>CM053504.1:62592531-62848031 GCA_028627145.1 Eidolon dupreanum
GGAACTATTTAGTAAAATGTGCGCACTGCCATCTAGTGGTATGTCGTCATTATTACAAACCTAAACATTTTTTTCTAAAATGATTTGATAGCTCGTCAAGCAATATATTTATACAACAGTCAGACTTTTGAAACAGACCTCCTAATAGCTTCCCAATGACTCTCGACTTAGCACATTTCTCAGTGTTCCTATTTAAGCAAAATAATTGCGATACTTATCTTCCTCAATAGTAATTAATAGATAGTGAACAGTTATTATGCACTAAGCAGTGTATGAAGTACTTTACCTGTATTATCTCATCTAATTTCCAAAATTCCCATAAACCTATAGTGAAGGAACTATTGTCTCCACTTTACAGATGAGGAAACTGAAACTTATAGAAATTAAGTGACTTGCTCAAGGTCATAACTAGTAGGGGAAGCCAGTCGAAACCCAACTGAATGCCTGGAATCTGCACTACTCTGCACAGTGATCTGCACCTTCCAAAGTAATTACCAATGAAATAAAGTTTCTAAAAAGCCTTTATTAAAAAGGCCTTTCTCACTAGGTCTCTAATTATCAAGACAGTAAAGTCAATTCAAACTCCACTAACTTGGGATTTATGACAACTAAACTGAATAAGTATCTGCTTTTGTGGCTGGGATCTAATTTGTGCTTCTTTTATAGTACTCTCATAATAAATTCTCAAAATTATATGTTGATTATTTTACTGAATTTGAAGGACTGGGCTGAAACTTAGGTTTGGATTCATAGATCTGGTAAATTAATAGTAGCATAGCGTGGCTGTAGATCAGAGGCTGTTCCATTATTTTAACACTAATAGCTATCATTTGTTGAGCACCTGTTATGTGCCAAGCCCTGTGGTCAGCACTTATATATACCTTTTCTTTTTTATCCTCACTATAACTCCCTCTGGGTGGTATTAGTTTCCTCATATCTAAAAAAAGAATAATAAAATTTACAAGGTGAAATAATTTTCCCACTGTTTTACAGTTATTAGTAGAGCCAGGAGTAGAACCGCAATCTTAGTGATTATAAAATCTATATTCTTTCCACCTTGCCACTCCTGGAAAATAAGTGCGTATAATATGCATGATTATAGTTTCTCTGTGTACTACCACCCCCTGTGCAAGAATGCCTCTGTCTCTTACTTAGACTAAAGCAATCAGCTGCAGCTACTTCTTTATGCATGTCTGTCCATCTCCATTCCTTTCTTCCCTTACAGTCAAAAAGGATATTTTTAAGCTTCACTTCTGATCGTGTCACTCCCTCTCTTGTTTAAAATCTATGTCTTCACACTCTCAAAACAAAGATCAAAATCCTTATCATGGCTACAATGCTCCTCTAGCCTTATCCAGTGCTTCTGGCCCCTTCATGACCATAACGTAATCCAGTTTTGTTTCTAGCACTGTGTATATCAGAATAAGTCATAATTCCAATTATCTGTTTGTGTGACTATGAGTCATGTCTGCATCCTCTTCAAACTGTCAGCTCCCTAAGCAGGAGCCTCATCTGCATTGTTTGCCATTGAGTCCCCAGGCCCTACCACAGTACCTTGTACATAATTATTTTATTTTATTATTTTATTTTAAGTCATTTATAATTATCTAGTCTCACAGCCAGAATTAGTATTTCATTTTTCCTTATATTGAGACCATAAATGTATGGAAATGCAAAGATAGATCAGTTATTTTTAGTAGCTTTCATATGGTTTCTGGACATTTTATTTGTCCATATTATTATTTCCTATGTTACATGCCCTATTCCAAGGATTTCACAGGCACTACCTCCATTTAATCTTCATAGTTGTCATCTGAGGGTTGATGCTATTATCAGCTCACTTTTCTAAGATGAAGACTCAAAGAAGTCAAGTAACATGACAGATGATAGGACTCAAACTAAAGCTTTTGTGATTCTTCATGACTGCCTTATTGCTCTTTAGTGATCAAACACATTTTTAGAAGACCTTATTTCACTGTTGAGTCATTTTCTTGTCATGTACTAACTTAGTCAACATATTCATTAAGCTCCTATGATGTACAAGGCTGGGGGTATGAACAGTTTTCACGACAGAGTCTCTTCCTGTGGCACATATGATATAGAGGGGGAAACAGACAACCAGCTGGTCTACACAGAGAGTCCAGTAAATGATGGGGATGAACAGCATTCTAAGGTAGCATGTGGGAGGGATACAAAACCTAGAGGCAGAAGATCCAGAAAGACATCCTTAAAGAAGTGATACTGACATTAAGGTATGATGATGAGTTGTAGAGGAGAAGTAAGTTGAGCCAGATCAAAAAGAATTTTGCAAGCAATGTTGAAGAGTTGGATTTCAACTTAATCGGAAGTTATTAAAGGACTTTACACATTATACAAATGACATATCAGATTTGCAATTCAGAAATATCATCCTGGCTACAGTGTTTAGAAAGAATTAGAGTTGGAGAAAGAATGAGATGAAAGAACTGACTTAGTCAACAAGTATGAGATAATGATGATAACATTGGGTGGTGGAATTTGGTGATGGGAATAAAGGTCCATGAGATGGAGGAATTAAAGTGATATTTAGGAGATAAGAGTCCACAGGACTGTCATCAATAGTATGTGTGATGCGAGGACCCAGGGGTGAAATCTGTATTCTAGCTGAGGAAGAGGGAGGGATAAGAGAGTTGGGGCCACTCAATGGGAAGGGAACCTCAGAGAAAGTCGGTTTGACAGAGAGGAGATGAATGTAGGCTAGGCAAGCAGAGGCTTAAGTGCCTGAGGGAACCCCAAACCCATGGGCATATTGGCCACTTCCGTGGACCTATATGATTTCACCTCTGGGAGTCTTGAAAATCTCTCCATGCCCTGCAAAGGCTCGACCTGGCATCCAGATGCCTTTCATCTGCCAGTAGCCATTTCTCTTTCATGGTGTGTAGCCATTTCCTTCCTATGCCTCTTCTCCGGTACCTATTTCACATGATCCATAGCCAGAAACCAGATGATAATAGGTCAGTAGCCTGCTTCTTACAGTGACCTGACCACAGATACCAATCAGGAATGACAGGCCAGATCTCATCATTACTGCTCCTTTTGCATCCCGCACCCAGACATATCCCCAAGGACTAGATCCAAAAGATATGTATATTAAATATGTAGGGAATAATGATAGAAATCCCAGCTATTTCCCTCAAAAAAATAAATAAATAAATCCATCTCGTAGATACCATCACTTTGGGAGTGCTTTTGTTGCTAAATTGAAAAATTAGACAAATAATATTTTAAAAATACAAATAATTTCCTTATGCAATACACAGAGAAGTTTACAAATTTGGAACCCCATCAATCTGAATTCATCCAGATTTAACATTTAAGTAATTCAGTTGGAAAAGTAATTTGTATTTCTCTGCCCCTAAATCAGAGCTGTGTCAAAATTTTTTCTTTTGACATGAATCATTGTTTTTTGTTTCATGTATTGTGTCTATGTACCAGGCACTACTGCTTTTGACTTTATGTATTTCCCATTTAAGGAACACTATCCCCACTTCCTAGGTGAAGAAAGGAGGGTCTAAGTCTTTGAGGCTAAGAAGGTTTTCACTTGTAGTAGAAGAGCTATATTTGGACCTAGGTCTTTTAAATATAGTTTCAGAAATGAGCAAAGATGTAGGAGACTAAAACTTGAGAGTTGGCGGTGGAAAAGCATGTGTGGAGTGCACATTTCTCAAGGACTGAAACATAAGTATGCACTTCAGTAAGAAAGACTTGTATTTTCAAATACAAACGTGTCATGAACAGTGAACCTGAACTTGGTGAAGTTGTAGAGAAGTTGGAACTCTCATGGACTGTTGATAGTAATGTAAAATAGCTCAACTACTTTGGAAAACACTTTGGAAATTTCTCAAAAATTACATCCTTTCTAAGTATTTACCAAGAGAAATAGAAGCATGTGCCTATACAAAGAGTTGTACATGATTATTCATAGCAACTTTATTCATAATTGCCAACACAAATGTCCATCAAAAGGTGAGTTGACAACAAAATTGTGATATATCCATTAATAGAATACTATTCAGCAACAAACAGGAGCAAACTATTAATATGTGCCACGACATGAATGGCTCTCAAAATAGTTACACTAAGAAAAAGAATTCAAACCAAAAAAAAAACTACACACTGGATGATCCCAGCTATACAGACTTCTAGAAAATCATGACAGAAAGCAGATCTGTGGGGTTTCGTGGGATGAGGAGTGGGGTGGATTGCAAAGGAGCATGAGGAAACTTTTGGGGATGATGGATGTATTCATTACCTTATTCATGGTATGGTTTCTGGGATGTCATAACAAGATCTCAGGGCAAACAAATAGAAATGGATTTCTTGACTATCCTAGTGAAAGTAACCATGACTTAAGATAAGTGAGCTGGTCAGTAATGTAGCCAAGAAACTGTTTGTTTTTGACCAGCATAGTGAAGTGATTTGTGACTTTGTTCTGCTCCTATATGTAGAGATAATAACTTGTCCTTTCCTCCATCTTCCTTCCTACCTTAACTTTCCCTTTTTTTCTTATTTCAAACCTTATACTACTAAAAATATATAAATGAAAATATTTTAAATTCTCAAATGAAGTTTTGATATCCTTCCAAATGCTAGAATTTAAGGATTTAAGTGTTTTTCTCTCTTATTTTTAGGAGTTAGGATGTACAATGGGAAAATGCTTTTAAGCCAAATAGACTTGTTAATTATAAACATAGTATCTACTTCAAAGTTGCTGAGAAACTAAATCTTAAATGTTCTCACCACAAAAAAGAAATGATAATTATGGAACATGATGGAATATGATGGATATAAGATACAGTGTTTGCTAATGCTATAGTGTAATCACATTGCAATATAGGAATGTATCAAATTAACACATTATACAAGTTACACAATGTTATATGACAATTACATGTCGATGTTTTTAAAGAAGCCAGATAGACTGGGGCTTGAATGATTGTTTTGTCACTGACTTGGACCTTTGTGTTTTGTCAGTTAACTTTCCTGATCTTGCTTCCTCACATTAATGTAGGGATTATAGCTGTATTTCAAGAGTCATTATGAAGATTAGAAGTCACTATCCACTGCGGTGATCAGTAAATCATTTGCTTGCTATTATACGTTGTACACCAAGTCTTTGAGATCATGCACTATGTACATATACTTATATCAACCCTTACAGTAGTTGAAAACATACGGAAGGCTGAGGCACCTTGACAAAACAGGACAGGTGGCACATGTAAAATAATGAGTTTGCCTTTCCGTGCACTTTGGGCTGACGTGTTCACTCTGTTTTAATTTTATGTAGTGCACCTGGTGGACATTTGGAACGTCATAGAAGCATTGCGGGAAAATGCTCTGAACAACCTGGACCCAAACATAGAACTCAACGTGGCCCGCTTGGAGGCTGTGCTCTCTACCATTTTTTACCAGCTTAACAAACGGATGCCAACCACTCACCAAATCCACGTGGAGCAATCCATCAGCCTCCTGCTGAACTTCCTGCTGGCAGCCTTTGATCCGTGAGTGCCTTCCGAATATCTGTTACTTTATGCATGTTTCATCTACCTGTCCTCTTGTCCTTCTGGGTCTAAAGACCCAGATACTTTCCAAATAATTTTCTAGAGCAACCTACTGCCTCTTTTTTCTTGATCAGATACTTATCTCAGTAAAGTTTCTATGTGTTTAACATAAATTTTAAATGCTATGGAAAGGACTAGAGAGTAAAATAGTGCCAGGAAATTGAATACAGTTTTATTTTATGTGCTGACCTTTATTTAACTCATCCCACACTTTCTAGAAACTATGGACACTTGAAAGTGTTGTGTGATGGCATGCCTGTGAAGCGATTTAATGAAGCATGAAGCAGGAGGATGTTTTTTAACTCTCTTCTTTGCAAATTGCCTAACACAGTGTTTCTGAGGTGTCATAACAAGACCCTAGAGCAAACAGTGAGAGATTAAAAGGGATTTCTTGACCAGCCTGGTGAAAGTAGCCATGACTCGCATTAAATGGGCTGGTCAACAGTCTGCCACATAAAACAGTATGATGCCATCCATGCACCACAGTTGAAACTCGGCCTCATTATCTTATAATTTCCCCTCATAGAATCAGAGGATTTTAGAGTTGGCTGAGATTTTAAGGACCGTTCTTCCAAATCTTTCATTTTACGGATGAAGGAACTAAAGAACAAAGAGATTGTCACTTGTCCAGTGCCTCTCAGCATGTTAGTGGCAGAGTGGGGACTTAGGTATTCAGCTAAAGTTTCTTTTCCAATGCATATGTGGCAGCCTTGTGAAATGTAAAAACTCCTCTGAATTATACTGTCAGCCTAAAATTTCAAAGGGGCTCTTGCTAATAACCACTGGTCTGGATATCATATCAACACCTCTACTTTCACTGCTGGTTTTGAATATTAAAAAGGAAAATTTACTAACTTGACCTTTCAGCAATCACATTTTAAGACTCTCAGAACGCTTTTCTCAGTCTCACTGTCTGGCCAATGCTTGGGAATATTTAAGCCCAGCACTGGAGATGTTCCAGCCAGGCTAATGTTATTATGCCACTTACATACAAAAGTCACCAGCTGTCACTTTGCGACCTAGAGTGGTAGCAGAATTGTTTGTGCTCAGTTCGAACAGTATACATTATTGTCTCTGTGATGTTTATGTTTTGAGAAAGTCTCTAGTTAAAATAACTTTGAACAAGCAGTCCGGTGTGATAGATTCCATTCTCAGCCTGTGCAGAGTCAGAACCAATGTACTGCTTTGGACTCATTGCTGTGGTAAATGCAGGGCGGGTAGCAGGGCTGTGGTTCCACGTGGCAGGTAGCAGAATGGAACCAGGTTATGGAATTGCTGTAACAGCATTTCCGCCCTGGCCCCTTAGCAAGAGCACGGCAGCTTTCAGACTTTCCATTCAAGTCTTCAGGGGACTGATTGGTTATAAGCGTAACAACGGAAAATGTAAAAAGAGAAATATAATGTCCTGCTAAATCTTGGAGTGTTGCTAGAGGATTCATAAGGAATCAAAGCTAAAGAATAATTTTGACCCACTCTATAAATACAGTAAAAGGGTCAGATTAACAATGAGTAAGGGGGATTTTGTAAAATATATGGGAATTAAATTAATAGGGTTAGATTTTTCACTTTTGTTGAGAAGTATTGGGAAGATCATTTCAAAAAAATAGAACTGTAAATGTTCTCTAAATAACTATGATAATACAGCAGAATTATTTCAAGATTGATAAATGCTAAGCTTAAGGACAATACCAAGGTAAGGGACAGTTTACACATATGTTCGGAAGAAATGTTTATTTGGTCCCTACTCTTCGTACAGACAGGAAGACCCATAATGTGTACTTTCAGCAGTCTCATTGTAGATTTATAAACACATCCACATAAAGAAATATCACTGAAGAGATGTATAGACATATTCACATAGAGACTCCAGTCTACAGATACTTCTGCCTTCTGTCTTTTGACATAGCAAATGAGTCTAAGAAGTTCTTCTGATACTCAGATTTTCTATCTGATAGCTTTTCAAGTTTTAGACAATAGGAAATGTAAGCCATCAGAAAGTACTGATATCTGAAAATACAGCTTAGAAGTGAATATAAGAAGAGAAACAAGAATAAAATGAATGTTTAATTCTACTTCTTACAATAGTAAATTTCCATTTATCCAAATGAGAACCAGTATGGAAATTTGATGTCATTTCCTACCACCTATCCCATGACAGAATGACAGAACCCAGGTGTTTAAGGGAGCCTTCTACATTTTGGTAGACATCAATGAGCCTGATACTAGTAGATCAAGGATATGGTCCTGCTATTATGGAATCACTGAAACATTTTTTTTTAATTTGTATTATGTTTACATTGGTTAACAAATCCAGTAAGTTTCAGGTGTACAATTCAACAGTAAGGCCTATATATATTGCACTGTATAATCACTGAAACATTTAAGAGATTTTTCCTTATTTACTGTATTTTAAATAAAGGTATTTTTTTAAAAAACAGAAAAAAATCTAAATAAAAGTTAGATTTGTCTTAAAAACCTGAACTCTAAAGAGAAATGTAAAAAAAAAAAAAAAACCAGGGTAGGGGAGACAGTATAGCAATTTAAATTCAAGAAGTATATGAACTTGCTTTCAAAGAAGTGTGGTCATTATTTTGGTGGTACCTTAAAATTAACCAGACTCAGCCAGATGGACTCTGCCAAGAAAATGATCTGAAATGAGGCTCAAAGCCCACTTCACTTGAATGTATCCCTGGGAACTAGACTTGCCTTCCCACAAACATGGTTCCCCAAGAATAACACTTCCACTTTTTCTCCCCCAAAAGACACTTGGATCTCAGTTCTCATACAGACCCTAATCAGTTTCCTGGTTCCAGAGTTACCCTGTCCTTTGGCTAAGACAACCTCTTAGGAAATATAGTACATAGCTATATACATAAGATTGACAGAATGTTAGGACCCAGTATTTAACGTCAGTGGGCTATGTCCATGCTTGCTGTTCTAACATTGAATAGGCAATCTCTCAAGTCTAGAAGATTTTTGTCCTTTCTGCCTTTCCTTCTAAAAATAGCTAAATTCCTGGGAGAGGGTCAGCCAATGACATTGTCAACCAACTTCTAAGCAGACACTTCCCACACCCAAAAGCCAACTTCTCTAGGATCTCTAGGGAAATGGAGGGGTGTACTGGGAAGGATGAGAAAGGGTGTCAGAAGAGGAGAGAAGGGGCTGGGGCTAGGGGCAGGTGGGGGGCGGAGGGAGGGAGGAGGAAATTATTAGAAAATAGCCAGTCTTCAACCAGTCTCCTCCTCTTGTCTGCTTCCTTCTGTGTACTTCGAGAACTGGCCTGCCTTCTTCCCTCATTCGCTGCCAGCAGCCTTCCACTGGAGGCTTTCTCCTTCAGAACTCACTAACAAATTGGCAGCTTTTCCTCTCACCTCTTGTCCATATCCTGGGGTGGGCGGGAGTGAATCTCTTTGGCTGTGTTCTAAGGACTTTCATTGTTATTATTTTTTAGGAAATTGAAATTAACAAAAGAAAAGCAACATGGCAGAACCTTACAAGATGAAAATATTTTTTAAACAGCTTTATTGGGGTATAAATGTTACCTTGAAAATAGTCTTTAAAAATCTATAATGTGTGGCCTTTTTCAGAGGTAAGGTCACAAAATCTGATACACAGTGGAGCCCTGCACCTCTCATGGCCAAGTTGACCACCCTTCTCCAGGTGCCATAGTTCCTTTCACAAAATTCTGCTGTTCCCTTATAGTGCATGTCTTACTGCTTGTCTGACTGCCTCCCACAAGTTACCTTAGAGGGGGAACATGTGTTCTTTGTATGCACAGCATCTGAGACAATACCAAGCTTGTAATGAATCACCGAGTGAATGAATGAATGAAAATCAAAGGTTGACTTTTCTTATCTCTTGTCACACTAATTTATTCTTTTTCTAAGATTTAATCCTTCTTAATCTCTAGTATATCATCAAGACTAATGAGTCCAAGTTTGCTCTGTCACCTAGATTCATACCCTCTAGTTTTATTTCTCCACAGAGAAGAAAACCAGATATTCATGGTGGCTAATGGACATGTCCTATTTTCACAAAAGACTTCAATGTACTTCCCTTATGCTCTTTCTACTTCCCAAGGAAACACTACTAATTTTAATCTGTTGATTTAGTCTCATTGCAATTCAGGAGAATCTTTCTTCTTAAGACAGTTCCTCATAAAGTAGATTATGTGGCAGTGGCCTTGTTTTTAGCAAATATTATTTTCACATATATTCAGCCATTCAAAACTTATAGAAGGCAATGACAAATATTAAAAAGAACAGTGATTTTTCCCACTTTTGGGTGCAAGCTATATTCTTAATGCCAATTCTCTAATGATAATAATATAATAATTGTAATAATAGCTAAAATGTACTCATTTACTGCATCCCAGCAATCTTACTGGTTTGGCACTATTATTATGATTTTCTAAATTAAGTAAGTGGCGAAGCTGAGACAGAGAGGTTAAATAATTTGCAAGTCATATAGCTTCATACCAGTTGAGGGGAATGGAGAAAAAAATCATTTTGTTTCAGGAATCAGTTTAAGTTCAGATCTATTCATGTTTTCTGTTTCATTTTTTAAAATGAGAATTAATGTACTTTTTTTTCCTAGGCTTATCCTGCTTATTACAGGATATTATTATTACACTCACATTTCTAACCTTTTCAGTATGTGGTATTTAGACATAATTTGACAAACTGTATGTGAAAGAAATATTTAGACTTAACAAGTTTTGCATTGTAGATTTAGTTGGTTTTATGACAGCCACCCAGAACTCCAAATTCATGGTATAATCGTCTTTCATAGAGAATACAGAATCCTGGTATTTTTCTCTATGCTTGACATATCGTATCTCGCTGAGCCATTTGAACATCTATTCCTTCTGCTGAGCCTCCACCCCACGCCCAGCACTAGGAAAGGTACCACAGCACTATTTTAGATGGATGGATATGAAATAATTCTAGAACTCTGCCAAAATCCTTCTGCCTATTAAGTTTTTTAAATGATTCTTCTGTTTAACATGAGATGTACTTACAAAGTACACAGCCGTTTCTCTGTGTGACAACAAAACATATTGTTCAATTTTGAGGCTATGTAGATGTGAGAGCAAAGGAAAAAAAGATGAGTCATATGAAACTAAATGTTCTTCTCTTTTTTTTATTATCTATATGGCTAAAACTAAATATTTTAAATAGTGTTTGCGTGGTTTGGTGTTTTTTTAATTTACACATCTAAATTCTGGATATCCATAGAACATTCTCCTCTAGTCACTAAATTTTGTGGTAGAAAATATTTTCTTCCAAGATTTCTACATGTTGCTAAAATAAAATCTCTTCTGAAGAATTTTCACAATTGTAGATAAATTGAACATCTTTAATGTCACTCATCTTTCTATCAGACTTATACTTCAAATGAGTAGCAATGAGATTTCATAGGGGTAAGAGAGACATGTCAACAATACTGGTCCCTTTCCTTCTGGAGAAACTACTGGCAAACACTCCTGGCAAACTCACCTGGCCTGGTGCTAAGAGAAATTCTTTTCCCAGATCTTTTGCTAACTTTATGGACAGCCCAGAGAGCTGCCAGGGCTAAAAAGGGATTTCTATACATTCATATGTTAACTTCACTATCCCAAAAGCAAGAGTAATTACATATGTGATCACGTCTAAATTCAAGGTATCACATGACTGTATAATCTAATATTAAGAGCCATTAAAGTCAATCTTTGAAATTTTACTCAAACACTTAGTATTTCTCAATATAAAACTTAAGTGGTAAATCAGAAAGTTTGTTTTCCCTTCTGGATTCATTAATTTAACTAAGATATACATTAAGAGTTTGCTATATGTGCCAGCAGGTGCTATGATAGGCTGGGGATGAAAGCTGAATAAGATGAGATCCCTACCCTTTGTAAAAATGTGTCGTATTAAAATTAACTGTTTTTTTACTTTTCTCCATAATAGACCATGAGTAAATATCCCCAACCTCTTAAGCATTGACAGTAAATAGCTATTGAGTTACTGAATGAGTGATACTTATGAACAAAATAATCCCCAGATGAAGAAGCCAGAGGAAAAAAACAATTCTCTGTTAATTAAACCACTAAGATATATGAGAAAGAGCAGTTTGGCTGCTGTGCCTTTGCTTATCAAAAATACTTACCAAATGTTTTTGTAAAATATGTTGGTAAAATAAGAGCTTCTAATTTTAGTATTCTTAAAAAGAGAAATAATCCCCCCAGCCTATTCAAAAAAGAATCAGTCAGAATTCAAATCTCACTTTCGAGGGCTTGAAATTTCATCAGGGGATCCTTTAACTTCAAACAGGAAACTCTCTTGGCAATTTGGAGAAAATTTACATTCTATTACAAATTTAGCCTGGTGTTTCAGACCTATCCGTATCTATTTGTTGTTTTTCCTTCTTGTCAAAAGCAGATTTTCCCTCCCTGACAACTTTTCCCTAAATGTGATACCTTACTAGTTTTAAAAAATCTGTTTGTCTTTTTGAAAGTCATGGAAAATTCAGCCTAGGATAATGCAGTTATTCACTTTTTATTATAATGAATCAAACTTTGAAGTAATCCATGTTTTTTTTTAGACACTTTAAAAATCTCTCTATGTATTTTAACCAAAAGGTAAGTGCTTTCCTGTTTCCATTTCAATCAGTTGGCCCTCAGAAAAATTTGAAAATTTTCAGAGTGAGAAAACAAAGTATAAAAGGAAAATAAAAGATTTAAAGAAACGTTGATTTATGAAGTAATTTCAATTTCTACCTTTGATAATCTGTGTGTTCTCATAAATACATTTTAGGTATTACTTAAATACCAATATAACAATTTAATTGAGTATTTTTTTGACATCAAGCTAGAATGGTAAATAAAGTTTGCATAGGCAAAACCTTCAGAGTAATTGGCTTACAAATGGAATATATTCCACTACGCCAAAAAACAAATAGTGGGAAAAAAGAGTGAAGTTTGCATTATACATTGTGTTCTTGCTCTACAATGAAAGGAAAAATACTAAAACAAGTAAAATCTTTACATTAGAAATAAAATTATTCTTTAATAAAAAATGATAAGCTATTAGTAAATGTCTTTTTAACCCATTTCCCATTTGCCCTGAGAATACTCACCAGAGGTGCTTGTGGCTGTAGCATTTACCCCGAGATAATTCACAGATTACAGTCCTAACCTTACCCCCAAGGTTCACCATAAAATAACTCGCTTTTGATATTATCATATCTCTCCATTATAGCAATAGTCTTTGGAAACAAGTGACATCATTCTATTTATAGCATTCTTTTTTTAGTAGAGGTATTTCCATTTACAAAATTTAGTAATTCTCAATCGCTGAAAATGTTAAATCCTAGAAAACATAGCATTCTTATGTGCGATGTTAAATTTACACTGGCAGCAACTGCACTTTCTTTTTCTAAACAGAAATTAAAGCTTTTGCTGTTATCTTTTATGCTACTGAAAAACAAGCAGCACTAGCAGCTTTTATTCACAAAGAAAAGCTTGTGTGGTCATGTCACTGATTACTGATTCTAAGGCCACCCCAAAAGTCAGTGCTTCTAAATGGATACACTGTATACTCTACATAATACTCTCAAACACATCTGGCTCTGTGACATGCCAGCAGAACTGCACATGAAATTGAAGGTCTGCTGCCATAGTTTTTTATATAAGCCATAAAATAACATAGACTTTTTCTAATGCTCTCCCTAGTATTGCCCATTCAACTGAGGCCATTTGGCCTGCAGCATTAGGGCCAGTCTATGTTTTTCATCCTCAATACATTCTGGCAGGTCTACTTCCTGAGTTGTGGCCAACAGCCAATATTCCATATATTTGGTTTTACTACTTTACTCCTAGAGGCATTGCTTAAACACACTCACTTTGTAACAAGATGCTGCTTTCCTGCCGGTTTGCATAAGACTCCTGGGAGCTTCCTGTTATCCATCCTCATAAGCTTGACTTTCCACTTCCTAGACACTTAAGGGATTTCACTGACTGTTAGTGAATCAAACTACCCTGACTAAGGATGGTTTGTAATGAAAGTAGCTCAATTTGGGATGTCCCAACTTCTCCCTACTGCTTGCTTCTTTTGTTAATGAAATGGGCCAAGGTGACCTTGTTTAAGTAATAGCCTCTGTTAGGGAATCTTGTCAAAGGCCTTTAGAAAATCTGTCCCCCCACTCCCCTCCACCCCCTCCCTTTTCTTCATCCTGTTTTATCTACTGAAAATGTTCTTTAAAAAGATCGATTTGTATTTAAGTCTTTGTTGCCCCCATTTTCCATTGTGGAGTAACTATCTCCACTTATTCTTTAAACTCCTTAAAGGTTTATCGATGCCAGGGCTGAGCAAGGTCTGAACTCACCCAGTGTTGGTGTGCTTACCAAGACCTACATTCATACATGTCCCCTGAATCTTTCTTCCTGACAGGGGTCACATTGGCAGTCTAGCACAGTAGCTTGCATAACAGTACATTTCGGTGGCCTAATTTCACCCTTGAGTTCCTGCAAAACTCTCATTGAGCTGCCTTCCATTTGGTGATTTATCTAGATTTATTATGTCGATTTGGCAAAATAGCTCTGTTACAACAGCTATTGAATTTAATAGCATTAATCTTGCATTTCCAAAAATACAAATATATATATATATATATTGCATTTCAAGATTTCAAGGAACAATACAGGACAGACAGTATCCCTATGATCATTAAAAGCTAAGGTCTAAGAATTCACTCGTGAGCTATCATTTTGTCCTTTGGAGATTGCTCTATTCCAACATCATCTGTGGTCCATTCTCTTTCTTGAGTTAAATTGTTCTCTCTGATTCATTGAAAGAAACTTTCATTATTCTTGAAGTCTCATAAATAATGCTCTTCAATTTCTTTGTATTTCAAAGACACGTTATAGCTATATTACTCCTATTCTTTCACACCTCATAGACTTTGCTGTTATTATTTGAATCATGTTGCAGCTTAGGAAGAGAAGCTAACTCTTTCCTAAAATACAGTTTTTGATACTTCCAGGTATTCATGCAATGAGAATACTGGGGTCATGGAATAATTTTGAAAATTATTTTTACAAAAATTATTACATTTTTATTACAACTGCTTGCTCTAAAATTAGTAAACAACTTAACGAATGGTCATTCAGAATTCTAGGGGCACCTATTATAATGATTAATGGTCATTAATTAATATCAGAAATTTATTTTTCACTAACTCTGTGTGAGACAAAGTGCGAGGCACTGGAATTCAAGTAACTCAGAAGATGGGTCTCTGCCTCCAAAAATTTCTCAGTGTGGATTCACATGCATACATGTAAATAAACCAGTCATGGTCACATGGTGTGATGGGTGCCACATAATAGGTAAAGATGAAGGAGGAAGTGATTGCCTCCACATCAAAGGGTGGGAACTGTTCTCAGAACAGAGTGAATGAGCTATTGAGCTGGGTCTTGATGACTGGTGAGGAGAGTCCTGGGCAGATCATGCTGGGAAAGGGCAAGGGCATTAAACAGTGTGACTGTGGCGTGGAGTGCACCAGAAATGGTAACAGATGAGAGTGGAGAAGGCAGATAAACCTAGAACTATATCCTGTAGGCTAACAGCAGCAGTAAGGGTTTAAAATAATGAAATAATATGGCCAAATTTGTGATATGAGTGTACCAGGAGAGAGATCATTCAAGATGTTATTATACTGTTAAAGCAAGAGCTGATGGAAGAAATGGCAGTGGGAATGGAATGACAGGAATGGGTTCAATATACGGTGAAGAGGTATATTTGAGTCCCTCAGACATTTGTTCGGGGTGGTAGTGAATTGAGGAAGAGCAAGAAGTCAAGGATGACCCCCCGCAGGATTCATTATTGGGTAACTAGGTACATGATGATCCTAATGGCCTGTACCTAACTGTAAGAGGAAGAGCAGGTCAGTGATAGGATTGGCCCAGCTATTAGGGGGGAGCTCTGTAAAGATGATAAATTTTATTTTGAACACATTTGGTTTGACCTGGGATATCCAATTGAAGATTTCCAATAAATAAGTCTTGTGGGCAGGCTTAGAAATATAAATGAGAACCACTAGCATAGGTACAGTTAGTTTTGCATTCTGCCTATGTGTTTTTCAGGTACTGTGCTAACAATGACAGTGGCAAAGATGAATAGCAAATGATCTCTCTCTGAAGTCTAGTAAAGAAGAAAAACACAACTGTTTATTGTATCTTACTCTTCTAATACATCAGCTCTATGAATCTTATTCATATAAATGATTTATTCTATATACTAACCCTTATCAATTCAGATTTTACTTACCTTTCAGCCACATTATTATTTTAAATAACTCTTTTGATCATTCTAAAGGGTAGCAACTACCAAAACAGTGAATTACTAATATGATACACTTTCTGATTCCAAAGATATAAAAATAAACAGTTTATCCCAGCTGGAAAATCATTTAGCTTAAATATTATACTTTTTACAGTATAACCTTTATGTAACATTTTGTGAAGGGCAAGTTAGTTATACCTAGTATATCAATGAAGTTTTGGCAGCTCTAGTGTCATTCAGGTGAAAGGGGAATGATTCAGAGCTCTTATTTTTGCCCCCTTTAAAGTGCTGGGACAAACAGAGACTCATGGACATGGATAATAGACAAGTGGTTACTAGAGGGTGGGGGAGGGGGAGTAGGAGGTAGATGGGATAAAAGGGGTCAAATATGTGGTGACAGGAAGAAATCTAACTATGGGCAGTGAACACACAATGCAATACACACACACACACACACACACACACACACACATGCCTTACTGTTAAATTGTACACCTGAAACACTGGATTTTGTTAAACAATGTCACCATAAAAAGTAAATTTAAAAAACATTTTTAATAAAATATTATAAAGCACCAACTCCCTTTGAAAAGTAAATGTATGTTATAAGTGTAGTTGACTTGTGGGAAAAAAATGATGGGTGAAAAAAATGTGTGATGAAAAAGTCTCCATAGTTACCCTAACAAAATTCAGTTTTCTGACCAAAAAAAAAAATTCTGAAGTCTTGTTTAAATACATTAATAGAAACATGAAATCATCATTTATAAAAGTATTTTATGAAATCCAAAATGAAAAGCATGCTTTATAATTTTAATCCATAGTTAAATGGCACATATCCCTCTGGCTGCCAGTCCATGCTTTGAGAAATTTGATATATACAAAGAATAACTTGAAGATGCTGCTATCTCTTGAAAGAAGGAAACCTTGATTAGACAGTTTTTTTGAAATGTTTTAATTGTATTCACAACCTTTTCTAAAATGAATGTGGTCACATAATGCATGCAGCTACAATGTCTTATGAATTTTACAGAACAGAAAATGTCAAACCTTGTTACTGGAAGTTCTCCAAATGACATCTTTTTTTTTCCCCCTGTTATCATTAAACAGGGAAGGCCATGGCAAAATTTCGGTATTTGCTGTCAAAATGGCTTTAGCTACATTGTGCGGAGGGAAGATCATGGACAAATTAAGATGTAAGTTACTCTCTGTGTCTCTTTTTGCTTATTCTTCTCCTACATACCACATTTCCTTCCCTACCATTCCTGCCCCATACCCCTGCCCATCTGTGACTTTCTGCATCCTTTGAGAGTTGTTAGAAATATGATCTTCATTGATCTTTGGATTTTGTCATAGAAATATTTTCATAGTAGATAAATGTTAATGAAATGAATGTTATCCTTCTACTTACAGGTTATTTATTATTTATAACTTGTTCAACATCACCAACTAGACCCTGATATTAAAGTAAGATACACATTCTTTCAAGTTCATTGTACTGTACTGCCCTTCAGGCATAAGTCCATCTTCATAGGGGCATGAAGGCTTTGTTCGACAACATTTCCTTTTAAAGTAATCTAAAACCAAAGCTCCCAACACATTTCTTCATTCTTCTCAGCCAGAGCTGGTCAAATCACAAGGAACTCCAGCCATTTTTAAGTAAGCATTGCCAGGGTGGAGGCATAGTAACTGCATAGAGACACTATGGACTGAGAACTAACTAGGTACCAATAAAAACAGGATAACCACAGTACATCGAGTGACTACAGGCCGTTTAAGTACCTTTTGTCACTAAATATGGTAGAGTTTTTAACCAACAAAATAGTGAGAGTTTTTTGGTTGGTTCATTGGTAGGTTGGTTGGTTGGTTGGTTGGTTGGTTGGTTGGTTTTAGGTAAAGTTGTTGACTCAGAAAGTTAAAGGAAATCACATAGCTAAAATGGTATCAGGATTTGAACCTTGACTTTTTTCTCCCTATACCAGAGGTTCCCAAATTTTAGTATGTATAGAATCACCTGGAGGGCTTTTTAAAACATCAATTTCCGGGTCCCACTCCCAGAATTTTAGAGTCAGTAGGCCTACAGTGGGGGTAGGGAGCAAGAAGTTTCATTTCTAACTAGTTTAAAATGATGTACAAGCTGCTGTTTAAAATAAAAATTTCCATTTAACCCTTTCCCTTACCCCAAATAGTATGAGTTTTGTTTATAAGGCTGTTTGAGAAAGAGCACTGTTGTGAGAACTAGGAGTCCAAAATTGAAAGCCTAGCTATGTGACTAATTTGCTGAGTTATCCATACTAAATTTGGGGATTTCATTATATACTTATGGGGCCTCTCCTACTTCAATCATCTGTGATTCAAGGCCTCTTATGAGTGTGATCACTTGCTTCTTGATACATCAAGAGGGAAAGAATGAAGGAAGATACAGAAAAAGTCCTTTGTTCCTTTGGAATTTCCTTGGACTTGCTCCAAGGCAGAGTTATGACATTGGACTATAGGTACGTGGAAGGTACATGGAATCCCCACACAAGTTCGCATCTTCCCTCACTTCCACGAACCTCCTTTCATGGAATGGCCAAATGCAGTCAGGATCCAGAGAAGCCCAACCAGACCTTATAAAAGTCAGTTTAGTTTCTCTTTAATTAGCTTGAAAGATTTTTTTAAAATTCCAAACTAGCTATGTCAGTGCTTGATTGAGAGTAATGGTGAAATTAGATAGTGGCAGAACCAATGAGGTTTTTTAAAAAATATCTTCAGAGTAATCCAAGAGGCATTTCCTTCAGGGTTAGGCTTGGAAGAGAAAGTTTAGCTGGTGCAAGGATAGAATCTCCTGAGAGCCTTGAATGCTGACCTCATGTCACAATTGGACACATACTGAGGACATTAGATAAATGTTTTAAATACAGAAGTCTAAAGAAACATTTCTAAATACTCGTCCAATGTTATATTAATAAGTACCTGGGGAAAAGTCCCATTAAAATAAGTTTGAGGAAAACTGAAAGAATCAGTGTTCTGCACTTCAGAACTCAGAGCCTTTCATGAACCAGGTTAATTCTGTGCTATCAAGGACCCAAGAGCTTTCCATCTTTCTACTCAGCTTTCCTCAGTGTCAGATTTTATCATACTCTTGGGGAAAAAGTGGGTATGGCACTTTCAGGAGTCACATCTCACTCCAGTCCCATTGCTCAGGGAGGCATCACAGGCCAATTGCTATAGCAGTTACTGATAACAGGAAAGGGATGACCTTGAGAGTCATGGAGTAGTCCACTCTCACCTTCTAGCCTAAGAAAGGCCACTGTTTTCCCTTAGTCTAGGAAGAAATTTGGGGCCAATAAAGCTGAAGGGAATGATTGTTGGGTAAGCAAGAAACAATGTCTGCACAATTACAAAGCTCAAGAAATAACCAAATGTTCGAGCAGAACTTTACCAATTGTCAAAACTCCTACAGTTCTCTTGCAAGTCCACAAATTCAGAGTAAACAATGTAACTGCTAGAGTGCTTTTCCTCACGCCATCCTCATCACCCACCAAAAAACCCACAATTGGTGAGCAAAAAATGCTATCTAGTTGCCAAATCCTCTTCGGTATGGTAGAAGTAACAAATGCATGAGTCCCATTGGAAGTAAACTGTGTTCTCCAATCTGCAAAAATAAGCTTCACAGTATCACGAATTCTGTAGAAGCACAGATAATGTGATCACAATATGTCACATTGCTGTCTCCCAGAACTGTGGACCTGAATCACAGGCTAATGTGTCCCCAGTTCTTTGACTAAGGAGTCACTCTTTATAGAATTAATCCCAGGAAGGTGATTTTAATAGTTTCCAGGTAAGTCGGTTGAAAGCGATTTGACCATAAACAATTTAAATGAAAGCAGTTTGGCTGGAAGAACCTCTCCAAAATGTTAATGAGTTCAAAAATGAACATTCTTAGTCACCAGTGATAATTATTGACCAAATGAGCAAATACGAGCAAATCCGCCCACAGACAGCAATGGCTGACTCTTGATGAGTGGGATTGTGGGTGTTTTCTCTAGTCTTCTTTTGCCAGCTTGCATTTAATAATAGGACAAGCAAAGTAATGATTTTCTGGCATTGCTTTTGTAATAAGAGAAAGTAAAATGAAAGGATATGGAATTTCTCAGGATTTGAGGGGTTTATGTTTCCTTCTTTCAATTCTAATTCATCGTAAGCCTATATGCCAGCTGTGCTTTTTTGGCAATTTTTTTATTTTTGTTCACAGAAATGAAGGATATTTTGTTTGTTCCAACCAGCCTTTTAATGCTAGAGAGCACAGGGCAAGAGTAATTGGCCAGAAATAAATCAGAGGTTTAAAAAGCAAAAATGGCTCTTCCTCGGCACTGCCTACAGAGGTGATAGCCATCTCCTATTCGGCATCATGGCTGCCCTCAGACCCCTTGTGAAGCCCAAGATCGTCAAAAAGAGGACCAAGAAGTTTATCTGGCACCAGTCAGACTGATATGTCAAAATTAAGCATAACTGGCGGAAACCCAGAGGCATTGACAATAGAGTGCGCAGAAGGTTCAAGGGCCAGATCCCGACACCCAACATTGGTTATGGGAGTAACAAGAAAACAAAGTACATGCTGCCCAGTAACTTTGGGGAATTGCTGCTCCATGATGTCAAGGAGCTTGAAGTGCTGCGGATGTGCAACAAATATTACTGTGCTGAGATTGCTCACAGTGTCTCCTCAAAGAACCACAGAGCCACTGTGGAAAGAATAGCCCAACTGGATCTTTGAGTCACCAATCCCAAAGCCAGGCCATGCAGCGAAGAAAATGAATAGACAGTTTGTGTGCACATTGTATTTGTGTTAATAAACCATAAAATTCTAAAATATATATATAATAAAAATAAATACAAAATGAAAATGTAGAAAACAATAGAAAATTTAAAAGTTTTTTAAAACTGCTTTAAAATGCATTAAATGGGACAACCCCAGATTGCACCACAATTCCCAATACTCAGAGCCACAAGAAACCAATATGCAAGGTGTTCATCACGCACCTCCTCGCAGCCTAGAATATGAGGGCATGCCCTGAGGTCATAGGACTTGGCAACATAAACATAAACTGACCTAATATACTCTTTCTGTCAAATTGTTCTTGGTCCCAATATAGCCTGTTGTTTTAATGAAATGGAACACTTGTTTATACTTCTGCCTTGGGGCCCCTGGGTAGTCTTAAAGATCTTATAAAATTCTAAATCCAGTGCTATAAGTCTGGGATGCCAGGCACTATTCTAAAGCTTCTGGGAAGGGCTTGTTTTGTTTTTGCTTAAAAGACTGCATTATGGTGAACACAGTATATTTGTTGAGTTTCTATTACTGAACTGATTATTCTGCCTCCATGCCTACCCCCAGGGTAATATTTCTAACTCACTGGTCTGCCTTAAATTCTTCAGTATCTACCCCAACATCTTCTGGACACAATCTAAACTCCTTAGTAGATCTTTCGAAGCTCTTCACCTCCCACCGTGCCCTTGGCACAATGAACTGCTTCAAGATTTTTGAACACGTCATGCTTGAGCATACCAATGCACATCCTGACCCAGTTTCCTAATGCCTGACTAGCCCCTCATTGTCATTTATTCTTGGCCCAGATGTCACCTGTGTAATAAAATTTTCCCCAACTCACTTCTCCCCCTGGGAATTCTCTCTCTGTACTCCTGCTGCATCCTGTACACCCTCCTATTTCCATATTTACACCACCATGTTACAGGATATGATGTCATATGATGCATGATGTGAGCATGTCTCTGTCATCCTCAGTAGACCCGGACTTCCCAGAGGGCAAGACTGGGACCTCCTGATTTTTTTGTATATTTCTTGCTTAGCACAATTTCACACAATTTAGTATGTGCTAAGTTAATTTTATCTGAATGAATTAATGAATATAAAATCTTCTGCAGTATCTACCATTCTGTGGTACTGTGGGAAGTACAATGGTGGTTTAGAGGATAATTTGGAACATTAAAGAATAATTCCAATGGGGAAGCAAAGCCTAAATATATAAAGTAAATGATAGAAAAATGTGATTTAAATTTAATAATAAAAATAGCTAACATTTACTGTGGACTAGATGTCAGGCACTATTCTGCGTGCTTTAAATCGGTGTGCTTTTCACCTGTTAACTAATTTAATCCTGGAAATAGCCCTCTATTTGATATACATACTTGTATAGTACATATTAGAAGCATATTATGTATGTATGTGTATATATGTAATATATGTAAAACAGAGGGCCAAGAACTAAGGTACAAACACATATTTTGTTAGTGTCCTCAGAGTCCTTTCATTTCTTTTTAAAATCCTGAATGGCATTACCAGTCACTTCCCTTTAATCCCAGTGATCTAGCCCTAGTTTACCTATTGCTTTATGAAACTTCATTAACATAACTGAGTCTAATATTAGCTTCAAGTTTATCAAAGATCATTTTTGGTACTTCTGCTTTTGCTCTAGTTAGAGATGTTGTCTAAATTCTTTCAGTGGGAGATTTGAAAGTCTTAATCTACTTTTTAAAATGTGCTCTGGCCTAGAAAATCCAAGACTAGAAGATCATCAGGATGATCCAATTTTAGTTAATCAACCTGCTTGAAAACAAAGAAAATGGCAACTCTAATAAGAAAGTCTATTATTTTTCCTATTATTGAGTTCCTATAAAGAATTTTTTGCTGTAGTATGAGTTTTTCCCCCTTTGGCACTTTTTTTTTTTTTTTGACTAGTTATAATGAAACATAAGAGATAAAATTCACTAAGTAAACAACATTGTGAAGGTGGATGAGAACTACATAAATTTTGTTGCTCAGATAGAATTTCTGTAGCCTCATAATTGATAAACTATTTGAAGCACAGTGGAAATCCTTTATCACTGGAGTATTTAAAGAAAATGAGAACCAATTCACACCCCAAAACACACTTAAATAAAAGCCTATAATATACTGAGCATCTGACTATAGTATAAAAACAGTATCTCCAGACTATATTTTGACCTTGAAAACTTAAGCCCAAAAGGAGCAAAGGTAGCACATTGAATTTACAACAGTTTATTCCAGCAGCTGTACTAGCCTAGTTACAATCTAGCATGGTGACAAACTATACGTTAGCAAACCCTTTTATTTCAGTAGTAATTTCGACAGAGGAATTATGAAGTATCTTGGGAAATTATGCCATTAATATTCATTAAGTGCACATAGTGGCAGAAACTAAAGAACAGAGGTTCAATGAAGCCACAGTCTCTACTGAGAATAATCTCACACCCTGACTTTACCTCATTGATCATCCACAAGGCCAGGCTTTCTTTTGACTGTATGAGTCAAAAGACCCTTCATTGTAAATCAGATGCCTTCCACCCAGAACACTGTGATTTATAGAAAGTTTTCTGCTTCTGTGGGGAGTTAATCAAGTGTTTTCATTACATCCTTATCACCATTGTGTCTTTCATTTTTCAATATCTTAAACTAAAATTCAAAAGTTTTAGTGATATCATAGATGGGTAAAGAGCTAACTAGCTACCCACACACCAATGCTGTAGTAAAATTTTCATTGTGCATTTCAAATGAGCTTAGCATATTTCTCATGTACAGAAAAATTTATCCCATTGAGTTACATATGAGTTGATAATTGACCTCAAAATAACAATGTTCTCTTTCTTTTCAAAATATGATGATTTTACCCAAATTACTAGTTAATACAATGGGCCACACTCATCTACAAAGAGACAACAAAGAAAACACCATACCAGCAATAGGTCAGCATAAAAATTAGTTGTTATATTATTCTTTCATAAGTATTATTTATTCTGCCACATTTTTTGTTATTTGCAGTGGATATGTCAAACTGAAACAGTAGGGAATTTTTATGTGATGAATAAATACCTTTCCTTTTCCTTCCATCAGATATTTTCTCAATGATTTCTGACTCTAGTGGGGTGATGGTTTATGGACGATACGATCAGTTTCTGCGAGAAGTTCTCAAACTACCCACAGCAGTTTTTGAAGGTCCTTCCTTCGGTTACACAGAACAATCAGCTAGATCCTGTTTCTCTCAACAGGTAGGAAAGAACGTGTTTAAAGAACTATCTTTCAAACAATGGTTGCTCTCCTTCTTGTCTCACTTCAAGTCACAACTTAGTTCTTTTTCATAAACTGTAGTGTACCTTCCAGCTTCTGACAAATGACCTGTGAGTCAGTAACTAAACCCAATACACCTGGATGATAATAATAGGCAATATTTACTGACTGTGAGCCAGATACCATGCTAAGTTCTTTACTTGCATTGTCTAATTTAATCATTATAACAACCTTTAGCCTCAGTATCATTATTATCACTGCACTATCAAAAGGACTGAACTGTCACTCAGCCTCACATGAAACACAGGTCGGACCCAGCATAAGGTTTCACCAATGTTTAGCAAAGGAGATAAAAAAGGATGTGCAATGTCACATCTCACTCTGGGAGACCCAAAATATGATAGACATGGCTACCTAAATCTTCCACAACATGATACATTTGGGACTCAGAGTGACATGTTTAAACTGGGGCTTTAACTGGGTCAAAGCAGGGGAAGCTGCTTAGTTTTGGGGACACTCCATGTTTATATCTTCCTAGTCATGTAGGAAGTCTTCATGGGCTAGCACCATTGTCCAGCACAGCACAGTGGTAGTTTACAAATCCATAAATTGCAGGTTTGTTTACAATTTTTTTTAAAATCCAAACTAACCAAGGATGTCCTCTGAAAAGATACCTTTAATAAGAAATCAGTGCATAGCAGCCAGTAAAAAACTGCATTTACCATCCAGCTAATAAACTTAATCAGTCTGTTCACTTGGTGATCTAGGAGGTCAAAAGTACATCAGATATCTCAATAGTCATGGATTTATGTAGAATAATAAACATATCCATACAATCAATAAGAGAGGATGGTTTGATACAATAAGTGCTAACTCTTCTCCTGTGGCGTCTCCCCCAGGAATACTTTCTGACCCTTCCCATACCCCTACCCCAAGATTGACTTAAGGTGCCCTATTTCTGCCCCCGGTTCTGAGAAGTTCTAGGCGATGAAGTTGGAAAGAAGGGGGCCTAGGTGAATGGATTTGTGGTCCTCTTTTTATTTCCCTTTTGAGTTGGTGATGTCAGAATGGATTTATTCACCAAGCCCTGCTGATTTTACATTCTAGAAGTTTCTCAGTTCTCTTCCTTCATCATTATCTATCATCTGGCCTATTGCATTAAGCCCCAAACTAATCTCTCTGCCTCTGAATTTATTTGTTATTTGTACATTTTTGATCTTAGGTAGTGGTATATTGTAGAATACTCAGTAAATATACTAATGCTTTAGAATTTTTCACATTAAAAACTAGCTAATATAATAGGACTTTATTTAATTTATTAGGACATATATTCAAAAAGAATTATATAGGATGTTGACGTTGCTCAAAATTTCTTTTGAAATATCCTATAGACTGTCACATGATATAATTTTGTATATATCCTTAATGAGAAGTTTAAATATGTTAAACTCATAATAACATTTTTTTGACTTCCAGGAGTGAGTTTTTTGATGAATGGTCAAAATGCATAAGATCATTTGAAGTGCAAAAAAAGTCACACAAATAAAAATAATAAGACCTATTTATTTTGGGGGCTTCATAAACTGGCTATAACAGCAGTTTGAATGATGAAATTTTTTAATTTTTTTAATTGCTTCATTGGAAAAAGAACAAGCCATTCCAAGTGATTGTTTTGAAAGACAATGTTATTTTTTAGATACATAAATTATGGTCACTTTTTAAAAGATACTGCCTCATGACATACTTTAAATAATTTATCTTTTAATAATAATGTTGCTATAAATCCTACAAAAAGCTTAAAGTATTTAGTATTACAAGGAAAGGCTAAAATTGTAAATAGCTGCTAATAAACAAAAGATTAATCACAAGGTACCAAAACAGTTGTTTTGTGAATTACAAGGACTAGTATAATGTATAGCCCTTGAAAAGGCACTCCAGCTCTTCAGGACTGATTTATTATCTAAAAAAAAAAAAAAAAAAAAAAAAAAAGCTATCTCATCTAACTTTATATTATAATTCAAAATCTCAAATAAAATGATTTTTTTGCATATAAACATGTAATTTTTATCATTTATACTATACTATTACAATATCATGTATTAATATAACTTTATTTTTGTCATTTTTGTCTTGAAGGAAAATTATAGATATAATATATTCAATTTTCTACATCAGGAGGGACTAAAATAATGAGACAGAAGCAGACTGAATTGAAAGGAAAGGTTTATAAGGAAAGGAGAGAAGAGAAATTTTTTTTAATGTAGATTGTTCTCTCCTAAGAAGGAGAGATCACTTCCTCTTAACAGGATTCCCTCCTAATCTTGTATAGCGGAACCACTCACATTGACCATGAAATATTTAGTACTTATGGAGGTTGTGGAAGTTTGAAAGGATAGTTATTCTACAAATTTAGAAGACTGCTATAGGAATACCAGAGTGCGCCAGGACACACTATTAGGTAAAAATTTATGGAGAATGTCTAGTCATATTTCCTCATCATTTTCATACTGTCCCTCATATATGAAAGTGTTGCACTGAGATTGGCTTTTCTCTTTATGATAATATTGACACCACCTCAGCGAAGATACTTCAGTTCTGTGTATAAGTATAAAATGCAATTAATGTTTAAATTCAAGTTCTGTTTCTTATATGTCAGAGGTTAACTGAATGTCTTGCTTCTTCAATCTCAAATGATATCTACATATCAGATAAATTAAGATTATTCTCTGTTTTAAATTTTTGTGGGTTTTTTGACGCAGAAAAAAGTCACTTTAAACAGCTTCTTGGACACCCTCATGTCAGATCCTCCCCCGCAGTGTCTGGTCTGGCTGCCACTTCTGCATCGACTGGCAAATGTAGAAAATGGTGAGTAGTTGCTAAGACAATTTTTTAAATCATTGAAATTAGGCCATCAAGTCTATAGATATTAAGCCAAAGTCGTTGTTTTAGGGAAGACTATTTAGTCATTTTGAGCTTTGTTTATAATGGAACTAACCAGTCTTCCTGATCAGTAAGGCATATAGGTGCACTGCAAAATGAGGTCAGTTCTAAAAGCTTATTAAATCTCACTGGTACATCTCAGTTACAAGTCAGATGTGGCTTAAAGACTTGATATAACAGAAGAATCTCAATAGGAATGTGACATTTTCTAATGTTTGTTATAGGTATGAATTTCCAATATTGATATACATGGCATTGATTATTTCTTCCTAGGCATTCAACCATGAATAAGGAAAATAATTGGATGACAGAGCCTTACTAATCTTCTGACATATGCTGAGAATTATAAACTTTCAATGGTTGTATTTATGCAAAAGATTAAAGTAATGTAAACTTTTGTAACGTGCTTTTATAATAAAAGTATTTCTAGGATGAAAGTAATTAGTATTGGTATATCCAAATTTAAATATGAACTACAGTTCAGAACAAGATTTAAAGAAATTTAAACATGGATCAATTCAGTGCCTTCATCTAATCTTTAGATGCTCTTATTTATTGTTTAATTTAACTCTGAGGTTTCTCTGGGCTTAAATAGAAAACAAGTTATTCTTTATTTCCTACTAGAATCTTAATTTCTGTACATTCCTTTAATATACATTTGGAGTAAAGTTAGTTTTTAGCATCTGCCTTTAGCTC
Organism: Eidolon dupreanum; assembly: GCA_028627145.1. Lineage (NCBI taxonomy): Eukaryota > Metazoa > Chordata > Mammalia > Chiroptera > Pteropodidae > Eidolon > Eidolon dupreanum. The sequence continues at coordinate 62,620,170 of CM053504.1, forward strand.
TCTTAGTTAAGTTATAAATTTATCCTGTTTAGCTCATGGAGATTAAAAGAATGAACTCACTAGGTTCTCTGTAATCACTACCAAGCATAGATATATATTTTTTTATGCTTCTTACTCATCTGCAGAAGCAAAGAACAATCAAGGTCCAGATCGTGCAGGATGAGTTAATATTACTGTTAATAATTCCAGAACTAGTCATCTTCCAATCATAAAAGTCATAATTTCATTCCTCTAGCTCACTATTTCCTGCTGCAGGAAATTAGTGTCTTACGCAGTGTCCCAGAGCAGTTGTCTCTAAATTCAGGTCTCATTCAGCCTTTCCTAAGAGCCAGAGAAGGGAGGATATGATGCTTATTCAGAAGACAGTAGATCTAGAACTCATTATGTCTTTGTTTTTACAATTTGCATTTCGACTTCATTTAAACTTATTTACATTATTTTCCCTAGCTGGATACTCAGAAATTAACTTTATCAATTACATTATTTTCCCTAACCGGTTACCCAGAAAATAATTTTACCAAAGGCAAGAACTGTTGTTCTTGTTTAATATCTTTAGCTCACAGCATGTAAACAATTACTTGGATTTGATCATTTGTTAGCATCAAATTTTAACTATTTTACCTGGCCTGCTTAAAAATTAAAATTTTCTGCCAAAGAAAGTTAAGTGTCTCTCGATCTGAATTAGAACTGTATTCAGATGATGAACACGCCTCCTTGGGCCCTATCATCTGCCTCTTAGGAAAGAAAAAATCTATTTATTAAATGGAGGCAATGTCACTCATTAAATAAGCCCATTAGCTACTCCATTTTAAAAAATAATAACTCAGCTAGGAGAAAAAGGTGAAGGAATTAAGAAGTACAAATTGGTAGGTACAAAGTAGTCACAGGGATGTGAAGTACAACATAGAGAATATAGTCAATAATATTGTAGTAACTATGTATAGTGCTGGGTACATACTAGACTAATTGAGAAATTGCTTTATAAATCATATAAATGTCTAACCACTATGCCGTACACCTGAAACTAATACAAAATAGTATTGAATGTCAACTGTACTTGAAAAATGAATTTTAAAAGATTAAAAAATAATTCAATTTTCTCACCCAGTTTTTCTACTCTACCTCCATTTCCCTTTCTTTTTTCTTCCTCTGGTTTTTCATTTCTCTAATATTTGTTCTCTACCCACTGGATAGTCAGCTGTGTTCAGCCATTGTGCTTCTGAGTCTTCAGTGTGCTGTGCTGGTTTCCTGGAGACAGAGCAGTTTGGGGGAAAGGCGAGTCAGTTTGGGTAATTTATATTCTTGAAGTGTAAGAGATGGGAGTAGAAAGAGCAAATGGCATTATAGAAATTTGTTGTTAAAAGAAGACCAATCCTCCATCCTATTTCATTTCTTCCACCTCCACACATATTCTTGAAAAGGATGGTGAGACTCCAGGAATAAACATAATGCTTCTCTCAGCCAAAATTGACTGTCATCTGAAATCATGGCAAACAGCAGAAAAATGCAATTCTCATTAGGCTGCATTTTTCCTTATTCTGGCTCATACTTTGTTTTTCTTGTTTTTTCTTCATTTACTGCCTGCTTAGTCTTCCATCCAGTTGAATGTTCCTACTGCCACAGTGAGAGTATGATGGGATTTCGATACCGATGCCAGCAGTGTCACAATTACCAGCTCTGTCAGGACTGCTTCTGGAGGGGACATGCCGGTGGTTCCCATAGCAACCAGCACCAAATGAAAGAGTACACATCATGGGTAAGGCAAGGTCCAGGCAATACTTAAAGTAGGATGTATGAGTGTTGTCGCTCAGAATGTAATGGAATATCAAGGATGGTGACAGATTCAGGGGGCAAACTTACCTTGTAGTCTAACATTCCTTCACCCTTTCCTCCCACTCCCCATCTTACTGGGATGTCTAAGTTATTATATCTGAACCCAATGTAGTTTCCCAAGACTTAAAATATAGGAAGACTCAAACTATGTTACTTCTTGAAATATAGGCAGTTCAGTCTCGATATAGGTAACAATTGAACAGCAAGTACCTTCTGGAGCATAATCTCATTTTCACAGTAAGTTAAGGTCTTTTCAAGTTTTGTTTTGTTTTTTGGTGGGAATTGCTTTAAAATGATTGTTAGTTTATTTTTTCTTAGATTCTTGGAATTCTCTTAAGCGCATGACTAGAAGATAAAGAAAAGACGTGAGCATATGAGCTTAATGATGCTGTTCCATTTTACTTTTTTGGAGGAAGGGCAGTTTGCAGTTATATTAGTAAATCAATAAATAGTGCAAGTGAGCAACTTGCTAAAGGTGACCTGTGACTGTCTGTCCATGTGATGGATGTATTCTGAGGAGCATGTGGTTCTAGGTCTATGGGAAGGATTTGACTTCATAAGTTTGCTGTTCAAATGGTTTACAGTTTGCTGACCTGTGTCTCAGTTAAACTTAAAATCAGTCTCCATGATGTTGTTCTTGTACTGTGAAAGTATTGCTCTATGTACAGATTGCTTTTTGTGGGATAAACCATAGTCCCTGCCAACCCCTCTTAAAATAGTTCTTCCACAAGAAAATGCAAACTTTTATGAGTTTTTTTCTATATTCAATGTATTTCAATTCAATATATAGTCTTTACTTAAAAAGTAACTTATTTAAATAAAAAAAGATCTTCAGAATATGCATTTAACATCAAAATGTTCTTTCTAGAAATTATTGGGAACCAATATTCAGCATAGATGTATTGATTCTTGTCAGATTCTGAGTTCAAGTAACAGTTCCTCGCTAAGGCATTGTACACTGAGTGCTTCGTGTCAGTTTAAATTCCACTCTTTACTGTTGATTATGTCATATGCTAAGGATAGATATACTAACAAAGATCATGAAATACAATTTTGTATAGAAGATGAGAGAAAACATTTTCTATTTTCTTATTGTCAATGTATTTTCTTACTTCTGTTTCAAATCCTGGAGGGTTGGTGTTTGAAAACTAATCATTTTTAATCATTGTTGTATGTAAATGCTAGTGTCAGATAAAGAGCTTCTTTCTTAAGGGTTGTGGATATGAAAATTATATGGCAGAGCAATGTCTTTACAAAGTAGGATTAGACTCCTCAAGAGGATAAAGGAGCCCTGATGTATATGGGGTAAAGAGCTGTTGTTATTGCTGTTTTAAGTGTTCTGAGAATTACCTCTCCTAGCAAAAGCCAAAGAGAGACTTCTGGAACAACGTTCCTACTACTTAGCTTTTAAATAATGTGGACAAAATCAGTCCATTATCTTGCCAATTATAGGCTCTATGCACAAAAGAAAAAGACAAAACTGTAAATGCCTTCTCATGGAAAGGGAAAATTTAGGTTAAGATTTATTACGTGTAATATCAAAAATAATTGGCCACATATATATGGTCTATAATTTTTTATAATTTTGGCTGGGAAATATTAGGATAAACATTCCAGCAATCTAAATGAAAAAGAGGTAGCATGATGCTCTGAAAAGAAAATGAATTTTAAATTCTCAAGATTCAGACTGAATTTCCACTTTTACTGTTAATTGGATATATTCTGACACGCCTGAACTATCTTGCAACTGGATTCCTGCAAAACATCCTGCTCATCTCCTTCCTGCTTTCCTTCTTACGTGGGAGCAATCCTTCTAGAATCAGATCTGATCCTGTCACCCCCATAATTTAAACTCTGCATTCAAGATAAAGACCACAGTCCTTGATGTTACATATGAGGATTTTTAACGATCTACCTCCTGCTTTTCTCTCCAGAAGGGGGTCTCTACTTCCTCCAAGAATTACCTTCCCAGTTTTTTGAATTTTTGTCAGAAGGACTCCTGATGGTCCATTAAGTTCCAGCCCAGGTGTTCCATGAACAATGAGTATTTCCATTTATCAGTGTTTGCTGACACTAAGCAGCAGGAGGCAGATACCCTAGTGGCTTGTTGAGCACTGAGCAAACTCCCTGACTTTGACACTCAAAGATTTCTTGAATGAATGAATGAATGAATGACTACTATGAAGCAAATCACCTAATAAAATGTTACATAAACATTAGTTGTTATAACTTCTATAACTGTCCTCTTCTTTCCAGAAATCACCCGCTAAGAAGCTAACTAATGCGTTAAGCAAGTCTCTGAGCTGTGCTTCCAGCCGTGAACCATTGCACCCCATGTTCCCTGACCAGCCAGAGAAGCCACTCAACTTGGCCCACATCGTGTAAGTATCTCTGCTGTCCAGAATTAGAGAAATCTTTCTTCATTGACACATGTTTGGATCCATACAAAGGCAATTTCATATCAGTCATCAGGGATCATGTTTTAAAATTTAATTTTAAACAAAAGAGTGAACATAATATCATTATAATTTTTTTTATTGTAAAGGTATATAGTACTTCAGCCCAGCTGTACAAGTAAAGTCTGCAACACTGATGTAATTCACCTAGAGATGAAAAATATTCAAAAAGCGTAGTTATAAAATATGGATGTTAATGGAGTTTACACAATTGGAAGTTAATAATCAATGTAATTACTGTAGCAAGAAAATTTTAAAGCACACTGTACCTTAATATCATATGTGCTTTGAGTCTCAAATAAAAAAGCCCTTCGTTTCATTTCTCTGCAGAGCCAGTCCTCTTAAAGATGGCAACAAACCTGGAATTTGTTGTTGTTGTTTTAACCCAAGCTACATCACTTTAGGAGATTTCATGACCTGTACAGGGGAAGGTTGAAGAGAGGGGTTGGTGGGAAAATTCATCAAAACATCCCAAATCAGACTTTTATAAAATGTTTCTCCAAAGGATATGTGAGTTTGGAGGGCAGAAGGGGTAGAGCCAGAAAACAGTTCTATCTCCCATCCCTTCCTCCTCCCAAACCCTAGAGCCTCTCTCAGGATTAGGTGGCCAAAAAAACAGGAAAGGCGTAGGTAGAAGAAAGTATTTTTTCTTTGGTGTTACCTTGGGTTCAGAAGAAGAAAGCTCATTATCTGCTTCTATGCACAATTAGGAGTTATTACTCACAGGTGCCTCAGAAAACCTCCAGAAGAGGTGGATCCTGCTCCTTATGCACTGGCTTTTGTTTTGCCCAGTTTAGCAGGACCTGCCACACTGCAAGGTTTATATTTACATTTTGATGTCAGGAGGTAGGCTGATCCGACCTGCTGGCCTTAGGAATTCACCAATGCAAAGTTCATGCTTCAGACAGTTCAGAACATGACCTATAAGCAGCACTGGGGTGGATATGAGACCCTTATGAAAGCAGTAACTCTTTCCTCTGATGGAACTAAGCAAACACTGTCAAATGATTTGTGCTGTGGCATGCCCATGAGCTTTGTATAAATACTCCGGAGCTTTGTTTGGTTTGCTCCCAAGTGGCTTTGAGGGTTCACTGTCCTCAGCAATACACAGTCTGAAGGCTCCAGTTGCTGACATGGGCTAAACATCCAAAAAACTAATGTAAACCAATTATGTAGAATGCAGTTAACTTATTTTTGGAAATTTTGCTTCTAAAAATAAGCCTTAAAATAAACCAGGGTAAATGAACATGAGGAGTGTTCCAAAGGGCCAGCCACTTTCAGAAAGTGATCTCATACAAGCTGTTCTTATTATTGTCTCGATTTTCCTTCCCACAGCCAGTCACTAATCCTTTAATGAATGAACAGAACGAAGTGAAGGCAAGTCTGTGCTCTCTGTGCTTTACCGTAGAGTCACTCTCTACCAGACCTGCCTGGAGTTTCACTCCCAGAGGACAGCGTTCAATAAGAGCTGTTGGGTGTGAGGAAGAGGGAGAGAGTGGATGTGAATGACCTGGCTCTTTGCAGTAGAACAAAATTAGGATGCTGCCCCCCACTTAAAGAATTACAAAATGAGGCAGTGTGAAATAAAGTTGGTTGCACAGCCAGTCACACTACAGTATCACCTAGCGCAGGCCTTGGACCCAGCTGGTTCAGGGTTGGTGTGTGTGTGCGTGTGCGTGCGCGTGCACATGCGCACACACACACACACATTAATTGGCTGAGTAAAAATTTTTTAACTTTAGTTTATAGTGGCAATATGATCTGATGTGTTATTAGCTGAACTGAGGGCAAAATATACACAATTTGGATTCCACATAGAGTTTCAGAATTCCCTTAAAATTCTACACAAAATGTACCTTTTTTCTGAGAAAAGTTCCATATATTTAACCAGATTCTCAAAATAGCCTTTGAATCAAAATACTGATCTATACTTGCTGTTAATATATTTTTTCAGGCATAAGATCTTAATTTAAAAATGCAAATTGTGAAAAATATTTAATTGTTGAAATAACATAAATCCTGGATGCAGAAGGTCCCGTCTATATTAGAACAGAATTATTTTTCTGTTTTTGACTTTAAACGTTTTTCTCTCCATTTGTTTTTCAATTGTTAGTGCCCTGAACAGACATCTATGTCTTCTTTATTTTATTTTTTTTTTAATGGGGATACCTAAGACTTCTCATTTTAAAATATGCTGTTCATTTATCTATTTTACGTTATCATAGACACATCAAAACCACTTAAGTGATGACATTTTGGTATTTTGACATTTAGACATTTATTCTTAGCTATTGTATTGCTTGTAAATGTTACCATGATTAACAGTCTCTATTCTATTCAATTTTTTGCTGCCCAAAGTGATACTTGGTAAGTAATTCAGTAGTCCCCAGTGTATTTCTAAAGACTAGTAATTGTACGTGGTTATGAGACATAAAACAAGTGAGTGATCAGAGGCTAGTTTAAAACTAATTCTGCCTTGAGCTGAACACTTTCAATTTACAAGAATACCAGTTTTATAAAAATGTTCCCTGCGAAGGTCATGTCCAGAAAGGAGATTTTGCACTACACCTCTGTGGCTTTATCTGTGGAGCTATTTCTTTTTCATAAGAATAACTATGTTTAAAATTTCCAATGTGACCTATTTATTACATAAGGTAACTTGTCATTTGATTATGGAAGAAATAGGCAGTTCAGTCCCTTTGAAAGCCACAATTTGATCCCAAGTTCAACATTCTTATGATGAACCTTAAACGTGAAGCCTTTACTAAGTAACTGCAATTTCAGCTTTGCAGTGACCAGGTTTAATAGAGTAAGTTTACCAGGCTAGTTAAAAAGCATTCCAAATCTACTTGTTTTCTCTATGCCTAGCGATCGAGAAAAATGGGATGTTTTTTTAAAAGAAAAAGAATACCAGAAATATTAGTCTAGTTGATTATTTTTAACTTTTTATAAAGCTACTATGTAAGCTAATTCATTCTGTTTCTTGTTTTAAAATCTGATATACCTTTCAAAAATTCATAGAGGACATTTCTATAAAATCAGCATCCTTCTTGTAAAGAGAAAGAGTTCTATTCAAGGCAGAATTAGTTTTAAACTAGCCTCATGTATCAAAGATACATTCCAGATAAGTAATACAAAACACAGATTATTTTCAGAACTTTGGTACATGTTTAGACTAGATGAAATAGTGAACCTACTGTTTTGACTTCATCCAGAAAACAATATGTCTTAAAAAATCTTAGAACACAGTTTAGCACCAGGAACCAAAGTATCAATGAATTTTTGCATATAGTGCTGACATTTTAAAAACTGCATAACATCATGTTCATTCCCATAAATATATTGAGATAAACGAGTCTACTTTTTTCCTAGAATCTCTTCATTGTAGAATCTAAACTGACTCTGATTCCCTAAGATAAAAATTAAACCGTTATAAATTTGGCTCTTGATCAGGCAACAAAGGTAGATTCTATAGGCTACTCTAATGTTTCATCTAAAAAAAAATTCTACATTGTCAAGTCAAATAAAGAATTATAGTGAAATGAGAATTTCTTCTGATTCAAAATGATGCTCTACCTCATCCTCCATCTTCTGAACTGTAAATCCCATCTCATTTTACCATGGATTATTTTACAGTAAACCTAAAATCAGACTGAAACTGCTTGGTGATGAGATAAGGATCTTCACTCTCTCATTTTACCTGAACTAAAACATTAGTGATAAGGAAAGAATGACAGGATGAAATGAAAAATTGAGGCACTGGGAGAATGGGGTGAAGGGTTAAAGAAGTACAAGTTAGTACTTGATAGCTGGTCCTGGGGATGGGGAGCACGGCAGAGGGAATGCAGTTAGCATTAATATGATGGCTAAGTGGAGGGCCAGGGGAGAGGAGGAGCAATTGTGGGGATCGTTTTATGAACTAGATAAATGTCTAACCAATGTACTGTATACTTGAAACTAATTTAAATAAATAAATTTTTTTAAAAAAGAAAAGAAATAAATTGAAAAAAAGGAAAAAAGAAAAGAAAAGAAAAAACAGGATGACAGACCAGGTTCAGTTGATATTTATAGTCATGGACAGTTCTAAAGAATATGGAACCCTATTTTCTCTCTCATCATACAAAAAAAAAGGTGAAGTTTAAGGGATGCCTTGTATTGTGTGCCCTGTCACATGGATCATCCTGATAACAGAAAGTTAGTAAATACTTGTGGTGCTTAATTGCATCTTCACTTTGAACAAAGAGCAAATAAAGCACAATATGATTTTGCAGTTCGGTCTTTACAAATGGTATATTGAGAGAGGGCCACTGTCTTGAAAACACAGGAGGAAGTTTCCAAAGGTTCAGAAATCCTCCTCTTTCCAAGAGGATGTAGATTCTGATTATTATCAAGTTTTCAGAGTTTCTCCCTTTAGAAAGCAGTAGATGGGAGGCTGCCTCAGAATCCTCGCTTCATTCAAGAATATGACTCGATGCAATGCCAAGGCTCGAAGCTCATGGATAAACATTCGTGTGGTGTCCAGAGATCTTCCTCACAATATTTAACTGAGATTCTATATTCTCAAGAAATGTAACTTTAAAACACTTAAGAATTTAATTGGAAAATGTAAAATTTCATGTTGATCCTGGGTAACACAGAACTCTGGTCTTTCTAGCCCCTCTCCTTGAAGGATGGTGGATAGTTTTTAACTTGTGACTTTTACTTGTTCTAACTTTGCATCATACTGTACTTTGTTTTAGGCCACCCAGACCTGTAACCAGCATGAATGACACTCTGTTCTCCCACTCTGTCCCCTCCTCAGGAAGTCCTTTTATTACCAGGAGGTAAGTTCCAATCCTATCATATAATAAGCCTTCTCTGGTAATGAGCCTTGATTCTGTGGCAAGAAAAATATTCTAACATAAGCCAAGAGCAGAAATTATTGTTAGAAACTAGTTACATAAATATCTGTCACACGTTTTCCATTTCATTAATTTGGATACATTTAAAGAAGAGGAATAGGTATAGCTTTTGGTATTAAAGTCTCTTCTGGAAACTTGCATTTACAGCACATCTATAGTAAGAATGTGGGGTATGTTTACCTTTTAGTACTGACATGCATGCATTCTCTTTTATTGAGAAAGTCACTTTCATAGCACTTAGAATTGTCCAGTTAAGCCAGGAAATTGGAATTTCAAGGTACAATTGGAGAAATTATTATATACATTCTGAAACATCTCTTAATTTAAAGCTCCAGATATAAAAGAATTGTCTTCTTCTTGAACTCTGGAGTTCCTGAGGCTAGAGGCTGAAGATCAAACTTGGAAATGTAGTTACCACATAATTTCATGGGTAATAACAAGAACTTTAAAAAATGGTGGATATCTTTTTGAACAAGATCCACTCCCATTATGAGCAAAGAACAGGTGAAGCAGATAACTTCTTTTTGAGCTAGCATTACAAATATGCAAGGGCCAAGAGGTACTCCAGGTCATTTGATCAAATATCATGAATAAAGCACCAGAGAATTATTTTATAAATACATGGAGAAGGCTCACAGGAAAGCAGAAACAAAGGTAAGGAAATTTGAAGTGAGTAAATGAACATAAAATTTTAAATGTCTTCTAGTAGGAAAAATGATATACGGTCTCATGTTTCACAAAACAAACATAGTCAGTTTTTTCCCCAAAGAGGTTTCTGAGATACCAATTTCACTGTAATATCCTGGTACATTCTAGTGAGGATTTGAAGACAGTGAGACTTGGAACACTGCTGATTTTTACCCTGAGTTCCTGTACGTGCCCATGAGATGAAGGTGTTCCCCATAATTGTAATTAGCAGAAGAAACAGAATGTGGCAGTTTATTGTATTTCCTTCCTATAAATTAAGCAAATCTGTAACAGATGAAAATGAAGACCTAATAGAATGACAGAATCTCCCAGTGAAATAATTTGGTTTAGGCCTTCAATGTGTTCTTTTTAGCATTCCTTTTCAGAACCAGTTAATTCAACCATCTTTTCTAAAACAAAGTCATAAATTATAAAGTCTGTAAGAGACACAGGCTGTGCATCTATATAGAGATCTTGCATGATGTTAAGAAAGATGTTGTACATTTACTAGGAAGCTCTGCATTCTGCAAGTGTCAAGCAGAGATAGACCCCATCCTTACTGAAGGTCATTTTATATCATTTCAGCTCGGACGGTGCTTATGGTGGATGCGTCTAGATGGATAACATGGCTTCCTCCACTCTAAAATATTCCTATAATACTTTGAGCTGTTCTGGTTCCTCCAGGGTGCATGGTACCTATTAACTCAAAATATGATCATTTCCCTTTTTCCCATTTTCATTCCTTTCGGAATGTTCTCTGTGAATCACAGACATGTTGTTTAAAGTTTGCAGTTTTTCTAATCACCATGGAGATTGGCCTCTGGTTTCTCTTTTAAGAGTGCTGTTCAATAAAGCTATATACACTGAAGTCCTTCCTCTCTGATTGGGCCTTGCTCTGTCCATGGGAGGTTTTAATGAGGTCTCATTGTTTGACTCTCTCAGGTTACCTGAGGAGATAAGTGTATCCAGCCCTGTGGCTGAGGAGCATTCCCTCATAAAGCTATATGTAAATCAGCTTGACCACAGCGCACGGTCAGTATTCCAGCCCTAAGTCACTAATCGTAGTAGTAGTTCCATAGCTAGACTACTAGTCATTCTACTCCATCACTAAAATCATCCTGTAGTGTCCTAGTGGAGATGGAGATCTTCTGGGTTTTCATGAGATTCCATTGAAAATTCCCAACTTGAGCTGGACTTCTCAGCTCTTTCTTCTCTTTTCCACTTATTTTATTGATTTAGTAGCCTCCTACCAGTATACATGACATGTGTGTCTTTAAAGAGTACCAAGCTGGATTTCTTTCTTTGGATGAGTTTCTGCTTTTATACAGTTTGCAAGACCCCAGATGGTGATTTCTTAGACTCTTGAATGAAAGTACATCTTGGAATGACCTTTATCACTAACTAGGTCAGGCCAGGACAATGCCACTTGGCTGGACCATATTGCAGTAAAAGACTTGATGACTTAAATTATTCTGTCCCACTGGGCCTGGCCATTTTTTCCCAAATGTAGGGCAGTCTGATTCCTATTGAGGTAGCAATTTCTAAATCAAATTCATAATATTAATGCTTAATTTCTATCACTTGATAATACTGTGATAATCTACTATTTAACCTGTCTGTATACTAAAATTGTTGGAAACCTATCATTCCAAATATAGGCATAAGCTAAAGGAGCTATCCTTGCTATGATTGGAACTGAACTAAATAAATATGACCTAGAGGCTTGCCCTCATTCCTGATCCACCCCAACTGCCCCTTTTAAAATCAGATAAAACCTAAAAGTTTAACAAGCCAAGAATGGTGCCGGTCAGTCTTAAGGCAGCATTAAGAAAGCAGGGAAATTTGCCATGCAGATATTTTATTTAGCCTGAGTTTTCAGTCTTTTGTGACAGCTCTTTGAAAGATAAAGTGAAATGAGGATGAATTGAAATCACTCCAGGATCCTCCCTATCAACTCCTGGCATTCTCACCTAGAGTCCTTTGCAAGCATACCATTTTGATCTTCAAAGGACACTAGGGTATATCTTTGAAGTCTTTTGACATCCTTGTAATCTGCCTCACATAGATTTATGAGTGTTTAACTCTGGTTAGCACCACCATCTGTCGCATCCCTTTTTCTCATATCCATTTCTAGCGATATAGTTGATTTACTTTTTCCTTACTTAGAAAAAAAAAGAGAATTCTCAAAGGCATTCTCCCTTAACCCTTTTAAGTCTTTGTGTGTGTGTGTGTGTGTGTGTGTGTGTGTGTGTGTGTGTGTGTATTCAATGCTCATTAGCAATTAGGTAGAATGTGGGTCAAATAACACAATTCATGGACTAATTCACCTCATTCATTTTCTTGATCATAACTGTATTCTAAACCAAGATTGTTTTCTTATAAATGTATGAATTTATAAAAAAAAAATGGCTGGATCAATGGAAATTTATTATCACCATTAGAAAAGAGCTTTTAGGGCTGTGTATGGCGAGGCAGCAACATTATCTAAGCTTATGAAATGTAGTCTATCACTATTGTAAATATTATTGCAAGCACTGACACAAAGGCCCAAAAGGCCCTACCTCCCTGTCACTGCCCACAGCAGTGTGCCTCTGAGTGTCTGCTATCTTTGTTAGTATCTTCCAAAATCCTTGTCTAGTTTATGTGAGAAACTTAACCAGTCTTTTCCTATGTAAAATAAGTTTTTTTAATTATAGCCATCTTCATTAGCCACATCAAGTACGCTCTGAAGGTTTAAATGGCTAGATTCTTTCACCTCCAGTATTAGAAATATCTTTTTTTTAAGGTTTCACAAATATTTCTATAGATGCAACCTCTATAATAATAACCACTCAGAAAAAGAATCACATTAGCTATGATATATAATATCTAGCCAGATCCTATCATTCTCCCAAATATTAGAAAGTTGCTTGAATCATAGAGTTTGTTAAACACAATCTAATATACTGTTTTCTGGTTTGTCACAATAACATTTGGTTAATTACTTAATACTACATTCGGTTCAGTAGTGCACAGGGGGAAGGCACAGCACCCACCCCAAACACTTTCCAAATCCTGATTCTTCCCAGTGGAGCAGGCTTCGTGAGTTATTTTTGTTGGTTGACTAGTTGGTCAGTTGGTTAATTGATTTGGGTTTTCAACCACAGAAAGATTAATTCTCTGTATCTTGAATTTTAAGGATTTTTTTTTTCAAACACTTTGCTTAACCAAAGATTCCTTACCTAACAACCAAGATTTTTAATCTGACTTAAAATGTTCAAACTAAATTTTAAGCCTTTATGCTTTGGTAATCATAACTGAGTAGAAATAAAACTGAGGTACTAAATTCAGCCTTTGATCAGAAAATTAAAGTTTTCTTCATGGTTAATATTTTCTAAGATTAAAGCCCATCCCTTTTCAGTCAGAAAAATAGATAAATTTACAAATCAACATCATAAAACAGATGAACTTATAAATCAACCACCATGAAGATTTCTTTACTCTTTTTACACTTTCTGGGTACATTATCTGAAATTTCATGTAATTTGAAATAATTGCTCTCTGCAGATATTTCTTTATTCCATGTAGCTCCAGAGTTCCACTAATATACTAGATTTTTTTCAAACTTGAAATAAACCAGTCTTCACGCTCAAATCTGTTTCCTATACTAAAATGTTAGTGTATAATTAAAACTGTAGTCACCTCTCTTTTCACCTCAGTAACCATTATTCTCTATTAGAGTTGCTTTCGTTGTCTGTGCATGCTCTATACCCAGCCACCTTTTCTAGAGGCTCTCTTGACAAAAATACAATTGATATGGTTTGATGATATCTTAGGAACAACGTAGTAAATGTAGTGAATCAAATATGAGCTAAGAATTCTTAATATTTCTTTCATGATACCTATTTAAGATGGTTTGATTTTCATGCCAGCCTGAATTGATGACAACTAATTTTCCCACTGAGACACTAAGCTATTTTTTATGTTCATTTCCTGATTTGCATGTGGCAGATATTTTATGTTTCAGATCAAACATTTTGAAAGCTAGAACAGGAAAGGGAAATACAATTTTTCAAGAAATTATCTCCTGAAAAAACTGACCCGTGGGCTCTTTTTTAATATACTTCAGCTACATTAATTATAGTGAGAAGCAAAGTTTTATTCACACCAATTCTTACTTTAGGAGGGAGCCAACTTTACAAGTTATTCTTCACAAGTTCAAACACCACACAAGTTTACCAATTATTTAAAATCAATAAAAATGAAAATATTTCTTCTTAATTTGCTATAGCAAATTATCATTTTCCTATCAACCATTATGATAATGAGTATTGCACATTATATAATTTACATAATAGTGTTGCTCTATGAGACTGCATCCAGGACTTTTATTTAAATCCTTTTACTTTCATATTTAATAAAAGAAAAAACGTCTTTGACCAGGGCTAATTTAATAGCCCAACATAAACAGAGGTGGTTTTTAAAAATATATTTCAGATTTAAGCAAAAATCCAGGGAGCTTTTGTGCGTGATTTTGTTATCTTATACCACCACCCAAAATGTTTGCACTTAAGCAAAACTACTGCGATCAGTTGTCACCCTTCAAAACTAAAGAGTGGATTTAAATAAACAAATATGAAAAATTTTTAAATTGTTCTGTCCTTCCAGAACCGTGTGTGTGTGTGTGTGTGTGTGTGTGTGTGTGTGTGTGTGTGTGTGTGAAAATTTGGAAGAAGAACACTTATCTTTATATATGCTGTTTTCCAGAAGAAAGAGAGAATTTTTTAGAAAAACAATAATCTACAGGAAAATTTCTGCCTCTTTTCTTTCAGCAGAACACATAAACTTCAAAATTTACCTTGTCATACCCTCCAGGGTATAATTGTCAGCACACCCATCAATGGCAATATGCACGAAAAGGGATGTGCTTATACATTGGCCAAGACCTAGTGAAAAGAAAATGACAATAATAAGAGAAAAGATATATATACAAAAAATTTTAGGGATGGCAGACTTGCTTCTCCTTGGGACTCAGATTAAAAATGATTTATTACTCATCGTCAAGAGGAGTTCCAAGTAGTTTCCAGTTTTGAAGGTTAAAAGGAAGGATGCATTTTGATTTGAAGACAGAGCATTTAGAAGAAATAGAAATTTCTAGAGCTAGGTTTATGCAAAAGCTACTGTTGCATTCTGATCCACTGACATACCAGAAGCACACATTTCTTGGTGAGAACATAGGTTCCAGTGTGCCTGATCCCAAAGCCCACAATGAATTGGACATATCACCTACCTTCTTCAAACAAACTGCTGAGCTACAAAATGAAAGTTTAAAAATTTAAATTATTCTGTAAAATATCATGAGAATGTATTGCTTTGAATAGATCATAATAAACTACATGTTGTTCCTATCTTCACGAGAATGCAGGACAACATTTTTTTCACTTTGCCGCCTTTCTTCAAGCTCCTTGGGAGCTACAGAAGAAATTCTGAAAAAAATACTTCATGCAAAAAAACTTTATAGACCCAAGTTTTAGGTGAAACCTGCCTCCCCATCAACTCTCTAAGTTCTAGATCCCTTTCATTTTGAAAGAATGGCTTTTTTTTCTTGTTTTTGTCATATACTTGACTTCACCTATACATGGTCATATATTTGGCTTTCCAGAAATAATTGATGAGGATAAAAATTTGAGGCTAGTTCTAGGAAGTATGGAAACTATGTAAAGAGTGAGTGAGTACCAAAACTCAAAAGTACTTCTGGCACTGGATATTAACAATTGTAGCAAAACAAAATAAATGGTTGAATTCCACAGACTCATAAATGTATGTAGTATCATCTCCGTATTTTCCAAGAACTGGTTTTCTCAAGAACTCATGTGAGAAGGAGAAGGAACATGAAAGGACTTAAAACTGACAGGGATCTATGCAAAGATGATTACAACAAAAGGAAAAGAGATGTGTATACATAGAACATCTACTCAGCCCTTTGAGGGAGGAAGGAACTTGGGAAGAAGGAAGAAAAAGAGAAGAGGGTAAACAGACAAATGGAATAGAGTAAGGAGAGAGAAACCCAAAGAACTTGAGAGAAAGAATAAGGACACCAAAGGCAAATCTGGACACTGCTTCCTTCCTGCCACCGGCCCCAGCACCATACTGAGTAGGGCTTCTTTAGCGGTAGTGCTTGTCAGTGGCCAGGTGGTGGGATGGCCCTTCTGGGGCTTTATTGACACATCATCTTCCTCTCATAAGACTTCACCAGATGTAATTTTTAGCAAACATTCTCTAATAGGTCCTCCTGTGTTTCTTTACTGGCCCTTTCTTCCTGTACATTTCAGTATCAGAGGTTGTATCTTTATAATTATGATTAGACTTTTGGTTTAGGAAATATCACCACAATTTCTGGGAGTCAGGGGGCATAAAAACATAACAAGGAAAGGAAATAGTTTAATTTGGAGGAAAGAATCATTGATTTATCACACAGCATTTTGAGTGGTTTTGCAAGAATCTGAAATCAATCTTGAGTTGTAAAAAAGAAAGTTGGGAAGTAATTAGGCAGCAGGGAGACTGTATTTACTAGATAATGAACATAGAGGAATATACTACAAGAAACAAGATTTGGAGTGCTGTGCTGGTGGGATGATGAGAAAACACCAACTATGATGGCTTAAAGTGGCCATTTGGCCTTGATGGCCATAGTCTTAGAAGGTGGAGACCAGTATGCTGGAAAAAAATCTTTAAGTTCATCAGGATAATAAATTCTTCTAGAATATTAATCATTTAATTTTTTAACATCAGTTTTGTTTGTGTGCAGTTGTACTTTTTAAATACAGCAATACTTTGTGTAATAGATTCTTGAAAAGCTGAGGGAAGTCACACATTTAACAAACATGACTGTCTACTCTCTACTAGATATTTTCTGTACAAATAAAGTTTGATTTTAAATTTATCAGAAACTTTACTATTTAAGGAATCTTGTAGTATATATTATTATAAAACAAGGATTTCAATTATAATGTGCATAATTCTAATATATGCATTTATAAATTTCTATTTTTTAATATTTCATGGTTTGAAAGAGTGGTATTTGTAGTGAAACCTTAAAACATATCATTCAATTTTTAAAGTTTTAACTACTTTATAAGTCATACATATATATGATTCAGAACTTCTTGAAAAGTTGGAAAAATTTGTGGTAAACCTCATAATTTCAATCCCAGTAATTAAAAACTTGATATTTCAGCAAAGTCGTATAATTAATTTTGTATTCTCCATGAAAGAGATAGGATAGTTTTAGGTATGCCAGAGTTGTAGAGTTTAACCTACAAAGGAGCAAACTCTTTAAGCACATTTCAAGTACATTTGTAATACTACAAATCAATACTCTGTTTCCCAATGAAGCATGCATATCCATTATAGTATATCTTAGGTGACTGGTTTGACTACACTTTATTAATATTTATATTTCTATTTGTCCTTCAATAATACTACATTTTAAACTTTTTAAACTGTCATTTAAATTACTAAATAAAATGAGTGTTCCTCATAATGAATCTGAAATGTTGAGAATTTGCTATATTGATGGAAGTCAACTCACCAGGTATAGACACAAAAAATATGAATATACATTTATAAGGCTCAAAGGTTTATTTTTCACTTTCTCTGAAAGTTTTTTTGCAGCTTCACAGCCAAGTTAGGCGACTTGTGCTTGAAGTATTGAAGCACTTCTAATATGACAGTAATGTCTTAACTAGGTAATTTTCAAGTCTCTATTCAACCCAGAAAGTTGGAGAATATAAGGAGGGCTGGAGAAGTAAACTTCTTGAGTGAGATCTAAATGCTGACAGGACTTAGTGAACTATTGGACTATTTACATTATCGTCAGTAATGAATGTTGAATGAATTTTCATATGTCTAGGCATATGCAGTCTATTTGTTAAGCAAGTAGCAGAAGTCAAATCTGGGATCGTGGTGGCTTGTGTAATTCTAATTGTGGTTCTCAGGCCAGGCTTCTACTCCTAGTTCAACTCTGGAAATCTGAAAACATCTTGAACATTTCAAAATAATAAGAGAGCCGTCCAAATGGAGCTTGGATCTAGACTTTGGCGTTTCTGTTGCCAGTTTTATCCTTGAATGCATTGCCGTGTTTACGCTCTTCTTGGCTTTCCCATCTTATTAACCAGCTCTCCTCCCAAGGACAGTGAAGTAGAGCAGAACAAACTGCTGGCTAGGGCTGCTCCAGCTTTTCTGAAGGGCAAAGGGTAAGTTGAAGCCAGAGTGTACTGGAACCCTGAATTAACTAAACTAAAAATGGAGACTTCTTTTGTCAACATGCTTTGTGTTTGAAAGACCATTTCTGATTTAGTAAAAGCAGCTTCATTATAACTCCATTAACAGCACCAAGTAGTTATTTTGAGTAGACACATCTGTGTTGTTATTCACTTTCCCTGATTTCCTTTCTTTTTTAAAATACTAAGTTTCAGATTTGATTTTCCTAAGCCTACTTAATCTTTGCTTGCAACCCACTTCAATGTGTTTACTGTACAGATGAATTTCTTGGCCTAAGTGGTTTGAAGAATGCCAATCTGTTTTCTTAAAAGTTTCTTTACCTAAATGGAAGTCTTTGTTTTTAAAAAGTTAGTGAAATGCAATTGTGAATTTCATTGCTTGGACTTCGTGTTTTTCATAGAACATCGCTTATATTCCCTTCACTTGCTTGGTTTTCTAAATGTCTTTTCTACCAAAAACTCACTCCTACGTACTCTGCTTGTTTCTGTCCACATCTCCTAACAATACCCTTTCTTTCCTCCTGCCCTATTTCAGGATACAGTACAGCCTGAATGTGGCAGACAGGCTAGCTGATGAACATGTTCTCATCGGGTTGTATGTCAACATGCTCCGGAACAACCCATCATGGTTAGTGCAGGTTTGGCTGCTTGACTGTCCTTAGAGCAACAGTCTCATCTCTTGACAAGCAGTCTCAGCGAGGGGTGAAGGCACTGGATGCCAGAGGTATCCCTAAGGCAATTTTTAACTGATTCAATTAAAACGTCATTGATAATGTTAGTTTGGATATTTCTGATTAATGTCTCATAGAGTTGGTATCTTTGTTTATCTTAGCTGAAGGGACAACGTGTATAAATGTGTGCCATTCAGGTGGATGCAGAACTCTGGGTCGCATCAGTCAGTTCTGAGTTACAAGTGCCATTTCAAAGCACCGCACAATGGTGATGCAAGATTTTGTCTTATTCCAAAGATCTGTGTGTCTCTGCTGATTTTGAGAACAATGCTCCATTCACCTAAGATAAAAGTGAAAAAGAGGAAAAGCAATGCGACGGGATCATAGCATGGCAATTGTTTCCTTAACAGTGATTACAGTGAGAAAATTACCTTTTGACTTTTTACTTACTTACAAATATCTCTGGGAGGCCATTCAATAGAGCCTCCTTCTAAGTCCCAGAATATGCAAAGCTTTCTTTTGAATGTGTTAAATGTGTGGATTCAGAGAGCCCTATGTATTAGAATAAAGGCATTCATAAAGTTTTTCTCTATTTTAATTGTGACCAAGGAGATTTCTCCCATTGGTTAGTTACTTTATTTTAATAATAAATGTCCATTTCCAATTTGAATGAAAATAAGTGGACAGACTATACACACACACACACACACACACACACACATATACATATATATATGTATCATATATTTCAGCTTTGTTTAGACAACTGTTTTACAAACATGTTCAGCAAACTATTTCCTTAGAAATATTTCAATTTTTCTTAATAACTAATTTTCTCTGAACAAAGGGCCCATGGATTTTTTGCAGTTATAACTATTAAGTGAGCCAGTAGAGAAAATTGCCTTTAAAATAGCTTGTCCCCCTTTCCTCTGTTATATTATAGAAAGTACCCCCAAACATTTGATATTCATCGCCTACAACATCACTTGGTATTGTAAGCCACTTATTTTTCTAGAGCATTCCTCCCTTGACTATTTCCAAATTTCCTTCCTGTTTTTGCTTCTGATAACTTAGAACTATTTTTTGCATGATTAGTAAATAAGATGATTTTAGGTGACTCATTGATGAATGTTTAATAGTTACATATTTATCTTAATTTGTATTTTAAATATTTATATAACCAGAATGCTAGTTTAATTTTATACTTTATTCCTACTCTTTCAAGAGATAAAAATGGATTCTTCAGCTAATCCCATCTCTTTGTTCAAATTTTTCCAAGCTTGTAATTCAAACAGTTCCTCTTCTTACTCACATCTCAGCCTCACAAAACTACAATGGAAAGAGTGATTGCTTTAATCTTATTCCCAATGAGTTTGGTTCCACAATGTTATATGGTGGCTGAAACAATAGAACTAAAAATACCAAATTACAAAAAAAAAATTGTATGAGTGATCTTCAAAGAAGAATATGTTCGTTATAGATTTAATTATGTCTGAAGGCAATGATATGATCTCACACCGTGTCCTCTCCCCCATAATTCTAAGTACACTCTGATTATTTCTATTACTTTTCTTTGACCTTTTGTTAATTAAAGTTGTAACAAAGAATTCTCCAAAGAGGAAAGCTTAGAGTTTGTTACTACCAGCCCTCTTCCCTACTCAGTGATTAATCACATTGACTTGATGGTTACTTAAGACCATAAAACTGTCTCAGCTGAGACACCTTACATCTACGTGATGAAAGCTAGGTGTGATTTGTATTTTAAAAACAAAGCAGAATTTAAGACTGATCAATGAAGCAGACTTCGTTTTAATAGCTGCTGCCCTATATATTCTCAGAGTTTTTTTCAGTCCTTAAAGCATTCCAACTTCTCTTTCAAATTTCTCATTTTTCCTTCTCTTTCCTTTCTGTTTAATTAGATCCTAACAATTCTCCACACCTGCCATGCTTATATAAGTAATGTAGTGATCTCTCACCTTCTTTATCATCATTATAGCTATAATCTTTACCATCATTCGACTATGGTGAGATTTGTAATGGTAATAATCATAAGTGCTACTTTTTTAAAAAGCACCTGCCTCATGCTAAGCACTGTGTTAAAAGCTTCATTTACATATTACAAAAATTACATATTGCATAATAACACACAAATTACATAATACATAAATAATTTACATAATTTATAATTACAGAGTTATTTACATAATTTTCCCTAGTCCTTAGAGTAAGCCTGAAAAATAATACTATACTATCATCCCCACTGTATAGATAAGTAAAGGGATCAGTTAAGAGAGTTACATGACTATCCCACAGTCACATGGCTACTAAACAGTGGAGCAGAGATTTTTATCTTTCTTCACCCTATCACAAGCTTGTAACCACCAGGCAACATTGCCGCTTATAAAACCTACATAAACGTGTGCCCTCCAGAAAACTTCTGGACACTCCTCCACACTGCAGCCACCACATATCTATTTCCTGACATTACATATTCAACTATGTTATTTTATTGCATTTTAACAAACATTTTGAGCACATCCTAGTAATAAGAATGGTGATAATGAGTTACGTTTTTGTATTTTTTTCTATGCATTGTGATGTCTCATTTTGATTATAAGCTCAGAGGGGCAGGGATTTTGTCTTCAGCCTTTTGTATCTCATCACAGCCGCCGGAATATGAGTAAATTTTATATTTATGAAGCACTTCAAAAATTCAGAGTCCAGAGTGCTAACCATTACACTGGAACCAGAAGCGCTTCAAAAATTACAACACCCTTTCCCACACATTAATTAGTTTGCTTGTCAAAGCCCTATGAGTTTGGATATTATTTCCATTTGAATAAGTCGCTCTGAGACATTAAGCAACTTATCCAAGGTCACATACTAGTAAGGTCACATACTCGTACACAGGTCTTCTGACACCAGGTCCCATCTGTTTTCCACATCATTCCTCAGCCTTCCTGTCTGTGCTACAAATAGGAACCATATAGCTGTTCTTGGTTAAAAGGTTTGTTTTTGTAATTATTCATATATGCTTCTAATTAACTGTGTGGAGACCTTCTACTCCACCTCAACTGCTTAACACAATGGGAAATTGACTCATTGGTAAGTAGTCTGCTGCTAAATTAAAAAAACTCTTAGGTGTCATTGTGGGTTCTGATGTCAGAGAAACCAAATAAATAAGCTGTAGCTCAAGGGAGAATTTCTGCTTTATTCCTAATTCAGTGAAGTTTTAAAAGCCTTAATGATTTTCAAGTACCTTCTCCAGTGGGGGAGGAATGGGTCTCAAAATGCTATACCATGAGGGCTTTTTCTGCCCTTCCCTAAAGCTTATCAAGTGCCTGGGTTTGCTAGTGGTTTATGAGGACTGACTGTGGCAGGCAGATCAAAGGATTAAAAATCAGCCCAGAACTTCCAGCTCTTACCTTAATTATAGCCTTGAGAGTTACCATTCAGAAGTTTCTGGCACATTTCTCTCAACTCTGAAAAGGCCCCTTGAGTAAGGGAGGGAGGGGTACAATTAAAGACTACAGTCTATGTCATGATCAATTGCAGTCACATAGACTCCTGAACTCACATAACCAGGTTAAAATTTGTTCTGCTTATACGTTATTCTCAAGGACAAGAAATTATACATTTGATGCCTATTTTTAGGCTTCACATACGAGGTCTAAATTTTTATTGGCTTGACTGCTTGAACCCTTTAGTAGATTCCTCTTGCCTTTAGTTTACAGAGCCCTCACCATGGCCTCGAAGCCTGTGTGTGGTCTAGCCCCTGCTTTCCCATCTCCCAGCCTTAGCTGTCAGGGGTTCTCCCACTCAATCACAATACTAGTCACATGAGCGTTGGATCAGTTTCTAAAAACAATTCCTAAAACTGCCCCAAGACCATGATGCTAGTTCTACCCTATGCCTAGGACGTTCTTCTCTATTTTATTCCTTTCTTCTCCTTCCACACCCGAGTGCACTGGCTGGCTCCTTCCCTGGCTTCCAATCTCAGGTTGAAGGCATCTCCTCAGGTCAGGCTCCTATATTAGTCTCTATCATGGCAACTATTTCTTTCACTTTTACCATAACTGTAAGCATTGGTTGATTGGATGGATGGGTTGGTTGGCTGGTTGACAGGCAGGCAGGGACCTTCTCTGACTTGCTTACCAGCATTTCTCTGGCATATTGCACAATGCCTGGCACACTAGAGGTACCCAGTAAACATCTGTAGATGTTGTAGAATATTGACAGTGTTTTAGGTAAAAATTCCTTTTAACCCTAAGTAAAATTTTTAGGAGTCGCCAGAAAATCTTTCTTACTTGTAAAAAATTTATATTTTTATAATTGAAAAATCATCTATTATAAATCAGCCCTTAAACTGAACATTTAGTGTAAGAGTATTAAGTAGATGAAAAAGTAAAGTATTAAGCTTGACATAGAGAGAGGTGGTAAACTTGGATAAAGACAAGCACTAGCAATTCATTGATGTGGGAAAAGCAACTGATGGGGGCGAAATAAAAACTAAAAGTGATATTGGGCAAGAATTAAAAACATTTTTCACATGCTCTCTTGTCTCTTCCATTTTGTATTATTAGTTCACTAGGGTTACTCTAACAAAATACTACCAACTCTGTGGCTTGAACAACAGAAATTTATTTTCTCATAGTTCTGGAGGCTAGAAGTCCAAGACCAAGGTGCTGGCAGCGTTGATATCTCCTGGGGTCTCTCTCCTTGATCTGCAAATGGCTGCTTTACTGTGTCCTTACATGACTTTTTATCTGCACAAGTACGACCCTAGTTCTCCTCCTCTTCTATAAAGACACCTGTCATATTCAGTTAGGGCCCCACTCTTATGACCTCATTTAACTTTAATCACCTCTTGAAAGCCCTGTCTCCAAACAGAGCCATGTTCTAAGGTACTGAGAGGGCTTTAACGCATGAATTTCAGGGGAGACAATTCAGTCCATAACACATTTCAACACTGTATTCACTGCATTTTATGCCTTTAATATGTTTAATATCTAGGCTAAGATTCGATCAACTCTTTTCAGTAAATGTTGATTTTGAAAAGTGTAGGTTTATTACAACCTGTTGGAAGAGAAAAGAAACTATCTACACTTACGCACAGTTGTTTTTTTTTACATGAGTTTTCATTTCCTTGTTAACAGTACTCCTTTTCTTCAATAAAATGTTTAGGAGCTTTAGTTATAGGACTAGACTTTTGAGAAAGGTATTTGCTTAGAAATCTAGAAATATAAATCTAAAGAACGTCACACAGCCAGTGTGCATATCTGCATTAATTCTGCATTAATTATGTTGTACTCACAGAGGTTTTCTCAGCATAATTAGATGATAAATTGATTTTAAGATGAGTTCACTTCTCTTTTATAGATTCTAATATATTTTAAGTTTCCATGGAAAATGAGAATGACAGTACCAATCTGATGAGGTTATAGATGTAAATTAGCTAGCATAGTGCTGGACTCATAGGAATAACTCAGTGTTAGTTCCTCCCTTAATTTTGAATAAGACTGAAGGCATAGAAAAAGTTAGATTTTAAATTTTTATTTTGTAAAACCTGTCCATTATAATAAGGTAGAAATAAACTGATAGCTCATGTATGTTCATCAATATTGTTGAATGGATGAACTTCAGAGTATGCTTTTTCCAAATGCACTAAAATAAGGAGTTCAGAATGGGATATGGACTCCTATGTTCTTTGATAAATTGTACAAAAAGGACATTTTGATTACAAGTTCATGTCAGTATGCAGCTTTGCACACAGGAGCAAGGAGAAAGAAATAAATGCTGTCACTGTTAAGCTAACTCCTCCCTTTGTTTAGAAAGTGAGAGATATAAAGACCACCCATTGCTTATGTAAAGTCGTTCATTGATTCAACTAAACTGTCTTCTTTTTGGTATAACTTAATATACTGCCTAATAACCAATCATATTTCCTTCAACAAAAAGCTAATTTATAGATAACAAAATGATAGTACAAAGATGGCCATATCAAGATAGTATTACCTGCTTTTTAGAGGTAAGAGTAGAAAGAAGTCTCACAGTCTTATCGTGTGCCCAGTGCTAAGCATTTTACATGGTAATCCTCCTGAGAAGCCATGAGATAAGTTAGCATTGTATCCCTGTTTTATAGATGAGAAACTGAGGCACAGAGTGGTTAAGTGACCTGCCTAGAGTCACACAACTAGTAAGTGAGAGTGCTGGGATTTGAATCCAGAAACGATCCAGACCAACTTCTCACTCATTCGTTTATAATATCCCTACCAGTGGTTCACCCCTTCTAAGAATAAGCATTTATTTAGTGTGGGAGCTTATTTACCCCTTTCAGATGCCATCTGCTTTCCTAATGTTTAAAACAACAACAACATGTGAACCAAAAGAGAATTTGCCATGATTGGGGGTGGGGAAGATCTAATGTTTGTAAATATGAATATGTGTAATGACAGTTCTATAAACTTTAGCACCTATATAAAGTAAGTAAGGAATCTGTATGCATCAATAGAGTGTATCTTGATTTTTAACTCTGCCAAAAGTGAATATTTTGCAGTTCGATTTTAGATGGCATGGCTAGTTTTAAAGTACAGTATTTAATCTGTATTCTGATTTTCTCAAAGTGTTGAGGATTCATGCAAAGCCAAGAAAGACATAGAAGATGTGGGCCAAAGACCATGACATTGCTAGCCTAAGAGAGCTAACCTTTATTCATTCTTTTGTCAAACTAATTCTTAGGTAGTTCCTGCTGTGTTCAAAGCACTATGCTAAACATTCGAGATCTAATGGTGAAAAGATTGAACCATTCTGCCTTCAAAGTTATAGGTTAGTGGAGGATAAAGACAAGTGAAAAAGCAATTAAAATGCAAAGGGATAACAGCTATGATAAGGGCAGCACCATGCAGAGTGCTACGGAATATCTATGAGAAGCAATGAATCCGAATTTGGAGGTTGGAGGTGAGGGTAGGAAATGAAAGAAAGCTAAAGCCAATAGCAGGATGAAGAGAAATTAGCCAGGTGGAGGTTGGTGGAGGGGGCAGAGAGATTGTTCAGGGCAGAGAGAATATGGTGCATCTGGAACTTAAGTTTGGTGAGGCTACTAGAGAAACAGGTGAAAAATGAAGCTAGATTAAGCAAGACCCTATAAGTCTTAGGAGTTCCAAAAATGAGAACCTATTGAAGGATTTTATGCATAAGAATGTTACAGCCAAATACACTTTTAAAAGATCACGTCCTACAGGACAGAAAATGAACTAAAGGGAAGAATAAGTCTAAAATCAAAGTGACCTGTTGAAAGGACTTTACACTAATCCAGGCTAAGATGACACTGGCCTGGAGCACATCAGTGACAGTTGGAATAGAAGGAAATGGAGGGATTTGAGAGTTTGTAGAAGGTAGAATGCATGGCCTTGTATATGATTATAATGTAATGGATTGTAAAATTCAGGGTCTCAATAAAGGAGCATGAAGCCATCCCTATAGAAAAGCCATTATTATGCTAATGTTAATTATTATCCATGAAGATTGCTATTTCTTGATTTCCTGTCTTTTCCTTTCAAATCAGACATTAAAGAGCCAACATTTGATGCTTTGAGAATTAGTTCATTTCCCTCCCCATTCTTCAGTTCCATAAAATTATTTCTTGGGACATGATGTCACTTATATGTGGGATATAAGCCTAAAAGCAACAAATGAACAGGACAAATAAACAGAGACTCGTGGACATGGACTTTAGACTAGTGGTTACCAGAGGGTGGGGAGTGGGAGAGGGAGGAGGTAGACAGGGTAAAGAGGGTCAAATATGTGGTGACAGAAAGAAATCTAACTATGGTAGATGAACATACAGTGTAAATATATATATATGCCTTACTGTTAAAGTGTTAAAAAAAATTACTTCTTGGGGCGCAGTATCACTTCATTCTTTTTCAACTTGACCCTTTTACTCATTGACTCCTAAAGACCTGAACAGGGCTCTAACCCATAGCATTTTGCTCTCAACCAACTGCAAAAATAGGATATAACCTCATAAAGTAATCCTCCATTTGATGTTAACTAGTAATGCCTTCTCAGAACGCAATCCTCCTATTAGCTATTTGCATTTTAATACCTGAGGCCTAACGACCTTAAAAATTAATCTGTAGTGATAAAATTCCTATTACTATTTAGACAAGTGGAAAAAATATTAGGGGAAAACATAGAAGTATTTCTGGTGGCCTTTGGATAACATTATTATTTGATTGACTTTCCCCCTCTAGAAGTCAAAACATGCCTGCAAAGAAAAAAAATGTGACTAAACCCTGAGTTCCCAGAAATCTTTGCTAAATCATAATTTAGTAAGCCCTAGCTTAGCTGGGCCACTCCAGTTTCCTAGAATGCCATTTTGAAATCACTGGCAACAGCCACTAGCCATGTATTTAAGGTAGAAAGTGAAGAGCTTTCAAAATAATAGATCTTTCCACTTCAAATGCAGTCTACACAGCAGCCAGGTTTTAATCCATCATAGCCTTGTAGCAATATTACTGATGATAAAGTCTTGAAATGAATATCCAGGGATGGCGAAAGTATTGGAATCAGTATTTCTTTACTGATTTAGGGATTATTGGCCATTTATTTTCAACTATTTGTAATTGAAGTCTTGAAATAATGGAATTTATCAGAGAATTGGCACATTCACTTTTGTATAATCTGAGTATACTGAAATAGCACATGTGGACTCATAAATCGTTTGTGTGCACAAAGAGGTAATATATCACTCCTCCCCTCGTTCCATCAGTGCTGAGGGGAGGAAAGGCGTGGAAGTATGAGTTATAGCTTACTAGACAGAATCCCATAACTTCACATCTTACATTTCCAGGAGGCTTTTTTTTATGTAACCTTCATGTTATTTAAACTTGCTGGTCATTCATGATAAAAGATACTTTTATCATGAGGTTTTATTATCAAGATTTTTTTTATTATTTATTTATCAAACACAGGTGTTTTTGACAAAGTCACTTTCAGGCAATCAAATAAATCATTGTCGTGGGCTTGGAGCAATTGGCCCTGTTGTCTACATAGTGTTGAATTAAGCTTATAGTCACTAATATACCAGCCAGAAACGATAAACATTTTAAAATCAAATTAAATTGTTTCTTTGTGTTCTAGGCATCATATTAGATTGATGCTTTTTACATACATTATTTTGGGAAAAAAGAAAGAGAAGACTCTTTTTGAGGATGAAGAAGTGACTTGGTAAATGGAGAAATTCAGGAATATTCTAGGTACTTATCACAGCCCAGAGAAAAGGGCTAAACCTAGAGTGGAAGTCTTCAGGATAAGAACAGGTATTATTTACACATATGAAGAGTATAGAGTAGTGCAGAGATAATGGATACAGGAATGTCTTCCAAATGATGAGAAACAAAATGCTACAATAATGGATTCAGCCAACCAAGGAAGAGATAAGTAATATGTCACCAGAAGCACATAATGATTTTCACTCATGTTCTCACTTTAGAACAAAGGTTAAAAGACTATGTTGCATATTTACTTATATGTGAATGTACATACAAATGATATAAATATATGTTACTTTATATGAATCCAAAACTTTGCACTGATTATTTCTTACAGCCTTCATAGTGGCATAGAAGTGTGTCATTGTTAATGTATAATGAGTACTCATTTTTTGTTTAAGGAACAGACTTAAGAATAAGAGTAAATGGAGAAACGAATTTCTAATATTGATTCTGACCCGTTACTCACAGTAATAACTGATCAACTGAACTCTGACCAACTCATCTGTTAACAGGATTAATGTTACTGGTGTGTTGCACAGAATTTTTTAATGGCACCCAAAACTTAGTCTTGAGTGTAGGGACTTATGAAATATGGAAGAGTTGATATTTGTATTAGTGTTTTTTTATTGCTTTTGCTTCTATTTGCATTAATTTTTTAGGGACTCAGTTCATCCTTATTCTAGGACAATTTCTATAAATTTATAGGAGGCATTAAACAATTCTCATTAGTGTCATTAGAAGCCACTATTATAATTCCACTTCTCTGGAAGTAAATATAAAATAGCAAGTTACCTAGGTAGTAATATTATTCATAAGAATTATATTAGTTACCTATTGCTGCATAACAAATTGCCCCAAAACTTAGCAGTTGAAAACAACAAACAGCTGTTATATCACAGTTGGTCAGGGATTCGGGTTTGGCTTAGCTAGGTGCCTGGGGCTCAAGGACTTTCACGAGGTTGCCATCAAGCTGTTGACTGGGGCTGCAATCTCATCTGCAGGCTCTGCCCATGTGTACTCATTTGCAAGGTGCCGACTGGCATCATTTCCTCATCACATGGGTCTTCCACAGACCACTTTATGACATGACAGCTAGCTTCCCACAGAGTAAGCAATCAAAAAGAGCTCAAGAGAGAGAAAACATGCCCAAAATGGAAATCATGGTCTTTTAATAACCTAACCTTGGAAGTGACATTCCATTACTTCTGCCGTGGTCTGTTCGTTAGAAGCAAGTCAGTAAATCCACTAAAGGGAGAGTATTAACACAAGTGTGAATACCAGAAGGTGGGCATCACACCAGGCTAACCACAGTTCGTGGTGGTGGTTGTCATTTTTAATCTAGCTTCCATATTTTCTAACACATCTGTTTTGCACATGTATTACCTGTGTAATGAGGAAATAAAAATGTTAAAGGCAGTAAAATTAAAAAGAAAATATTATTTTGTAAGAAATATTGATCAGAAAAGTAACTCCTCTTTCGAGCTTTCTTAGTAAGACAATTAAATTGAATGTAGTCAAGATTCATTAATGACTTTTCTGGCCACATATTAAATCATGTTATGAATCCAAATCTGAGATTATTAACCTAACAGGGTTTTGTATAGCTTTCAAAATTTTTGTGCCAAAAAATTGAAATAGCAAATCCCCCTAGTGGTAATATAAATACATGTATCTTTCTCATTACCTAACAGTATCCTTGCTCTGTGTTCAATAGTATGCTTGAGAGTTCAAACCGGCTTGATGAAGAACACAGGCTGATCGCCAGGTATGCAGCAAGACTGGCAGCAGAGTCCACTTCGTCTGTAAGTAGTTTGAGTGAGAGGATGTCATGTTCATTGTCATCCTTATAGTTGGTGCTATAACAGCAGAGCTCAAGAGTTGCTACTGTACAGTCTGCAAGACCTAAAAATGGTCTGGCTTTCCACTGCTTCCATTTTTTTCCCTTTTCAGCTATCATGCTGGTATGGCATAAATCATAGTTTGAAGTATTCCGTTACAACATTGCGGAACCAGCCTAATATCTAATTTATCTGGGTAATTCCCGATCAGTTAATATAAAGAGCAAAGCTGTGACTCAATTCACAACTGGCTCAGATAAGTTTCTACTTTTATCGCTATGTAAAATACATACAAGGAAAATTATGTAATGAAATCAGAAGAAAAACCTGGGTCACAGGTTTTTACCACACTTAATCTTTCCTACAGTCATTTTTCCATACATTAAAAAGCAGGCTGAGTTTCTCCATGTCTTGGGTTTAGGCAATAGGTGCCATATTTAAAATTTGGTGTTCTTTGGTAGAAAGGTAAGTTGTGATTTTTATAATTTGTTTTAAAAACAATAAATATTGACAGAAATTTCTGCAGTGTACTGTAGAGCAAAGCAAGCAAGGCACAGTAAAGTACACATAATCAACCTTGTTATTGTAGAACAATGAAAAATTAACCCATGACTAAATACACATGTACATATGTACATATATATATAAATATGACATTATTACTTGTATATACATGTATAGATGCACACATGGACATAATCACATACCACATATATGTTTATATGTATATTTAACCAAGGACTAATTTATATATTACATATATAATTTGCGTGTGTATATATATACACAAATGTGTATACCTATATATATAATTTTATAAGAATAGAGAAAGCTATGACTGCATATACAC
Organism: Eidolon dupreanum; assembly: GCA_028627145.1. Lineage (NCBI taxonomy): Eukaryota > Metazoa > Chordata > Mammalia > Chiroptera > Pteropodidae > Eidolon > Eidolon dupreanum. Next base: position 62,650,945 of record CM053504.1, read on the forward strand.
CAGTTGTTAAAGCTAGTTACATGACCAGAATGATGAGGTATAAATGTAAAAGAAATATATATATACATATATATATATCATCAAAAATAAATTATATATATGAATAAAGAAATGCTAAAAGTATGTTGACCAAAATAAAAGAAAGTTGTATTAAACGTGTCTTTAAAACTATGACATTTTTAATTGTACATTACAGTGATTGAATAGTAATTCTAGAGAAAGCATTATCTCAACAGTGAAATGTTTTTTTATACCCACCTACAGTGAGAGGACAGTTGCAATGTGGAGAGCATAGCAAGAATGAAATAGCTCCCCAAAGACTTCGAATCAGAAAGTTAAAAGAGCAGTTTTTTCTATGTTTTGTGTATGTATTTGCCTGCCAAAGATTCTGTTCTGCTTTCCATTGCATAGATGTGCTCCAGATCCATAGAAAAGTTAGTCCTTAGGAGAGGAATGACGATCTGATTTTATGTATTTGCTTTTTTGTTGTTGTGTTTTGAGAGAAATAGTTTCTTCTTTCTTGTCTGCATATCTCATAATTCCTATCTTCTCCGTCACATGTGGGTTCCCATTTCCAATATTAAGTAGTTTAAACCACATGTTTTACAGCAACCAACTCAGCAGAGAAGTGCTCCTGACATTTCCTTCACCATCGATGCAAATAAGCAACAAAGGCAGCTGATTGCAGAACTAGAAAATAAGAACAGGTATGGCTTCTTAGATATGTTGGCTTTTTTGATCAAAATGTGCATTCATTGATAACCTATAGTCATGCTTTAAAATATCCAGATTTTTGTCCCGTATGCATGTTTAAAGGAAGATATCTTGAGCCAGTGATGTTGACTCGGTAGAAGCTAGTCTTTAGATTTTAGATCTTCAGAAGCTTCATGAGAAAACATATATAATTCTGAAATGTCAAAAAAAATTAATGTTTTCTCTCTAGACAGTCTCATTTCCCTTTTTTGGACACACTTATTTTTGTTAAGGAACCATCTAATGCAGAAGGGCCTGCTTCAGTAATAGAAGGAAATTATCTTTGCCATCCAGAGACAAATAGAAGGCTCTCCAAGGAGGGACCCCAGACTAAAAGAGGCATTTGAACTGACCACCATCACCCCGGTGTTCAAGCTAAACATCTTCATGTCCAGTCCATCAGCAAGTCCTTTCTTTATTCAACACAGATTGATTCACAGTCCACTCCAACAGCTTATCCCCAAAACTGTCCACTTTATCTCCACCATGACCACTCAATCCAACCTGCCATTTTACAAAACATAGATCATAACATGTGATTTCCTTTCCCAAACTCACTGATGAGTTTTCATCACACTTTAACTAAAACTAATCCCTCTTATTGTGGTCTGCAAGGTCCTGCCTACCTTTCTAGCCTCAGCCCACTTTGCTCATTACATTCCTGATTCTTTCTGTCTTTCTGAAAAAAACAGTCTTTGCACTGTTTTTTCAGCTTAGAAATCTCATTCTCAGGATCACTGCATGGATGGTTCCTTCTCATCGTTCAGGTCTCAACTCAAAGACCACCCATTTAATCTTGCCCACTACCTCCTACCCCAGGAACCACTCTTTATTACAGCCCGGTGGTGAGGGGGAGCAAGGGGGCAGGGAGGAGGCATATGACTTATCACTATCTGAAATAATTGCATTTATTTGTTTGTTTCCTTGTTTATTGTCTGTCTTCCCTGACTGAAATGGAAGTTTCTTGAAAACAGAGGCCATGCCAAATGGTCCCTGGGTTCCAGAACCATGCCTGGTACATTGTAGAAGCATGGTAAAAATATAGAGTGAAAAAAATAATACATAGCTAAGTAAGATCTCAAACTCAGTGCTGAGAAAGCCCAGCATAGGAACAACTTGTACATTCTACATTTCTTAGAACAGCACCAAAATGTCTTAATATATTCCATTCTTAAACACTGATGTCACTTCTGAGATCAAACTGGTAAAGGAGAAGGTTGTGATAATTGTTTCATACCTATATAGTTTGACCTGAAAATTTTAGAGTAAATGGTTACAGTATTCTTTAAAGTTCTACAGGAAAAAAATTAAAAGGAAAGTATAAATTTGGTTGTCACCTTTTTATATTCTTAGAAAGAGAAAAGACTAAAATGAAAACTCACTAGCCCACACATATTTTATCTTGATTGCAGTGTTAACCTACTCCCCCACCTCTCCAAAGCACTTTGTTTTCCCTTCCCATCCTCTTCTTTCACCCACCATAGGGATAGCATACTTAAGGAGAAATCATGACTTCCTTTAAGGAAATACCTGGGGATAGCTGCCTGTCTGTGGGATTCCAGAATCAGCAGGAAGCACCACAGATGTTCTAATGGCCTTGGCTGTGTGGTGATACCGCTCTTCCTGCTTGTTTCTACTGTCTGAATGCATGTTTTTCAGGACCAGAGAGAGAATAAAGAAATGGGAATGAGATGGCAGAAAGAGAGCCCCGTCCCGTGCCTGAGTTCTTTCGTGGTCTCTAGATTTTCCCACCTCAGGCTGATGAGCCTCTAATCCATCCTGAACTAAGCCAGTGGCCTCATTTCTTTCAAAGACCCCAGAAACACATCCCAGAAGCTTATCCAGGTCACACTTCTGCACCATAGAAATTTACCCCATGAGTCCCATGGTCTCCAAGTGGTAATTAACCCAATAATTAGATCTCTGAGCTGCAGTAGAGGATAGAGTTCCACACTTCACTTGATGACTATTCTAGGTCATTCATGGACATTTCATCAACAACTTTAGAAGACAGTGCTTCCTTACAGCACCCTTGGAGGAGCCAGTTGGTTTTAGCATTAGCAGTAGCGGAACTCTTCAACTTACATTGTATAAGTCACAGCCTGCCTAGCCTACGCCTGTCAGAGCAAGTACCAAAGCCTGAGGGGGTCTGATGTATGTGGCCTTTGAGGCTAACAAGCCTAAGTTCAAATCACCTCTATCACTTACGTATTATCGAACTTGGGCAAGTCTTTTAACTGGTCTGTGCTTTGATTTCCTCATTTGTGAAACAAATATAATAGTAGCACCTATAGATAACAGAATTATTATTAGGATTAAATAAGATTCAAGAAGACAGCACTGTTCCTGGATATAGACTAAGCACTCAATGTTCATTATATATCTTACTATTATTTTTTCTTTTCAGAGCTGCTGCTTCTTTGGGCTACATGGTTCTGTCATGATTCTGTCCTTAGAACCAACAAGAACTACTGGGAGTCATAGACTATCAGGATGTTAGCCCTGGAAAAGATCTCAGTACACTGATTTTCAGACTGAGCCCTATGGGACCCTGAGGACTCTGCTGAGCGGGGAGAAAGGGCTAGGAGCACAGGGCCCACCCTACATTTAACCAGAGTATCTCTCTCCTGTTTGACACATGATGTTTCCATGGGAGATTTCTTTTAAAGAACAGTTTTCACAAAGGAGGACAAAAAGAGGTTGAAAACCACTGAATTATAGTCCAGCCTCCTCACCATAGTCATGAGATGTGTAGTGACTGGTAATTAGCTTACTGATGCTGGTGTGTCTGTGAAGCAAGCAGTTGTAAATTAGCCTTTCAAATCAAAAGCCATCCCTCTTGCTCACCAAGTTCACCTTCCATACTTGGTTCCATCTTATTGGTTCTTGTGCATTTTGTTGGGTAGGAGACTGACCCCTCTTCCAAGAATACATGACCTGTAACCTTGCTTAATGGCTTCTAACTCACTTAGGGATAATTTGCCCTACACAGGTCACCCATCTGTTATGGCCAGCCTAACGTTCACCTCAGTGCATGGCAGTACAGGCCCCAACTCCAGTAACTGACGCATCTCACCCCAGACAGAGGTCACACCAAGAGCACTCTTAGGTTACAGACTCAATTACAGTGAATCCTTTTAAAAGCACTTTACTTCTAAGATTGCCCTCATTGAGAAACATTGTTAAGGATGAAAATGTTAAGAAAAAGAGAGAACATTTTGCATAACCATGATCTTCTCAGATAAATTCAGTGAGAGGAATTTCATTCCTGGCAAGAGAATGAGGTTATTAAGTTTTATGAAATGAGCACCATTTATCCTTATTTTCCCTCCAAGCACCTCTTACTTGGTAGCTGCAGTTACTTTATGGTGTCAGACTGTGATCATAAATAATAGGAAGACACATTTTTTTTTTCTCTTAAGCAGTGTACTTTTCAAGCTGCACACATTACCATGGCATTATATCATTACTAGAGAGCTCGTAGGTCCTGGTGAGAACACTCAGCTTGAAGGCTCCAATGACACATTGCAGAATCCTCATGGTTCATGTGTACTGGAAATAAAGTCAGAATCCTCTCACCCACAGCACCCAACTAGCTACAGTCAATGCCTTGTAAACACAGTTGGTTTTATGAGGGTCAGTCCTTCTTAGAAACATAGGATGACCTCTTCTTTGCTCTGGTGGCTCTGAGATGCTCAGATGTTAGATCCTGCATAACCTAGAAGTAAACTGACCCTGGTTCCTTATCACTCTCCTCTCTCCTAAGAGAAATCTTACAAGAGATCCAGAGGCTGCGGCTGGAACATGAACAAGCTTCTCAGCCCACTCCAGAGAAGGCACAGCAAAACCCCACTCTGCTGGCAGAACTCCGGCTCCTCAGGTAAGAGAGGGAGTCAGAGGCATCTCAAGGGATCCAAGTACTCAAGATCTTCAATAACATCTACCAGTGTCCAGCCAGCTTCTGACCTTTATTGGCTTTTTTTTTTTTTTAATAGCACATACCAAAGTGCCGAGATTTGGGGGTTTGAAGGAGAGGATGTTTATATTTTATTCTTTCATTTGATACAGAGAAAAAGGAATAGTATAGCATTCTTCACATCTTTTGGTTTGAGTGCCACATACATTTCAGGTATATCTAACTCTGAGGCATGCTTTTTAGGTATAGTCATGTGCCCAAGAACGTGTCAGTCAAGGATGGACTGCGTATATGTCAGTGGTTCCATAAGATAATGGAGCTGAAAAATTCCTATTGCCTAGTGATGTCATAGCCACCGTGATGTCACAGCCACTGTATGTCTCATACCACGTAACGCATTACTCGCATGTTTGTGGTGATGCTGCTATAAACCAATCTACTGCTCTGCCAGTTGTATTAAAGTATAGCACATACGATTATGTACAGTACATGATTCTCGATGAGAATAAACGGCTATATTACTGGTTTACATATTTTCTATACTAAACTATGTTTTCTATACTATACTGTCATTATTTTAGAGTGTATTCTTTCTACTTATAAATAAGGTTTGCTGTAAAACAGTATGCCATATTATGACAGTAGCAGCCTCATACATCTCATTTTTACTGTGTATCTTGATTATATGATTTTCTCTTGTGCTTGATTTAATCTTGTTTTGTATAGTGACGTGCTGTACAGGTTCATAGCTTAGGAGCAGTAGTCTATGCCATTTAGCCTAGGTGTGTAGTAGGCTGTACCATCTAGGTTTGCCTTTGGTGTTCACATGATGATAAAATCGCCTAATGACATATTTTTGAGAACACATCTGCATTGTTAACTGGGGCATGGCTGTACAGAACCTCTTCTCAGAAACCCTTGTCAGAACTGGAGTGCCATTTGCTTTCTCCATACAGGGAGACTAAATTAAGCAGGTTTTGTATGGCTGTGCTAGGAGTGTACCAAGTCCATATTGATTGCAGCCATGGATGTTTCCAGGGGTTTCACTCTAGCCCTGCCCTTTAGACAGGTTCACACCTGAGCACCGCGGCACACCTGGCACCGCTGCAGGCCCTGCTTGCTCTCAGCGATGGCCCAGCCCCTCCAGGCCCATGCACTTGGCTGGAGGGGCCAACCCCCCAAAGGTCTGAGGTACAGAAAGGAAACATAAGAGCCTGCAGCTTGGTGGGGGCTGCTTGAGTTAAAGAGATGACATCGTATTTTAGAATAACAAAGTAATTTAATGGAAGAAACAGAAATTCTTCCTTTTTGACCTGTACGATTTCTGGTCCTACCTTCAGAGAGATGTATTAGAAATCCTTATATATTCTACTACACCATTACCCCAAAAGAGCTGAAAATGAAAAGAAGGGAAAAGTGATGTTTCTTATCATGCTCCTTCTCAAAGGTATACAAAAGTAAATGACTGCTTGAAAGTGTCTCTCACAAAATAGGATTATGTAGGCCCTTCAAGCTCACAAGTTGAAAGTTAAGTCTAATATATACAGAAATATAACTGAATAAACCAACTTGGAAACAGAGTAAATAGTCATCTACACATCAGAGTACCTGTCTCTGCCTGAAATGTCCTTTGTGCCTCTGCCACTAGTTGCCCCATTCTCCAGCACAGGGATGATGACTGGGAATTTTTCATAAGCATTCTCATCAGTTCCCACCAGTTAGCATTTGCTTTCCAAAATATCTAGTTCTATTTGGATAATACAGTCTGGGAAGGCATCTTGATGTGTCTGGGTCACTGATATTTCCAGCTGATATTTCTTCTCTCCTTAATGTCACTCTCTTATAAGACTGATAATCCTCTGGCCCTGGCTTGTGGGCATTCCCATGGCCCCAGCTAAGCCCAAAGCTACATTAAGGAGTCTGGCCCTGTAAGAGCTTATGTAATTTTGGCCCTCAGTGTCAGCTTATGGCCCACAGCTGAGGCTTGAGGCCTGAGGCATGAGACACCTAAATCCAAGCTGATTTGCTTGCCTACATGCTTATTCTATACCTCTCTTTTGCTTGGAAGAAGGAAAAATACCCTCCCTTTAAGGGTAGTCCTCTAGATATTTATAAACCATTTATTCTGTGCTAAGCACTTTCACAATTTGTAGATTTCACAGATACCCTGACATTCCAGGTTAATAATCCCACTCTGGGTGTCTAAGTTTTATTCTTTAGTCATTTTATACATTGAAAGCTCTCCAAAACAATGGCGTCTTGCAGTTCCTTTGGCCTTAGTTCACACTGATGGGTGGCCACATGAAGCCACAGGAACGCCTTGCTGTAGCTTTGATAGCAGTCTTCTTCCGTTAATCCTTCCCAGGGCCTCTTGTGGAGACTCTGACAGGAGAAGTTTCTTTCACCTCAAGGACAGGGTTGGGGAGAAAGGAGCAGAGCTTTGCTTTTCATAAACACGTCATTTATTTTGTATTAAGAGCACTATGACCTTTTTAAATGATCATATTTTCCTTTTCATTTTAGCCGCAAGAAAGCTGAAAGCCAAGTTTGCAATCCAGATCTGGCAGCTGACTAGGATGATATGATAGGCATGTCTGTGTGCAAATCTGACACTTCCTAGGCACTGAGCCCTGCACACACTGTCCCCTATAAGTGCCATAATGAACATGGGAGATGGACACTATTATATGGAAACTGAGATTTATAGATATGGAAACTGAGATTTACAAAAGTTAAATAATTTGCTCAAGAGCCCAAAAATGAGTAGCACAGGTGGATTCCATACCTTTCCTTACATCTTAATTATGTTATCTCCTGCCAGAACAATTATAATGAGCACTTAATTGATGCCCAGCATCTGGTTCATCTACACTGCTATCAGAATTATCTTTCTTCACTTTATTATTCATTTACCTCACTCAACAAATATTTCCGAAATGCAGTATGCCTGGAACTTTTCTGGGAACCTTATACCATAATGCATTGGAAGAAATACTGTCCTTAGTCTCACGGAATTTGTTGTCTAGTAGGAAAATGATATAAATCAAAAACTCACACAAATAGGAATATAATTATAAATCTGAGATAAGTGCTATAAGGACTCTTCTTTAAAAAAAAAAAAAACATAATTTTCAAACCTGCCCTTCACTTGAGTCAGAAGGGGCTACCATGAGGAAGGATTGTCTGAGTTGAAATATGAAGGATGGGACAGAAGGAATGGAGATTAAGGATGGGGAAAGGGGCTGGGACAGCTGAAGAAAGGGTCCTCCTGGAAGGTAGAGACTGTATGTACAAAAACCAAATGGCAGGAGCGAATCTGGCACTCTTTTATGAACTAAACAGCAGACTATAGACCTAAAATGCAGTGAATGAAGTGGCTCATGGTAAAAAAAAAAAAAAAGATAGACCATGATTCTGTAGTCTTTCAGACCATGAAGCTATTACTATTAATTCTGCAACAGGAAGTCATTGAAAAATGAGAGTTACATTTTGAGCTAACATACTGGATTAGTTTGCCAAGTCAGACTCACATGAACCAGAGCTCTTATTCCAGTATTGAGCTTTACTAAGGATTTCAAGAATACAGGCAATCAGGAGGCACAGATGAAGTAGAGAAGGGTCTGAAACATTCCATATGGTTCCCCAGAGCCTTTGCTTTCCATATAAGATGTAGCTTCTGAGAGAAATTTTGCAAGATGATCTAGTGAGCCTTCTCTGACCTTCCTCAACCATATAGAACTTGCCATCTTCTTCTCAGTTTTACTACATATAGCATGTTGTTATTATTTTTATGAGACACTCACCATTGTTGTTTTGAACTTTTTCATTTCTGCTTCCTTCTCACCCAAGTACACAAACTGTATCCTACTCATTATTTTATTTACAGTATCTTAAAAGCGCTGAATAGATTGAATGGATAAACTGCACAACCATTAAGAGACAGCTAAGAACTGTGCGAAGACAATACTATCTTCTGTACTGAAGAAAACATTTCTTTAAAACTATGAAGCAACTAACTTCACCCTACACATCTCAAAAAAAAAATAAATCATTTTCTATATCTATCCCTTGCCTAAAATATAAGTATCTTATTTGCACTCTTTTCAACGTATATAAAATTATTCTTGGCGACAACTTGTTAATATAAAGTAACTTTTTTTTGTTTTACCAATTAAAATGGAATTGTAATCTCTGATACAAGTCTGTGGCTTCCAGACTTGAATACCGTAGACCAGATTAGCTTTTTAATTATTTGGGAGAAACAGCATAAAGTTGAGTGCTTTTTGTGTTACCATATAATGACATTTTTTAAAACCTAACATCATCTGTTGTCACAACAGTTTCATGAAGGATACTATGTTTTAATTTTTATTTTGATCAAGCCTACAGAGGAGTCATAAGAATATCACACCGAATTTTCTTCTACACTTCACCTAGAAATTCAAACATTTTGCCACACCTTCTTTATCTCCCTATATATGTTTGTATATATCTCCCATGTATATTTTTGATGAGCCACTTGAGAGTAAGTCACAGGCATTATAACCCTTTACCCCTAAGTATTTATGTGTATATTTCCTAAGAAAAATTATATTCTTTTATATAACCATGCTATCACCATCAAATTCAGGAAAGTTAATATTGATATTTATTATTATCCAATATATAATTTATATTAAAATTTTTCCTATTCTAACACTGTCCTAAAAGGGTTTTAACACATATAAAACTAGAGATAAAATGACAGAATATCAGAGTAAAAGATACTCCTTTAGAGGTGAATATATTTAGCTCTATGAAAATAAAATTACTATTTAACCCTTATTTTCTCATTTCTGCTTTGAACAGTAGAGGCTACACTACAGATTTGATATCAGACTCCCATATGGTAACCACTGGTGTAAACACACAGAATAAATAATAAAGACATTTCAAATGAGTGTTTTTTAAAAATATGTATATAATTCAATCAAATGCGTGAAAAAGTAAAAGTCATGTTTTGAAAGATTAAGACTATAAGGTAAATGTACAAATAAGTTTTTTTTAATGTTTATTAATTCTAAACTAATACTACTTAACTGATAGTTTTTAGATGCCTTTCTTAGTGTTTCTTACCTACAATACTAGAATTTTGCCTCAGCTTTCTTCTCAAAGTGTTCCCATGGCCAAAAGGCCAAAAATTACAGAGCAGTGTCTAGAAGAGAACTCAAAATAAGTCAGAAAGATTGTTTACACTTCTACCAAATCCTACTGTTGGATGTATTTGAAACACCGTGTGCAGAGAAAATCAAAGAAAAAACAGCTAATGGTTTTGTCATTGAAGAATATTTTTTAATGCGGCAAGACTTTCTAAATTAGAATACTGCAGCCCAGGAAGATAAAGACTAAAATAAGATAGTATTAAAGTCTATAAAATTATGATGTTCCTTGTCCACAGGATTCAGAAAAGAGGCAATTGTTAAAGAAATCGAAGGAAGGATTGCTCTGGGAGTAAGCTTTAAGTCGCAATAAAAGCTGAAAATATAAATGTCTTCAAAATTAGTTGAGATATATTTATAAATTTTAAATTCAAAATTTATTATAAAATAAGCTGATATGAAAGCAAATGAGAAATGTCTCATTTTTATCTACAACCTGTCGTCCCACCAAATATCTTTGAATTGGATGAGCCATTGACCTAACTCATTGTGACATTTTTATATTGTTGGTTTTTCATCATAGTCTCTGCTATAGCTCCACTTAATGTTGTATCTATGCCATTGAGATTAGGCATATTCATTTGCACTTTAATGTATATATAGTTAATGCATCCACACATTTTTGAAATATAAGTTTCAATATTTTGAACTCAGAAGCCTTTGGGGCAAGAAAAAATGTATATATTACTTATACTAATGGTCATAAATAATAGATTTTAAATTGATTTGAAAATACACATCTATGTTTGTTAGAAATGTGAACCATTAATATTCTCCATACTGTTTTCTTTCTTTCCCCCTTTAAAAGATATTTTTGATACCTCTTAGTATCAACATCAGTGATAAGAGTATAGATTGTCCTTTGTGGCTTCCATTCTACTGACAGTTTAATAGAAGTTCTACAAAACAAAATGAAATTAAACAAACACAACTCTTGCAGATTATTTTCAGTTAGAACAATTATGAAGGAGCTTCTTTATTCTGGCTTCACTTTATAAAACAAAACCCAAATCAGAAAATCTAGATTGACTATAATAACTATGCTCCATTAATATTTCACCTCTGAAAGGCACCATATTATACATTAAGATTGAAAAATATGAAAAATTTACTTTTCTAAATATGGTTTTTAAATACTAAGATAATCAGCACTTTCTGTGAGATTTACAAGAGTCCTTGGGTTTGGAAGGTCTGTGGGATTGACCTTTTTCAGTGATAGTTTGGTTTTTGTTTGTTGTCCCAAGGAAACCCAAAGCACCACGCAGGGCCATGACATAGGAAGCATTCAGAAAAGATTTCATTAAATGGCTAATTCACAGTAGGATAGGAGGTGTCTAAAAGAATTTCAATTCTGTTTTAGTATGACTTCTAATAAATAAATGTACACTTCATGCTGTAATTGTTCACTCATTTGACATTTCCCTGCCTAGTAACCATGTCAAAGACCCAGAGATGCCTTCTTTCTGGTGGTTCACTAGTCCCAAAAGATTGGAACATGTGATTCAGTCAGTGAGTTGAATGCTGTTTCTGATGATAACTGCTTCTTTCTTAGACAGCGCAAGGATGAGCTGGAACAGAGAATGTCTGCTCTCCAGGAGAGCCGGAGAGAGCTAATGGTCCAGTTGGAAGGTCTCATGAAGCTACTAAAGGTAAGATGTTTCAAATAAATAGATATTTTCTAGACCTAGGACTATGGCATTTGTAAAATTTTTGCACGTAATGTGCAATGGCTTTTACAGTTATTTGATTTCCCCAAAAATGTGGTTTCAAACTCAGATATAGAATTTTTTCACAAATACATCGAATGATAGCAGTCCATTATAGGGCTCATTCCTACTCCTTTTCTAGAACCAGACTACTGAGGACCTTCATGGGAAATTTCTTCTTGGCTTATTTCCAGTTTCTTATGTCCTTGAAAGTAATAAAACTGGATTTATTTAGAAATATTTTACATTTAGTAGCTTTTATCAGTTATGACTAAATTGAAAAAAAGCAAATATCTAATTTATAAAATGAAGATAGCCATTAAATAACTTTGGTGGTAATAGTTTAAGAAGAGTAACTTTAATTTCAGTAAAATACTTCATCTCTGTGGCTTTAGCAGCAAGTCACATAACTTCTATGAGTCTCAAATGCAACATGTAAATGGAAATCTTACTATTCTTAAGATAGAGTGTTTAATATGATGATCTATAGAATTCCTCTGCAGAATACTGTAATCTGTTGTTTTCATTGGGAAGTGGCATTCTTCCTTTCATAAATCCTTATTCTCTTCTTCAATATGCACTAAATTACATTTTAAGTTAAAAGTAGACTAATTATGGCCACATGTCCACAGTCAGCCCCGTAGAAGTGTCAGTGCTGTGTGGTCATCCTGCCTGATGTAAATAAGTATGAACCAGTATGGGCTGAAACTGTGATATGCCAAAGGTGTTCTGACTGAGTCCATGGCTCCCCTACATCCCTGACAAACCATTATTTATTGTTTCTGTATTTCTCTCCTCTCTCTCCCTCTCTCTCTCTCTCTCTCTCCCCCCGCCCCGCTTTTTTCTCCCTCCCTCCCTTCCTTCCTTCCTTCCTTCCTTCCTTCCTTCCTTCCTTCCTTCATTCATTCATTCCGTTTATTTAACAAATATTTGTTGAAACCTGATGTTGGTATAACACTTCTTTTTTTTGTTTTCTTTACTTTTTTTATTCCTTAGTCAACTTTGCCTGCCATCAGTGTTGGGAATACTTTATCTTTATTTACCAAACAAAAGTTACTTTTCAGTGTATTAGAAATGTAAAGTGTAGAATTCAATTTTTGTTGTACTATATATGTTAGGACAGGACTAGATAATTAATAACCTATTGCTGTTTCCGACCTGTAAGCTCATTTGATGATCCAGAAAAGCTCTTTCTGCTTTCCTTTTCAAATATACTAAATGAATAAAGTCGATCCTATCTTTCCCTTCACTGAATGACAGGAAGCTTTGAAAACATCCCCCTGCTTATATTGCTGTAGATTCTATCACTGTAGCATTGGGATACAAGTCTGTTTACCACCAGCCATCTTGGCATCAACCTAGCCTAACTGAACAGTCCGTTGTATCAGGATGTACAGACACCAAGACAGAGAGATGGTGTCGAGAGATGGTTGGACACAGGAAGAAAAGAGATGGGTCTATAGTTTCAAGTATCTAAAAAGACTTAGAACTGAAGTCACTGAGGTAGAAGAGACTTGACCTGCCATCAAAGCTATGTTGATGTTTCCCCACCTTGCATTCCTTTACACTGTATTGGAACATGCTCTTATTGGAACCCTGGGTAATCTAACTATTATTGGTTCAATCTTTCTGTAGGAAGAAGAACTGAAGCAGGGAGTAAGTTATGTTCCCTACTGCAGGTCTTAACTAACAGTGGAGGGGCCTGCCGTCCTGCTGTTTTTCTCATTGCTTTTGCCTCTAATGTATGTTCATGCTTCAGTTTGGAAAGAGAAAAAAAATCATACTAATTTGCTTCCTTTTCAATGTAGTGCTTGAATTGAGATACATAAAATTTAGCATTTTTTATAACTATTATTACTGTCGGCATCAAAAGAAGAGCTATTATATCTTTGAGAAGAGGGAACAAATTGTAATTTGTTGGACACTTTTTAGATCTCCAGGGGTCTAAATTTCAGACCAGTCTTGTGCTTTTCTGGGTTGTTGACCAAACCCTTCTCTTAATAGAAAGATACCCACTGCAGTCACTAAAGTTACACTACGTAAAACCCATAGCACTCAAAAGCTAACTTCCTCATCCCCTAACATTGTGAGTATCCAGTTCAGTTTTCATTTTAGTGAAAAGATATGGAATCTCTTTTTATAAAAATTGGCCAATTACATCTCTTTTTATTATATAATTATTAAGCCCCAAATCCTCACTGCTCACCCAAATGTACTCAGTCTTATGAGAGAAAGACTATTCAGTAATTGTTCACTTTCCATTGTTTAGTTCTTCCCAAGCAGAATTCCTACTGTTGTTTGAAAAAAATCTCAGAAGAATAGGTAACTTTCCGCCTTTTTCTTATCACCAAGAACCTTTCTGCTCTGGGATTTCACAAGGTTCTCAAATATATCTCCAGAAATAGGGGCATCGTGACTGTAGCCTAAACCGAAGCCCTGTACCTAACTCTGTGGTCAGGTTCAGAAGCCAGCAGAGGGAGCAGCATACTCAAAAAATAATAATAATAAAATGAAAGCAAAATAAAAGCTGCTTTAATTTCAAGTGCATGTACCAAGCTGTGTATGACAATAGACCCCACCTGCTAGTATTATCAAACATTTTCACATTATTTCCATGGATCAATTACAACCGTAGCCTGTCCAATTTCAAACTACTTTTTAATTCTTCTGTATTCTCTTTCCTATTATTCATTGTGTGTGTTTGTGTGTAACAAAGAATGTTTGCAAAATGCTGGACACATTTTTACCCTTTATTCCCATGGTCTGTAAAAAAGGAAAGTGTAAAACTAACCTGTAATGTCAGACAATAAAGACAATGTATTACATTATTTTGTATTTTGTGAAAAAAAAAATTGCTAAAACTGAAGTCCAGTTTTAATGAGACAGTGCCCCTTGGGGAAGGACACACATTGACAGCCTGTATAATTGCCCATAAATACATACATGGGGTATTTCTATGTACTTCCAACACTTAGATCATGGTAGAGAAAAATGCCTTGCTGTGGCACTTCTCTTTGCAAACAGCCTCTTTTCTTTTCTGTCTCTTACTTAGCATGTGCATCAAAAAAGGAGATAAGGCTCCAATATAACCTTCCTCCTCCTAGTGGAGAAAGAGGGCAATCATATTGTAATCGGTCAGCCTTGCTTTATCCATTCCCCACGGGGACTCCTTCTTTACCATTTCCGGGGCAACGCATTCTTGAAAGGCTCAGAGGACCAGGAATTTCATAAACAGATGGATGCACAGAGGCTGGAAGTTCATAAACAGATGGATGCAGAGAGCCAAATCGTGGCAGCGCCCATAAGAACATTACTGCCCCCTTTCCTTCCAGCTCCACCCACTGAGCCCGAAACAGCTGCTGCATCTCTAAAAGTCAGGCTGCAGTGAGTACTGCTGCATAGCTACTTAAGGGGCAGATGTCAGCAGTGCATTGTCTGGAAGGGGATCGAGTTTGCCTGTTTTAGTCATTCATTTGCTTTTATACGCAAACCTCGTTTCAAAAACGACCCGAGGCAGCTAACAACAAAAGACATAAACAATGACTTCATAAAATAAAAATAGAAAAATAAAAAACTAAAGAAAAGAAAATGCAAATATGTTAATTATAAGGGACAGGAGTGTTACTCTGAGATTTCTGGCAATGAGGTGAAAAAGGAAAGCATATTGGTGGTTTTATTAGAACAGAAAGTAGTTCTTGGGGGACCAAATTTCTGTTGGCATAAAATACAAAAAGAAAGTCTCACTCAGAGCTTTACAGGAGGAGTACTGAAAAAAAAAAAAAATGGACAAATGCAATAGTAACTTTCATATGGCTGATACTTATACTGACCTTCAGTCAAAATTAAAGACAACCTCACATGTTCCAATCCTATAAAGGCAGTTCTACAAGGAAATAAACAAATGCCATCCAAATATATAGACTTCTCATGGTATAACATGATCTAAGGAGAGAATTTAGAGGTTTTAGTCTGGCATCTGCTTCTAAATTCTGTTTTCGTTTATAAGCTTTTCCCCTTTGGGGACATTCTCTTTGTAAAATCAGATTTAAAACACTGCACACAACAAATCATGCTTGATTTAATAGCCTCTACTTGCTTTATCCTAAGTCTGTGTGGTTCAATGTATTTTATTATATTGGTATATATAATTCCTAACTATACTGTTTCTTGTTAGAGGTAATGCATGAATTTATTCCCCTTGAGGAGAGAACATGAATTTTTTAAAAAATAGTGCCTGTAATATAAAACGATTATGATATCATAAGCAATAAATTTTTTTTACAAAACTTGAAATGAAATTATCCTACCCTCTTTCTTCTTTGTGTATTTTTAAGATTTATTGAAGGAACCATAAAAAGAACACTCTTAAAAAGTTTAATAATGAAAGTGGCTGGGGTCTAATTGCAGTGACAGTATGTTCCAGAGTTTCTGGTATACTTCTAGTTTCAAATAGTATGTTCCGGTCTAAAACCAAGCATCCTGACTTTGAGTTCAGAAAACAAGATCTCAATAATAACTTCTTAGGAAGATTACTAGAGTTAGACCTGAATTATACCAGTCCCAACTCTTCTGTCACGGCATAAGATGAGTAAGTCACTTCACTTCCTGGTCATTTATTTCACACATACGGATAAATACATGATTTAGCAGATTGTTGTATGGATTTAAAAAGATAATGGATGTGCAAGCACTTTGGAAAATACCATACATGTCATATATAAATATGAATGTACGTGTGTATATACATAGATATGGGTATATGTAAATTTTCTAATTTGACCCATATTTTGACATGCACACACAAAAACACTCATCCATTCACTTCTCTTCCTTACAGTTACCCAACAGAGTTCCAATCAAGGGGAGAAAGTCAACCGTCATTCCAAATTTCATCTCCTGCCTTCATTCTGTTTTCTATTTACAACTGGATGGCCCAGTAAATTCAGGAAGTCATAGTCACTCAGGTTCCTACTTCTTTCACACAAGGCTATGAAAAATATGAGCAGACTAGAAATGACAATTTTACCAGCTTCAGTTTCACCTTTCTCTATTTCCCTTGCTCATTGTCTCTGGTGGGTACTCGATAGAGCAGTGAAGCAATCAAAAGTAAGGGTGGGGACATGGATAATACACATCGTAAATAATCAATTGCAGTATAAGGACTCACATCTAGTGTTCAAAAACATACCCTCCCAGTCTCTCTCCCAGTCTCTCTCTCCCAGTCTCTCTCTCTCTCTCTCTCTCTCTCTCTCTCTCTCTCTCTCTCTCTCTCTTTCTCTCTCTCTCTCCCTCTTCATCCTCCATGCATATGTGCACACACACCACACACACACATCTTTTTTAAAAATTAAGGATTGGTTAATTCATTCTAGAAAATTATTAAATATTATTTCTCTGCTTTAAAACATTGAAAGATGACCCTCAAGTTCAAGATAAATTCTAGCTCCTCCTTTTATGACATTGGAGGCCCCCAAACCCAGTTCTACCCCTTCCCAGCATCATTCTCCTCCACTCCCCGTAGTGAACTTGGCGCTTCAACAATACTGCCCTCCCAACCCTATCTGCAATATCCTTCACACTTCCCATGCCTTGCTCATGATACTCCAAGGCTTGGGATGTTGTTCTCTCCGCCCAGTACTTTCTGTTCTCTGCCTAAAAATCTCAGCTATTAAGACGCAAGTCCAATGATGCCTCCTACCTTAAGTCAGAATTAGTCACCTCATCTGTGTCCTCATAACTCTTTGTACACAAAAATCCCTATGATGATAGTCAGTGAATGTTATTGGGAGAAAGGATAAAAAGAGGGTTGGATGTAGCTAAACACTGGTTTGCTCTACCTTCCCAGGCTGATATGTAAACCAGACCTGTCACCCACTCCTGTCTCATGGTCATCCTCTCTGCCATTTATCCAGGCAGTGCTGGTTCAGCAGTTAGACATTTGGACCCTTCCTTAAAGCATCCCTCCTTTCTGGTGCTGAGTGGAAACCAAAATACTTCCTGGGGAAAAAAAAAATCAGAAAATTTATGGATCTTGTCAGACTTTTTAAAAATTGATACAACAGCACATTGAGTGGACTCAGAGGATGGAGTGTAGAAATGAATTTTTTATTTGTTCTCTAGGAAGAGAGCTATTTTAAATTTGCCAAGTATGATGTATGTTTTCCTTCTTCCATAAATCAACTCCCTTCTCAGGAATTTTAGATCTATATATTGATCTGCATGGACCATCATCCCTTAAGTCTTTGCTCCATTAATCATCGAGTAATTTCCAGAAAAGGATGTTCACAAAGATTATTCACCCTAACTGTTCTAAAGTAGTTAGCAGACAACATGTTTTATGACCTAGCCAGAAGCCACCATTCTATAGAAGCCACTCCCTGTGAAAGTGAAATTCAGTGATATCTACCCACTGATCTACCCCAGTGCCAACAGGCAACTGCCCTCTCCTGAGTGGTCCTACAAGAACAGCAGAAAGGGAGTCCAGAGCTGGCAGTAGGTCCTAGGAAGGTACCGTGCATCAAACTGGATGGTGTCCTCACAAAGAGATATGGGGCCATGATGGCCCAGGGAACCAGGGTCCTCCCCACAAAAATCTGGGTAAAGACCAGACATGACTTGGGAGTTGCGAGTTGCAGGTAAGATACCGCTGAATCTTTTCTTCAGCACAGAATCTTCCACTAAAATTCTTCACATAATCAGAATTGATTGAAATTGCACCAGTTAGAGATTCATTTAGGAGATAGTGGCTATCAGTTATTCACACATTGATGTAATTTAGATTCAGTCAATTGTTTTCCCTTCACACATAACTACAAGTCCATTATTTTTCTCTTAATACAGAACCATTAAAGAGTTTTGAAGAAAGGAAGCAGGCAGAAAGGAGTAAAGAAAGTTGGATTTGGAGACCAGGCATTAAGCAGGGAGCGGTAAGGCTGAGAGAGCCTCAGACAAACATAGTTAGCAGGAGAGCTGAGTGCAGGGCAGAAGGGGAGAGCATTGCCAGAGGTAAGGTACTCACAGACGGGAAGGTTAGAAAGGCTGGGTGTAGAGCCCAGAAGGGAGGTGGAACAAGCCCTCAGGGCACCTGACCAATGTCTGTCTTCTCTGAGAGACACTCCATCTGCCATAGCTCATCCAGGTCCCCACATCCCAGGACACTCAGAGCGCCTGGGCTCAGACACCAGCACAGACATTCTTGATTCATCTCCTGGGCAATTCCTTTCACCTCTCTAAGCACTAGAATCTACAAGTATGCATTTAGAGTAGTGATACCTACTTCAGTGGTGATGGAGAGAAATCAATGAGCATGTACATCAAAACCCTTCATCCATGGCAAAGCACAAGTCAAATGAGAAGTCGTTTATTATTGACGTGGGATGCAGTGGGAGGCCGTGGTAGCTCAGAAGCAAAGGTTTTGTGGTAATGAGACTGAGCTGCCAAAGTTTGCTGGGGGAAACCAGACCCGTCATCCCTGTCCCTGAGCGGGCTGGGGCAAGCAGGCTGCAAGGCATCGCACGCGGGCAAACTTCTCTTCCTTGGGCCCGGACAGACCATTCCAAGGTACTGTTGAGAGTGAAAGAGTGGAAACCTCTGCCCATTGGGCATCACATGAGTGTGTTCTGTTTTGCTTCATTTTTTAATTCTGGACTTTTCTCAATTTTTAGATTTGACTTTTATGTGTGATGCTGAGCCCTAGAAAGCTAACAGCATGGCATTGTACAGGATCGACATTGTGTGTTTTAACTACAAGCAGCTGAACCCACAGCAAAGATCTAAATCGAATATTCCAGAGCACTGCTCTCCTGGTGCACATCTGAGGGGAGTTGAATGGGTTGATGAACCTCTGGACCTTGCCACGGCAGAGTCTTTACTCTCCCTGGCCAAACCCAACAGATTGAAATGGAACTTAAACAAATACCTAATTCTGTTGTGTATGTACTTGAGGGTCTCAGTTGCATTTTATTATTCATGAATGACTGACTTCCTTTGCAAACTAATTATTAAAAAGGGAAAATATTTCTAAGAGACCTCACTGTAGAGACGAAGATGTGAAATTCAAGGTGTGACAGTCTCAGAATGGTTTCATGCCGAAAACTGTGGTGCAAAGATAAACGGCTTTTAGTTGTTTTCTACTTTTTCTTTACTCACTTTTAATTCTCACTATTCTTTCTGCTAGAATATTGCTTTTTCATAGGCCATGAGAAGGACATTTCCTACAGGGAAACAGTAGTCCAAAATTAGAAACCAAGATTTCTTTTTTCTCTTCTTCATTGGAATCCCTGAATCACAGAGCAATTTGACAAAGTCAACTTTGTCTGTAAAATAGGGATTAAACAGTTTATACCCTGTCTGATTCTTAATTTGAGACTTAATACACACAATATTGCATGGGATGATTTGAAATATAAATTATCCTCTACAGATGATGCCAGGACAGATGAGTTGAAAATTTAGGAAGCCTGTAAACCATATCCATCCTAAAAGAGTCTCCTAGTTTATACATAAAACTTTCTCCTTCAATGGCTTTATATTCTACATAGAACTTCCCTTCAAGGAGAAAATAGACACACCTTGTAATTATCACTGAGTAACAGTAGCTCATCACCTGGGGACACATCTTATGTATTATTGAAAAATGCTGTACTAATATTCTTAGCTTTCAAGATGTAACCCAGACTTTAAATAATGTATAATAAAGTCCTAAATTACCTACACTTGCAACTCAGGTTTAGAAGGACCATCTCGGTGGTTACTGAGGATTTCCTCCTGCTTTGAAATTTCATTGTTATGGTTTTTAACATTTGAAGCCTTGGGGTTGGCATTTTCTTGAAAAACAAATTAATGGCTTGCATTGTCTCTTTAGACCCAGGGGGCAGGTTCTCCTCGCTCCTCCCCCAGCCACACCATCAGCAGGCCCATCCCCATGCCCCTCCGGTCGTCAGTCTGCTCCACCCCAACTCACACGCCTCAGGACTCTCTCACGGGAGTAGGGGGAGATGTACAGGAGGCATTTGCACAAAGTAAGTGGCTTTGTTTTTGATGTGTTCTGCTTTTATGTAACAAATAAGTCATCACAGTCTGTTGCGTGGCGTGGGGTCATAAGAGCCATACCGTGGATGTTCTAGGGCAGTCCATGATTTGGCCTGCAGTTTTGAGAAACTCTGTTCCTCGCCTCACCACCTTACCTTCCTTTGGCTTCTCTTGCCATCCACCATTTTTATGAGTCTGTTCATTAAGGGAGCGGAAATTCTTTCACTATCTCAGGAAAGTACAAATACAATTCATGTTAAAATTCTGAAAGATCTTATTTCCTGCTTTCTTCTCTTTACATTAAAGCAAACTCAAGATCGAGATTAAACAATCCAGCTCTTTAGCTCTGAGGCGATGAAGAAGGACATTTAGTCATTTTACAGGCGCCCTAAAGAGTTGAGTCACTGCCTCCACTATGGGGCTACACAGTTAGGACCCCACAGCTAATAGAGGATTGTGAAGAGTGAGTCGAGATGACATACAACATTCACCCACGGGCTGCTCCTTCCATTTACACATGGGGGTTTGGGGAGGCAAGTGGTTTTTTTCATTGGGAAATATTTTAACACTTTTTAAAACTTTTTCTTGCCATCACTTTTTAAATTTACAGAAAACTAGGGGAAAAATCCTCCTGCAGATTCTCACACTGCCCATCTCATTCCTAGAAGTAACCACCATTAACAGTTTGGTCCATCTCAACTTTTTGCTTATATATAAACATATGTGTTTACATGTGTTTTTATAGACACATACTCTATTTTTCACACAAATAAGATCGCGCATCACATTTTGGTCCACAATTTGCATTTTCTTTAAATTAGCGGTATATCATAAACATTCTTCCCGGTCTTTACATATAGATTTAAGGAAGAGAGACATATTTGGTTACTAGCTTTAAGACAAAAAGAAACAAGGTAAAAAGTATTTTTTAAAAAATAGATTTGAGGAAATCATTTCTGACATATATGACAATCAAGTTTATAATTTCAGTTAGATGTAAAACATTTAGAGATTAGTAAGAAAAAGACATCCCTAAAACAAAAATAGGTTAAAGATATGAACAGACAGAAGAAGAAATATAAATTGCCAATAAATATATGAAAATAACTGTAGAAATAAAAATTTTACTTAGCAGTTACCAAAAAAAAGTTTAACTTCAGTGATATCCTCCAATGACAAGAGTGTGAGGAAACAGACCCTCTCATTCATCATGGATAGGGGACAAAAATCTAACATTTTAAAGGAAGACAATGATGTACTCTCTATTATGAAGGAAAAGAGAAGACCCATACAAGATGTTTTCTTCTGAAAAAGAAAATAATTTTAGTTATACAAACGTATGTTGTTATACAAAATAACTATATTTAATTTTTAGAAGGAAAAATGTCCTTTCACCAAATATTATTGTAAAGAATTTATACAGTATTTTAAATCAGTTTGAGCTTTCAATTACAATTAATGTTTTCTCCAACTACTTTGATTTTAATTTACATGTATTTATTATTCTGCTTATTTAGTTTTACTTTCTGAGACATGACAGAATGACATGTGTGCGGCCTAGCTCACAAAGAACTTATGCTGCATAAGTTCATCTGTAAGTCAGGTATTTGGAATCTTGAGCCCTTTTTCCAAAGATATTATGGTGATTAACCTTCTGTTCCATTTTCACCTTGACCAAGTCCTAGGCCAGCCCACAAATATCCATTTAACTCTTACTGTGCCTGAAACTTCATAATCTTTCTCTACCATAAAGAAACATGGTCTAAATTCCAGTTCAGAGGACCAGACATTTATCTTCTGCCCAATCCTGGTAGCAGGAGCAAGAATCTTCGCCCCTTTTTCACACTCTGGGGGCATTTGTTGCACAGGGTTCCCATTTCCAAGAGGTACCTATAAAAATAGAGGGAGCTCTGGGAGCCCTAGTGGGAGACAGAGGCTGTAGTGATGAAGATCAGAGTCCGCTGTGCCCAGCCACCAGGTAACAGCTAAAATGATAGCAGCAGCTAGGAAGGCACAGCGGTGTTTTTATGTGTGGGTTATTCATAAGAGAGGTGACCACACATACTGATTTACCTGGGACCATCCCAGTTTGTGCCGGATCACCCAGTCTTATTATTAATACCACTCTCTTTCACGTGTAGAATTGTCCCAATTTAGACAATAAATTATATGAACCCTCGTCAGTTGCCATGTCTTCCCACATCACAGTCCACTGCCTCAGCACAACATTCTTTTTTTTCAGGAAATGAACCAAAGCACATCTGAAAAGGAGAAGTCTTGGAAGTATTTTTGCTTTAGAATGTCAATGGAAATGATAAGCAGTATAAAATCTTGGAAGAGAAAAGCTTTTATTTTTTTTTTTGATTGTCATTTCTTCTTCACTTAAGGTACAAGAAGAAATTTAAGGAACGACTTACTAGTGGCAGCAGATTCCATCACTAACACCATGTCCTCTCTCGTGAAAGAGCTGAATTCTGGTGCGTCCCTTCCCTGGTCCCCTCTTATTTGTCTGCTAATCGCAGAGGAACCCAAAAGTGCTAAGGGCTTCTGTTAGAGATCTGCTCATTGTTGAAATATGAAAAGATTTTTTAAAGATCTATGTGATATTTTGGTGATATATTCAGATTTTTAAATTAATATTTATATTTTGCTGATGAGAAGTCTTAATACATACTTAATACAGAAAGCTTAAAAATGCAGAAAAGAATAGGGAAAAATATTAAAAATGATATTTCTAGAAGCCAAAGATAGTCTTTGTTAACATCCATCATGATCTAAAGTGACATGACGCTGAAGTTATTTTATAATGTCAAATGTTTTAATTACTAATTTAGACTCTCTTCATTTGGAATGCATGGCTAATTGAATGAGGCTAACCTGAAGTTTACCTTTGTAGTATCTCTAAAGAAAGATTTACCCAGAAAACAAATAGCACAAAACTGTGAGAACCTCTTTATCCTAATAACACTACACAGAGTTTTGTAAACTTTAACAGTATGATTATTCAAATAACTATCTTACCACTTACTAATACATCCCATCTATTTCTTAAAGCCCATCTATAGCAAGATATTTGCCTGGCAGGAGTGTGGTCATACAGTTGATAATACAATCATAAGAAATAAAACTTCAATATTAAAAAAAATTCGGATTTCAATTTCTTAAAACCTCTATGATTAGAATTAAAGTAATGAAAATTGTTACTTCTGTTTTAGATTTAGATTACTAAATAGGATAAAAATGACATTAGTTAATACATCATGATCAATGGTATGTACCCAGTGTCTTAGCAAGTGATGATTAAAAATGTTATTTTTATTGTGGAAATTTCAAGTTTATACTCTTATAAAATACTTTGAAGTATTTTATAAGTGAATGTGATACTTTAGGTTTGTATTTCCTAAATTAATATTAAGCAAAAGTAACAGTTTTAATGATGACTACAGGGAGAAAAACAGAAGTTTTAATGAGTTAAGTCAGTTATTAAGACAAAAAAATTCCTCATATCATTACTGAGATAAAAAAGACAATACTGTATACCAAATGACTTTATAGTAATTCATATCAAGTGTCAATTATCATTTAGAAAAAAATAAACACTGACCTACATACAGTAACTCGTTAATGTTTTATATAGCACAGGTGCGTTTATGTTAAGCTTAGTCCTATATTTGCTGATCATAAAAATATCTAACAAGTCATTCTTTATTCTCGTTAATTGTGCCTAACAGAGGTGGGGAGTGAAACAGAGAGTAATGTGGATTCTGAATTTGCACGAACTCAGTTTGAGGATCTGGTTCCATCGCCAACCTCTGAAAAGGCTTTTCTAGCACAAATTCATGCCCGGAAACCGGGTTACATTCACAGTGGAGCTACCCCAAGCACTCTGCGCAGTGATGTGTGAGTATCTTCTGCTTGGGGTTATTTCTCAGGAACAGAACACCGCAGGGAGCATGAGAAAGTGAAAACACTGTAGCTTCATTCTTTATTTTGGAAAGAGATGATGCAGTTTCTTTTTCTGCCAGAAGAGATAAAGGATACTACATTTAAATTTGTCGTTGTGACTATCCCCCTGCCCCATCACAATTTCCAGAGAGTATCAAAAATCAAAATCAACCAGTGTTTATTGAGAACTTGGCTCACCCAAGGCACTGTGCTAATTTTGTATAAAATAGTATAAAAAAATTGCTCCCAGCCTCCCAGGATTCACAGACTAGTTTGGGAGATAAGTCATCCTATCTTCTGAACTTACTGTAGCTGTGTTGGGAGGATCCCGTGATGTTGGAGAGGCCTCTATTCAGAATGGGTGTGAACATCATAAAAGCACTAGGCACCCAAATAAGTATACTGTTGTGCCACTTAACAATGGGTATGAGCTCTGAGAAATGCATCGTTGTGCAAACGTCATAGATGCACTTACACAAACCTAGACAGTACAGCCTACTACACACCTAGGCTATATGGTACAGCCTATTGCTCCTAGGCTATAAACTTTTACAGCAGGTTAATGCACAAAACAACACAAGATTAAATCAAGCATAAGAGAAAATGATGTAATCAAGAGACACAATGAATATGGGATGTATGAAGCTGCTGCCAAAGTTACATGACATACTGGTTTACACCAAACTTTATAAGTAGAAAGAGTACACTCTAAAATAATGATAAAAAGTATAATATAGTAAATACATAAACCAGTAACAGTTGTTTATTATCAAGTATTACGTATGGTACATAATTGTATGTGCTATACTTTTATATGACTAGCAGTTGTAAGTTTGTTTACACCAGCATCACCACAAACACGTGAGTACTGCATTGTGCTATGATGTTACAACACCTACAATGCCCCTAAGCAATAGGAATTTTTTAGCTCTACTATAATTTTATGGGACCACCGTCATATATGTGGTCTGTCTTTGACAAAAACGTCGTTATGTGGTGCATGACAGTAAATTTATAAAACCTCGTTATAAAGAAATCCAATTTGGTTGACTTGTTGAATGTATATAAATCTGACCCTTGAAAGACATTTTGCAAAGGTTTTTACCTAATTAGGCTTCTGTAGCTTGACAGAAGCCTGCAGAATAAGTGACATACTCACTCGACTTTCTGTGATGCTGGATCAGCTCAAAGTAGTCAGGCAGAGGAAACCAAAGCTGAGAAATAAAGATGAAGCTGAGATAGAGCTTCAGAACCCAGCTCAGGAGGGAAAAGAGCAAAACAAAGGGAGCTGAGAGTGGGCCTTTAGGAGAGTGAGGCTCATGGACTGTGAGAAATGTGGGCAGAGGCTCTCCGAAAAGCTGGAAAAGGGAATTGCTAACCATTTAAAAAACTACAGAAGGGTGATGGTGCTTAATGTGAAAAGTAGTGCAGACTGGTCTACAAAAATAAACTGGCTGTTTTAAAGACCCAAAGAAGAAAATAACCAGAAGCCTTTATAGGCCTTTCTGGTGTTTTAGCTCTCAATCCAAGTAGTAAGCAAAAGACCAGTAATAATGGGGAATTATAAATAGACATGGTTTGAAAGCCAGCTGTGAAAAGGCAGAGCATAAGATCAAAACAAAACAGTTTTAACGTAATTTAAAATGGCAGTGGGCTGCTGCTTTTAATTTTAGTTTGCTCTCTTGTTCTTTCCTCTATAATTTAGAATTACTCGATTTGTTAGTTATTCAAAACGGTGAAGTAATTGTCATCAGTTTAGTCTGGTAAAGACATATCTGTTTGACTTTCTATAATTAAGCATTTACATGGTGGTTACTTAAAATTTCCTTGTGCTAATCCTAGGTTCCAAGACTGCAGTTAAAGCCACCTCACTCTACTGTCCCCATGATGCTGGTGGCTGTTCCAGCTACCAATATGGCTATGGGAGTTGCAGAGAAAGAGAGTTCACAGAGGCCTCAGATCTATTTAGGCTGACCCCAAACCTCTAAAAATAACGAGAACATGTTGTACAGATATAAATAAACATGTACATTGGCATTTAAGTTCCAATCCAGAAACTTCTCCTTGATCACTTTTTCATTTTAGGAGATATTTTAATATCTATACTATCTAAACATATATTGTATTTTACCCTGAGAATATTTTAGTCCTACAATTCAGGTAGTTCCAGCAAGAGCTTTGTATATACTAGGATGAATAGATGGAGATAGAGTCACACATTAGTCAATAAGGTCATACTTATCTATTTATTTCATAGTGGAACTGGAAAATTAAGTGGATTTCTTAGATTTAGAGCTAGTATAAATTTTTCAAATCAAGAGCCATGGGTTAGAGTATTAGCCTTCTTGACTTTGGTTAGCTGATAGTCTGAGATTTGATTCTACTATAAGAATAAAGCACATGGGTACACATGCTAACACACATGCTCAACACAAAGAAGGTTAAATTATGAACAAACATCTTTAATCATTATTTCACTAGAGGGCTCACTTTCCTTATAGAAAATGTTCTTGGATTCCATTAAAAAAAAAGAAAAGAAAAGAAAAGAAAAGGCCTCAGATTGGGAAAACTATATCCACTCAAAAGACAAGCTTGCCCTTTTTAAGACTGACAAACATCTAAAAGACAACTCATTCCTGTACACCCTACAAAAACACATAACCAATGATTGCCGTAATGCCATAAAAAAATTATATATGAGAATACCTTGATTATATATTTCCTTAAACTTCCAAAGTTTTTTTTAAAGTTTTCTGTTAGGTAACAGAAGACACGGAAGTAAAGTAAATTGAAGGGAAGAAGTGGAGGACAAAGTAAATGTGCCCCCAAAATTACAGCTAACACATGAAGTTCACTTAGACTTTTATTTTAAGATTTGCTCCAAAACTCCGTCTGTGGTTTATTCCCAGAGCTACAGAAGACGGGGACCCCTATGTGCAGCCCGAGGATGAAACCTATGAAAATGACTCAGTCCAGCAGCTAGAGAATGAACTCAAGATGGAGGAATACCTGAAACAGAAGCTGCAGGATGAAGCCTATCAGGTACGGGGAGCCAGGCCCACACCACCCGTGACTTCTGCCCCAGCCCCTTGGTAGCTGGGTCCTTCACATTACTTGAAAAATCAGTGACTTTTCCTTCTTTCTACCCTCCCTTTCTAGAATATTCTGACTATATTCTTCAGTCTGCATATTCTAGACACTAAAAATTTTAAATACTTCTTATATCTGTCACTTACCATGTATTCTTATAAATGCCGATCTAGAAAGTGAAAAGAGGCCTTGTCACATTAGTGGAGACATGGTGACTAACAGTCCATACTCCTCCAAGATCATTAGGAAAGATGCTTTTTCTTATTGAAGGGAAAAAAAAATACAGAGAACAAAGCACAAGGAAACTGAATAAATATAAATATATCTGCTCCCTTGAATCATTTGTCCTCAGCCACTTTCACTGCCAACCTTGTGTCAAATGTAAATAAGCAGGCAAATGACAGACATCATCAAGAAATGTTGGGGGGACTTCAGGTCCCATATTCAGCAGCGTATGGATGGACAGGTTGTCATAAATAGTGCAGTATGTTAATCCCTCTGAGAATTTACTGAGCATAACACCTGCAATTGGGAATAAATATAATTAGCAACATCTGAAAGGGGATTCATTTTCCCCAGGGAAATTGTTCTACTGCTATGTTTGTCTTTCTTGTATGCTTCCTTTCCCTGTAATTTCCCAGTGTTTCCTTGGGGTTCCAGGAGTTCAGAGATGTTTACATGGTTGAGACCTGCTGCTCCCCAGCCCCCAGTGGGTTATTTTACTCTCAAGCTTTCTGTCCAGTGGCCAGAGAAGCTTTTTCATGCTTAAGTCAGCACTGGCCCTCTCTTATTCTGGTAGTGAAGGAAGAAGAATCAGAGAGAATAAATTATATTCTATTGCTCATATGCTTATAGATTAAGCTTTGAAATATTTTCTCCAGAAGAATGTAGCAAGAGAGAAATTGAAGCCCACCAACCCCACCCTGACAATATGAAACTAAAGTTTTGCCTCTTTGGAATGTTCCATTCACCTTTTTGGTGTAACAGCCACATTTCAAAAGCAAGTTAAAAGGTGGCCTAGTCGTACAAAAAAATAACCAAAACAATTTCTATATATATAATGCCATACTTCAACACTGCAGAAACAAAGTCACCAGAAGTACAGACCCACGGAGAAGGCTCTCTCTTTGCAACTTCTCTGGCCCATCTACAGAAGGAAATTAGCCGGATGAAGCTGCCAGGGTGTCTCTGGGAGCTCTGAGGGATGGCAGTCCTACACGTACCTCATTCAGCTTTGCAGCCTAGAGGGAAGAGAGATGCAGTTAAATAATCAATATTCCGGTTCATGCTGTTAGAGGTGCCTCTTAGGCCTTCCTCTTTGACTTCATATAAGTTTCTGGATTTTGGTACAACAGTAACTGAAATTTTAGGGTTTTTTTTTTTAAAGGGAGGCAGCCATTTTATATAAAATATTATGTTTTTATTTATTTTAATGAATTAGGAAGTTCACCTTACATGAATAAAATGAAGAGAAATTCTATGATTACCTTAAGATCCATTTGGAGTTTTTGCCATCTTTGGTAAATCTTAAGCTTCTTCTCTCTCTCCTTTCCTTACCATACCCAGTGACTTAAGGGAAAGGGAAAGAAAAGGGCTAGGAGGATACAACAGGCCTGTGTGTCCCCACTCAAGACGTATGCCCTGGAGAACGCTGAAGTGGTTTTCTTTGCCTGCTCTGTGAGAATATGGTTGTTTGATGGATCAGAATGCTACCGTCAGTCATTGGACTCTGTCTCTCTCTTTCTGTCTTTGTGCATGGCTTCCAACCAAATAATTCACCAGCTTGACTGCATCACAGACTTGACATGTCACCTTTCTTGTTTGTGTCCTTTGTCACCCGCAGGTCAGCTTGCAAGGTTGAATACAATATCCTTTTATCACTCTCCTCTCAAGTAAGTACTCTCTTATTTAGAAGGAAATGTGGCCACTGTACACCGAATTCTGATAACTTGTAACCTAAATTCACAATCACTTCTCTCTTAGGTGTTTCTATGTGATAAAATATCCTCCTCCCTTGCTTTTGTCAAAGAATCTTCTCAGCCTATGGAGCATTTCATCATAATCTAGTGGAGATTTGGCAAATAACCTTGGGAATTGACTTTTTCACTCTAGGAAAAATGGCACAGAAACATCTATAACACCAGAGATGCCCTAGAAATATTCCGTGGCTATGAAGCTGCATCACCAATCCATAACAGCACCCAAGTTAAGGCTTATCACTTGAGAAGGAAAAGTCCAGCTTGCTCAGCACTTCCAGAGATGGCTCAGCTCCTTAGTCATGCTGTCCTCAGGGTCCAAAAGTCAAAGGTGTGTCCCTTAACAAGTGAAAGCAAAACTGAAACAAAAGCAAAAACACAAAAAAGCAAAACATAGAGGAAAACACCAACAGCCTTATATTTTTTGGACTAGCCTATTCAAATGCATTGTGGAATGCAACAAGATATAACAATTTAGAATATCATTTATGTGGCATTTGCTCAATAGAGAGAGAATACCACTTAACTGGCAGGATCACTTGAGTGTAGTGATCTGAAATTTAGGCTCTGGACTCTATTAAACCCGATTTCAAATATGAGTTTTACCAAATCCTAGCAGTGTAGCCTCGGACATATTATTAAACCTCTATGAGCCGCCATTTTTTCTATACAACATATTTCGTAATACCTACCTCATAGAGGAGTTGTCCTCACTGGGATATAGTTTTTAAAGAACTAAATATAGTGGCAGGCACGCTATATTTTTAATGAACATGTGCAAACAAGCAATTCAGTTCCTGGGAGCCACTATAATTATGATGTATGGGAACCCTTGGGACTCAGAACTAGCTTACTCCCTCTATTTTTATAAACAAGGCTAAGACTCAGCTATGCGCAATAATTTGATACTCCTTCAGCTACACTGCCTCATAAGTCAAGATGGTTTCTCTGGCTCCAGCTAATGGCCACTCAGATATCCCATATTACAGTTCACAGCCAATACACCTCTCATAGTTATCTGGCCGCACTGGCCCAAGGACTTGTATATACTGTAGTTATACAATCTTTCCCAGCCATGGAATCCCATAAGCCTATAGTGCAGTTGATAGTAGACTCAACTCTGGCTGCTAAATTAAAAAAGGGATATATGTGTTCTAAATGTCATATCGATTAATAAAATTACATTCTAGCTCAAATACTACTGACCTCCTATCTCAGTCTTCAGGTTAAGATTAGGTAAGTAAAAACCATAGCACAATTGCTATTATGAAATACACTTTTTGAACTGTGAGGCCCTTTTTGTGTGAAAGGAAGGATCTTAACTGACTGCATTTTATTCTGCCTCCTTTGTGTTGAAGAATGCTATACCACATGCTCTCCTGATACATTACAACTACAATTCCCAGGAGCCGTTTCTGAAAATATTAACTTCAGTTATAACAAATCTAGCCCCAAAGGAGCAAGCCTTTTCTTTTAATAGCATTTTCTCTCTTAGCTCCAGCAATTTGATCATTTTTCTTCTGCACATTATTTAAAGAGCAGTAGCTAGTTCTTAGAAAAATATATTTTGTAAAAAGCCTAATAATTTGTCCTTGACATAAACCCAGATAAAAAGTAGCTTTTGGTTCTTATACCTAAAAGCCAAAAATTTCAGTACTTTGAAAGTTCTTAGGCCATTTTTAAATCTTTGATATAAATTTAGCAGTGAAAATTTTACATAACTGTGGCATCTGCCATTTAATGCATCTTGTACCTACCTAGCTGGCATTCCACAGGACTCTTAACATGAACCAGCCTGTCACTCAATCAACCACTTAGGCACAATTCATTTAAAACCTGATAGAACCCTGCAGAAGCTAATAGCTTTTCTTCTTTTCAGGTAGTTCCCCTGTAATTTTTCTTGATGTAGCTAAGAAATACAACTGGAATATTAGAGCAGTTTATAGTATTAAAATCTGTCTGTTTGACTTTCTGACTGTGCTGCAAGACTAGAAATTATCCAAGATACATGTCTCTCTTATCCAAGAGTCCTGAAGCTGACTTCATCGGTTTCAATTACATATCTACCGACAAAGCCCTACATGGGTAAGGGGCAGAAAGCGATACATCAGAGACATGGAAGACCCATCTTATCCTCTGCTCAAAGAGAGCTTTAGGCCTATTTGAAGATAAATATAGACTTGTTAACACACCAACAAGAGTGAATAGAGTAAAACCTGGTTTATTGCTTTTCATCTAGTCACTTTGGAAGGAACAGTATACATAAAGATTAGCTCTCAACTTAGAGTCCACCAGAACTCCATCTTGGCCCACTCAAATCTTGGATTTGTCCCTTGTCCATCTCTCTGGCCATATGGTGTTCCACTCCTTGGCCAGACACTTCTTAGAAATTGGAGGATTGCAAGATCGAAAGTGAACTTAAAAAAAATATTTTTAATTAGCATGGCATTCTCATGGTGAGTCAGTGCTCTCATCTTCTTGTCCAAAGGACAGCACAAATATCTCTGTTTACATTGCTTTAACCCCCCATATGTCAGATATCCACTAAGGAAGAGATTCAACATGGAGGATTCTTGTCCTTCCTTTCAGAAGGTGCAATAGCATACAGTGTCCCAGGACATTCATTCCCACTTGTCAGAGGAAGGGAGTAGAGCAAGTGTGTGTGTGTGTATTTGTCGGGGAAAAGGGGAATCTTAAGCTTCATAACCCTGATGTAGAGAACAGTTTTCATTTTTAAAAAGAAATTACACATTCCTTATTCCCAGGCAAGCTATAGTCAGACAGATGATGACAGTAACACGAAAGCTGGTGATGAAGGGGAGCACTACACCCACCCACACAGAGGAGAAGACAGCAGCCTGACAGCATCCTCACCGAAGAGAGGAACCACCATACGCAGCAGCTCCTGACAGACCCCCGCCCCCCACACTCCTAAAGACGTGTTCTGCTGACTAGTGCAGCTAACTTTTTGTTCTAATATTTGTAGTTTATAAGTGTGTGTTTTAAGAAGGAAAAAAAAAAGACTTATGTTCAAAGCTAACTTATCAGCTACATCCTCTGTAACATAGCTCATCCCTGGTTAAAAAAATACAAAAAACCACAGGCTGAAAACCCATGCTGCTGTTACTCATGATGGCAGTATTAACAAGCATTTAAAAACTTTGCACATGATATTGATTCTGTTCAGTTTACAATGACAATATTAATACTGTTTATAGCTAGAAGTTTGATTTCTGGATTCTTTGAGATTTTAGCAAAACAGTTTATTATACAATGTACATTTTTTTTTCCACAGCAATTGGGAAAAAACAACCACTTGCAATTATTCCCTGACCCTGAAGGATCTGGTTCTTGAGTGTACAAACTCAGAGCCCAGAAGCCAAGAAGGGCCCTTGGCCTGCATGGTCTGCAGTTGTCTCCAAGTCTCTGTGAGCAGTGACTTGAACCAAACATCAGGATAATCCAGTCTCTGGGGCTTCTTTCCAACTTGAGGTTGTTTTCTTTCAAGATATTCTAATGAATCAGCCATAGAATTTAGTGTAAATATTTTTTCCAAATAGATATCATATTCAAAAAAGGCAACATTCAAATTATATAGAATCTAGTTTTTAAAATCAGCACAGATCTTCTTAAAAAAAACTGTGAACTATGTTTTGAAATACTCGTTACTAAAGCTGTTTATAAACCACAGGTGCCATAAAACCCCCAAACGGACTAAAGTGATCTCTGCTCTTCCATGGTCTTGTTCTTCTCATCTTAGCTTTAGGGAGCATGTCTCTAACAGCACCGCTCATCCACAAGTTCCCCTATCAGGTTGTTTGGAGGCCTTCAGCTTTAAATGTACAGGCTTAAAGTGCGCTTGCAAAAATGTTCACTCTCCTTTTATTTCTGAATGTTTATTGCCTTAGCTGGCTACTTGGTGTTCTGCATGCAGCCTTCTGTGGTCATGTGAAAGGAAACAGGCTCTTCTAAGTTGAGTTGGGATTTTGCACTCAGGAAAAAGCTGATGTGCAAAAGAACTGTCAAAAAAGAGAGAATGAAATGCTCTGTTGACGGTCTTTTATAGGGCCTTCTTTGGGGAGTGCTAAAAACCTCCCTTAGGGATTCTTGGGAAATGAAAAAATAACCTGTTTTTTTCAAGGTTTGATGAAATAAAAATCCAGCAACATATTGGATACATTATACTTAAATTGATAGCCTCTCTAGAATTCCTGCTTTTCCTTTAAAAGAAAGAACAGTGGTTCTCAAAGTGTGTTCCCTGGACCAGATGCATCAGCATCACCTGGGAATTTATTTAGAAATGCAAATTCTTAGACCCCAATCCACGTATAGGAAATTAGAAACTCTGGGGGATGGGCCCAGCAATCTGTGTTTTAATAAACCCTCCAGGTGATTCTGATATACACTAAAGGTTGAGAAGCACTGCTTTAGAATAAAGTTGTATAAAGATATCTCTGAAAAGGCCTTATTCCGAATAAACAAGAAAGGTTCTGAGTCAACCTCAAAGCTTCAGCGATTCCAATTTGCTTCCAGGGCTGGCAGAAACCTCCCACCCACACAGTCAGTAGTTGGTAGGTGCCCAGCCGAGAACAGGCATCCTGTCATCTTCCAGCTCACTCTGCAGAGGGCTCTAAGATGTTCCTGTCTCTGCATTTGGTCAGAAACTATCTCCTTAGCTGCCCTTTGGAACAAAATCACTTGCCTTTGGGACGGTAAAGCTCTTGGTTTGCCTTAGCAAGGAGACCATTCTGTCCATTGATGTACTTAATCATACTTCCTTCAAGAGAATGTCCCTGAGAACAGGCTGACACCAAAGTGGCACAACTGTACAGTTCTCAGATTTCTTTGCACAGATGGATTTCATTGCGGGTTTTGTTGGTATTTCTTAACGTTCATCTCCTTTCCACTGCCCATCTTCTGTGAAACCATACCTCTCTAGATGGAGCAGATGGTCCGTGGTGCCTCATACTCAGTACTTAAAACCACTACATCCCAGTTACCTACATTGCTGTCAGCTCTAAGTCATAGCCAGGTAGTTCTTGAACTCAGAATCTCTGACCCTGCAAGTGACATTCAGCCACTGACTGGACCGAGCTGACATCTGTTGTCACTTTATGTTTCTACATTAAAACGTTTGTCTAAAGTTTGAACTGTTTTGCTGATAATCTTCTCCCTTGTCAAAGCTTTGATTGCCAGCTCCATCACACGGTTGTTGATGCCATCATAGAGAGCCATTGCAAGGACTCTGGAAACTGCTGCCACTGACCAATTCCTGACTAACCAGCCACCTTTTCTTTCTCTTAGCTCCACGTCAGCACTGAGACCAGACTCAAGCACCCTTGTCCTGTAATCGAGACAAAATGGCGTGTATTGTTTTGGGTTTTTGTGTTTTTTGGTGGGTTTCTTTCCTTGGCTTTCCAAATTTACTTTTGGGGCCTGTTCTAAGTGCAAACCCGGCAAGTCTTACCTGTCCTGTCCATTGGATACAATTATATCTTTTGAGGGGTGTTTCTTTCTTGTTCTACAATGAATTTGCACATCCGTCTCCATCAGAGATGATAGCCTATTAATGAGCACTGGTCTAACACAGCCAACCCTCCTCCACAGCACCATGTTAATGGAGGTAGAAAGGAAGGTGAAATCTACTGTATAGGATTCAGGAATCAGTTGTGGTTGGTCAGGATGGAAGTCGGGGTAAGTTTGGTTGGTCAGAGGGAGATGTGCTGGAGATTGTGAAAAATGGACTCTCGGATGATAAGGCAGGGAAGGTTCATTTGTAAGTAGTAATGTGAACTGAAATGCATAAGAGCGTGGCCTTTGTTGTGATATAGTATGTATTTTCTTATATGCATGAGCCAAACTGTTGCATCATAATTTAGCACTGATGTCTGCTTTTATTTTGATCATCTTTGTCTACCCTTATTAGTTCTTGGCTGTTAACTGTAGATAAACCTTGTAAATACGGCAACTTTTGGTTGCTGCAATCACCTTGGTTTGATTCCATGCAAGGAGCCACAAACAAGAACTCCACTGTGTCCTCAGAAGAAAGGGCATTTTTACTTTTGAACCAAAAAGAGAAGAAAAGTCAGAAGCATTACATCTTGAGGCTAATTAACTATAAGACATTTTTAATTATGACTACTGTAATTTGACACCATTTGAAATAACCAATTCAGAGACCCTAAAGATTTCACAATATTCATTGATATTGTAACACAGCTACAATCGTATGAGTTTTTGTATTGCTGTTAAGTATTGTTTTGTGTGTGTGTGTGTGTGTGTGTGTGTGTGTGTGTGTGTGTGTGTTGGAACCTCCTGGGGACATGTTATATTTTGAAGTGATTAAACTATTTAATTGTGTGTCTATATTTTGGAATGGAATTATTTCTTCATTAAAAAATGTTTTTAAAAACACTATATTTTGTGTATTTTATTTCTTTGTTTCATTGAATTTTTTCTAAAGTAACATGGAGTTAGTCTGTTCAAAGGAAAAATCAGTACTTGCAACAAGCAGCAGGAACTATCCATTGGGTATCAAGCAGCTGAAGCAAAATATCTCATCTTTGGGAACACAATTTTTTTAATAGAAAGCCTTGGAATCAATATGGGGTTGAGTTTGAGAATACTAACAGCTAACATATTTAGTGCTTACTTTATATCAGACACTGTTGTGAGTTACTTCACTTCCTCCTTTAAATCCAGAGCATCTAGCCAGGTACTTGGCAAATATTACATGCTCAACAGTTATTTGTTGAGTGAATGAACAAATGAATTGCTGGCTTTTTTTGTTTGTTTGTTTGTGCTAGGTCTACTGAGAAAGGAGAATCAGCATTTCAAACAAGTTCTCAGGTGATGTTGATGCTTGTCTGAGAACCACACTTTGAGGTGCAAGGCTAAAGAGTTCTTTTAAATAAGTCAAATTATGGGGAGATTATTACTAGTAAATAAGGCACAATAATCTACCCCTAACCTTTGGGGATTCCTGTACATAGCAAATAAGGATACTCAAGTCTAAGGACATGAACATAATGGAAACTCTTGTCTGGGGCCAATCAGGTAACATTGCAGCAGTGAAACCACACCAGGAGCACTGGAAGCAGCTGTATTTAAGAATTCTGCCAAAGAAGAAGCTTTTGTTCCAAGAGTTGAGGCTTCTGTCTCCATGGTACAAGAAGTCACCCAGGAGTAGACTCCATGAGCCTCGTAGTCCCTAAAGGGCAGATTGGCAAAGTTGGGATAGGGCCAAGTTGGGTGAGAAGAAGTTGGCAACATTTCAGAGTCATCATTCCAGCAGAGTACATAAACTACTGAGATACCCAGGGAAAGGTTTTCTGGGTACCTTGGGAACCTGGGATCCCGCCCTCTGAGACTATGATGCTACAGACTATGCTAGGACAACTATGCTATGACGTAGCCCACACACACACACACACACACACACACACACACACACTTGAAACCCCAAAGATACATATGCAATTAGAACTGACCTAAATGGACAATAATGTAGGAGCACTTAGATTATTTATGGCATGATATGGTAGGCTGGACAAGCCATAAAAATGATGATACAGAGATATATTTATCAACATGGAAGACATAAGTCAAGCAAAAAATAAAAGAATGTAAGAATGACACAATTATTAAAATATTTGAGTGGCTATGTAGAGAAAAATACTCAGAAAAATATACACCAAAAGATTGATGATCTAAATCATGGGATTATAGATATTTTTATTTTTATCATGTTATTCTATCTTTTTCAGGTTCCCTACCATACATAGATTGGGTGGATGTGTGATTGGATAAGAAACACTTGAGTTGAACAGTTTTTTTGATTTGGTAACAAGGCTGCTTGAGTTGGCCAACATCTTGAAAATGAGAATTTTCTATATCTTCAGTAAACAAAGGATTCTCTTTTTGCCTGTAGAGATCCTCAATAGTATTATTATGCTATAGAACATTGGAAGATATGTTTGTTTTACTTTAAAGAAAATCTAATAAAAATATTGGAGGCTTGAATCAAGCAAGTTAAATAATGTCAATATTTGGTCCAGCTCCCAACCCTAATTGGTACAGTACAAAAAAATTGGGTAGATACAAAGCAAACATACCAGTAATGCAGGCCATGCAGATATTCTCTATCTCTGATTCTGCTGTCTTGTGTCAAATGGAGCTAAATCATACCTATGCCTGGCTCCTTGGCTTTCAGGTCTCCTGATTGTGCCCCACAGGAGGAGTGCTACTACGGCTAAGTCTCAAGCAAAAACAATCACTGGAACACAAATGGTACTAGGTAAATGGTTTCTTTGACATTCATTTTTCTGGACGTCTCTTTGTGACTATTCTTGCTTGATAACAGCTATACCCTGAGAATATCTGGAAAGGGCCCAGTAAACCAGCTATCTCCTCTAGACTTCAAAGTGAAACTTACTTTCATTTCCTTTGGAATTTTTTCCCTTGGCGAACACGTTTCCTAGAACAAAAGTAGGCCAAGAGGGTAATGAAAAAGGTATATGCTCAGGTGTCCCTGCTTTGGGCCTCTGGGTAGAGGGAGACCTCCATACATACTAGCGTCATTCATCTGCTGTGTGGGGCAAACATCTTATGGTAATGAAGAGTGTTTATTTGCCTAAATCTGTCCTCATCTTTAACCATTCTCTGCCAAATAACCTAGATTTATAATTAATTTTATGCATCTTTTACATCATGTAGGAAATAAAAAGTGGTATTACAAGCAAAAATACAATTATGTTCCATTTCCACCCAAGTGGTTGTATTGCAATTCAGTGCTGACACTAACTACCCAGAATTAACACAGACCCCACAGGTTAAGGGCAGAGTCCTCCACAAGATTGCCAGCACTTCAAATGCCAGTCACAAGTCTTAGGTGTAATGCACACTTCTGACTGGCTATAAATTCAGGAATTCCCACTACACCTTCAGGTTTTGTTAGAACAACTCACAGAATTTACTGAAAGCATTACACTTTCTATAACAGCTTTATTATAAAGGATGCAGATCAAGAACAGCCAAATGAAGATATATACAGGGCAATGTCTGGGGGAGGAAGGGTAGGACACAGAGCTTTCATACCCTCTCTTTGGGGAATCTGGGCAAGCCACCATCTACACATCAATGTGTTTACGAACCAGAAAGCCTGTGTCCAGAGATTTTATTGGGATTGCATTATGTAGGCATAGTTGATAAAACCAATTTAAGAAAATCTGCAGACTCCCCTTTCCTTCCCAGAGGTCAAGTTGGCCCAAATTTCCAACCATCTAATCACAGGGTTCTTATTTCCGTGGACCAGCCCCCATCCTGAAGCAGTCTAGAGACCCACAATGAGTTACTTTATTAGTGATAGGCATAAAAAACATTCCTATCACTTAGGAAATTCCAAGGATTTTTGAAGCTCTATGCCAGGAGCCAGGGACAAAGGTCAGATAATTTCTCTATTATACTACATGATAATACTCAATTTTATATTTGCCTGAGTACTTTTATTGGCGACCTTTATTTCTTCATACAGTATTGTTACTGTCTAATGTCCTTTCATCTCAACTTCTTTTAGCATTTCTTACAGGGCAGGTCTATTGGTAATGAACTCCTTGAGCTTTTATCTGGGAATGTCTTAATTTTCTCTCATTTTTGAAGGACAATTTTACCAGATGTAGAATTCTTGGTTGATAAGTTTTTTTCTTTTAGCTCTTTAAATACGTCATCCCACTGCTTCTGGCTTCCATGATTTCTAACAAAGAAAATTACTGTTAATCTTACTGAAGCTTCCCTGTACATGACAGTCCCTTTTCTCTTGCTTCTTTCAAGATTTTCTCTTAAGTCTTTATCTTTCAACAGTTAGATTACAATGTGTCTCAATATGGATCTCATTGAGTTTATCCTACTTGAAGTTTGTTGAGCTTCATGAACGTGTAGAAACAAACTCCACAGATGATTTTGCAAAATCAGGATATCAGTGCAATATTCCTGACAAAAGAGATAATGATAGTTTAGCCTAAGGGAAGAAAGTGGTCAAATTCTAAATATATTTTGAGAGTAGAACCAAAAGATTTTGTTTATGGATTGGATGTGTGTTAGAGAAAGAGAAGAAACAAAAAGGATACCAGAATTTGCGAGCCCAAATAACTAGGAGGAAAGAGTTACTTTACTGAGCTATGAAAGACTGGGGAGAGCAAGTTTTGGATAGGAAGAATTTCAGAAGCTCAGATCTAGACATAATATATTTGAGATGACTGTTAGACATCCAAGTGGAAAGAGGGAATAGGTGTTAGAAATCTAGGCCTAGAATTCAGGAGGGAAGTCTAGACAGAGCTTTAAATCTTGCCATCATCAGCATAGAGATGATAAAGGGGACCAAAAAGGAGTGGTCAGAAAGTTAGGAAGAATATCAGGAGCTGCGGTGTCCTGGATGCCAAATGATGAAAGTGCTTCAAGGTGGAAGGTATGATCAACTGTGCTGAAGGCAGCTGATAGGTAAGGAAAGCCAAGAATAAGGAACTGACTCATTACATGTATAAATTAACTCAATCACACTTGAAGAATCTCTTTGCTATTCATAATTTCTATGTTCTTAATAAAATCTGGAGGAACACTGAGTAGAAATTCATTTCCTATTCCTCTCAAGGCCTTGGGGGAATTATTGTGCAGCATAATAACCCACAGGGTTGACACTGAATTCTATCTCCATACTCCCTGAGGCCAGCTCCCTTCCTTCATTCCCATTTAGGGACATCAACCCAAAAAGATGACACTGACAACTTATGTATTTTGATAGGCACAATAACTTGATAATGACCCTACTGACTCCTCAAAATGGCACTTTTTAATGAATACGGTATACTAATTGTTATTTTTGGAAAAGGAGCCTTTCTTTTATTGATGTAGGAATGTCGTCTGCCTCAGTTACATTTCAGAGGAAGAAAGAGAAAAATAAAACTCTCCCCAGCTCTCTGGATATGTGAAAATAAAGTTTAAAAAATGTCTCTCCCATCATATGGCAACGTGTGTTTGTTTGCTATTATCTATTGGTTGCTTTGAAAGCTAAATTTAAGGAAACAATGCATGTAAAGCACCTAGCAAGCTTCCTGAACATGATGGAAGCTCAGCTTATGTCAGTTCCTTTTCTTTTCTCCCCTGTGAAGTTTACGATCCTCATTCATAAAATGGGGGCACTAGTTTTGTTTTCAGAAAACTCACGCAAAAATAAATTTAACTTAAAAACAAATATAAGGAAATCTATTCAACCCCATTAGCAATGAAAGACTAGAAATTAAAACATTGTTATACAGGGGGAATTAGTGATCCTATAAACACTAAAATCTGAGACCCTCCAGCCAGCTTTCCCCACTAGCACACAGAACTTGGGCAGCCGAGCATTTACTCTTGAGATAAAAGATGAAAAAGTACTCTTTGGGGAATCTGACTAATCCCTGCCTCCCCACACCCCACACCCCACAGCCCTAACCCCTGCCAAAAAAAAAAAAAAAAAGCCCTAAAAATACTGGCATGGGGCCAAACAGAGCACCCTACAGAAAAGGTCAGATGTTAAGACTACCAACCAACTATTGAGACCCCCACTCTTACATATGAGCAGACAAGCAAAGATAACCACACATTTGAGAAAAGCTTTTAACATGAGTGATAGAGACCAAATCAAAGAGGAAAAAAAGCACCTTAGAGGAACTATGCCAAGGATATGATAACACTGGCTGCTAAAACAAGCAAACCCATATAGAATAATGGCTGTGTGGAGCATGAAGTCCAAAAGAGGAATTCCTGATAAGTAGGCTCTTCTCCAAATGATGATTTAGAGATCCGGGCTCCTTCCACCTTTTGAAAATTTGTAATTTGTATAGTTTCATAGTGGATTCCCAAAATTGTATAACGTTCACCCCAACAAAACCTGGACCTATTCCTGTTTATACCTAGAAAAGAAATAAAAAGGAAAAACAAGACAATCATTAATAACCAAGTTAAGAAAAGAAAAAGTAATCATAGTACACCATATAGCTCAGCTTTGACTCTCACCTCCAAATAGTATACATATAACAATAATTTAA
This sequence comes from Eidolon dupreanum, assembly GCA_028627145.1. Classification (NCBI taxonomy): domain Eukaryota; kingdom Metazoa; phylum Chordata; class Mammalia; order Chiroptera; family Pteropodidae; genus Eidolon; species Eidolon dupreanum. The sequence goes on from CM053504.1 coordinate 62,692,639, forward strand.
GCATAGAATACTGATCAACCAAAACCACGCATATCTATAGTGAAGCTAAGCAATGGGTTGTGAACATATACATGGTAGAGCAGGAGCGCTAACTTCTCATCTTCCAAATCTATGAGGAATCCATAGATTTTTGCCTAAAACTTTTTTTAAAAGACATTAATGATGTGGTGACGTCTTGCTCTCCCCTGCAGGGCCTATGCCACGCCAGGGGAGGGACAGACATTCATGGTAAATGAGACCGCTCTTCTACTCTGCCCCTGGTCTCCTCGCCTCTCCTCCCTGTTGGGTGGCAGTCGGTGGAAGGCAGGGGTGCGGAATCCCGCCCACCTCGCTCTTCGGCCTTGGCCTCACGGAGTCCGCGAGTGAGAGTCTTCTGACCGTGGAAACTCTCGCCCGTCTGTTGGCTGTGTCTCGCGAGAGGCGTTCCCACCGCGGGGACTGCCGTAGCAGTGCACGCGCCCCACCCATGGGTGCATGAACTCCTCTCGCTGTGCTTTCAGTGGTGCCCTTGGAGTGCTCCCAGCGCTCTCCGAGGTGCCCGAAGGCCAGCGGCGACGTCGTTTCCCAGTCCCAGCGACTCCGTGGTGGTGTGTCCGAGGGGCAGAAGCGCAGTCGGTAAGAGACGCGCCCCCATTTAGGGGGCGGGGCCTCGTCGTCCCTCTAGGAGCCCGGCAGGGGGACTGACCGACTGACTCGCAGACGCAGTCCCTACGTTACCCTCGACGGAACGTGTTTGCGTTATGCCGTCCTCTTCTGCTTTTTCTTAACGAAGCACCAACGAGTTAACGTAAAACTTTTGGATGAGCCCAGTGAGGCAATCGGAGGAGTCTGAGGCCGCACAGGCCTTTATGGCCCCGACCGCCAACGTTCAGGTTGTTCTGTGCTTACCCATAACCCCAGCCCCGGCCTCTCAGAACGGCCTCAGCAGGCCCTTGGGGGAGGAATGGTGGGAACCTCGTGCCCTTGGTGAGAAAGCCTTCTCTTGCGATCCTAGAGGGTGCCAGCCACTGCCCTGCCTACCCAGGTAGTAGCCACTGATGCAACAACAATTCCATGTTGGCAGATACCCTCTCCGCGTTGAGGGGTCTGCAGGAGGTAGGGCTGAGCACCACCCTTTGCAAAATTATAATAATTATTATAATAATAACAAGTAAAATAAAAACAAGATATGCAAAGATGTTATTTACTGGTAAATACCAAATGAATAAACTAAAAACAGTAGTTGTTTCCGAGAAAGGGAATTTAGGGAAAGTGATTTATTTTAGACTGTGAGCATTCTGATTTTTAAAAAGAAAAATGGGAGAACATGCTTTACTGTGTTAATAGGAATTGTCTTTGGATGATGGGTTTGGGGACATATTTTAAAAATATTCTTTATTCCATTTGTATTTTATACATAATCTAAAATAAATATGAGTTATTTTTATAATTGAAATATTAAATGAAGTTTTAGAGTTATATGTTTTTTTCTGTCTCAAAAGTTTTAAGAAGTAAATGTGAAATACTTTTAAAATAACTGGCATTTTTAATTATTAAGCTATTTTTAAGTAATGGAAAAAATGTTTTAATTATTTAGCTTTTTTTTACTTTAACAGGAGATGAGTTTTCATGAAATTAAATTACTCTTCTCATTGAAAGAAAACTGGCATATATTTGATCCTTTTGAAAAAACATACCAGATATGGCCTTACTCCACTCATTTTCTTACTTTATTTTTTTCTTAACAACAAAATAAATGTCTCTCTAGAAAAGATTATAATTTTTAGAGCCACTTCAAGGCATCCTTAACTAGTAATTAGAATACTCAGCTAGGCTTTAACTATATGTGTGAAGTTTCTCTTTATCCAGTACCATTTCAGGTCATTTGTTCTGCTTCTCAACCACAAATTTATAAGTATCTCAAGGTCAAAAATCCATAACCCTCCCCTTTCTTTTCTTCCTCTTCCCCTTCTTCCCTTTTCTTTTCTTTCCTCTCAAAATCCAAATATTGGGAAAAAATAATTAACATTTGGGTAATCCTTTACAACTTGCACAAAACCTACTTGATTTACATTTAATCTTCATAGTAACCATTTTAGGAGTACTTAGTTATCCAGAAGTATAACGTAGGAAATTGTCTTTGTTGTAAAAAAAATCTACAGGCAAGGCTGAAATGGGAAGAAGACCCGACATGCCATCAAACAAGAAACAGAAGAGAAAACACAAGAAATTTCCCACTTATGAGAAGATGGTATGCTTCTGGAAGGAGTTTCAGAAAGCAAGTTTCTCCCTTTATCCAGGGCTAAGTGGACTCCAACATACCCCTCTAGATATGATATCAGCCAGCAATAAGATTCATCCAAAGAGTTGTGCTCAATTCCTTGGCTTCGGTTTAATTCTTGCTGCTGTTTTCTAGTCACCCTAGCAACACATATTAAACTTTGAGAATTTTTTGTTTTGCACATTATTTGAGCTGGTAAAGGAGAACTGGGAGGCTATGGAAAGGTAAAAAGAGATTTCCAGGAACAATTTTTTCTTAGACATCAGACTCTGAAGCAAGGCTTTGATGTACACCAAGAAGCACCCACTGCTCAAAACATTCTGAAGCTCAGACTTCATCGGCATAAATCAGGAGTAATGGGGTAGGTCTGGTTGTAGAACATGAGAGAAGCCAAGGATAAGAACCTGTTCCCTGGTTCACAGCCGATGTGGGAACAACGATCCTGTGAAAAACGAAATCCAATTTATTGCTTTTTTTAAAAGCTGCCTTTGAATGGTTAGTATATAAAAAAAGAAATATTTCCCCTCTATTGCAAAGAGATCCAAGAAGGCTTCTTGATGAAGAGAGATTCAAATATTATAACAGAATAAGATTATAATTTTACGAGAAAACCTAAACCAAGGCTGAGAAAAGATACTGAAAACTTCATGTAAAACATAGTTTCCTGACTCTCACTGTTCATTACAAACAAGCATACTTACTCAACAGCAGAAACATGTTTTTCCAGCTATTGTGAAGATCTCTGTCTTATGAGCATTGAGCAGTATAAAGGACAGTCTTTGATTTTTTTTCTAAGAAAGCACCAAGTCATTCTTCATATGACCATTTAGCATAATGCTAAATTACAACTCTGTGATGGCGATTAATGTTAAGCTAACAGGATTTATTCCAGTACTGTGGCTTTGTCTTGGCTGGGCCCAATGAAGGGACAAAGCTTTATAAATAACTGCATGTTTGCTTATCTGCCTTACCAGAGTGAAAGCCCATGGTGAATAGAGGTTGCCCTTATTTAGCACGTCACCTAACCCAGTGACTGGTGCAAAGTGGTTGAGCAATAATTATAGAAGAAATGAAGAAAATAAGGAGGACACACCATTCTTCAGACTACCCTTCTAAATATCAATAGTCACAGCCAGTATTTTTAATGGAATAGATGAGGCTTTGGAATAGATGAAAGTCTATTTGGAATAGACTCTGGTAAGCACTGGAAGTGGGAGATTGTCCTCCAAGCTAGGTGGACGTGAGGCTTGTTTTAACCAGAGACACTGATTTTGTATTCTAACCTTCTGACTGCAAAAACACCTGATAACAGAACCAGCACTTTTCTCAAAAAGTGATTCAGCAAGTTGCCTGAGACTTACCCAATTTTAACACTGAAAGTCCAGAGTCCTGGGAAATGCCCCAATCTCGATAAAATCAAAGTGGTTGGTCACCCCAAAAGGCAAGCAAAGATACCCACAAGCACTCAGGAAGGTAACACATCTCAAGTGAATTCTGCATCATAAAGCAAGTAAGATATTACTCTAGTGTGGAACATTTGGACAACAGAAAATGTTTATTCTACTATGAATGTATCTTTTAAAACAGAAGTTTAACTGTTATCAGGAGTATATTCTGATGTCCTGCCAGGATGATATTAGCTGCAGAATTCACTTTGGCTAGTATCTAAAATGAGATAACCTGTGCACAAGAATTGTTTAGACATCTAGATACTAGAGAGTCTGCAAAAATCAAGTTGAATTTTGGCATTGCTGACATTGAGCTTTTTAAAAACAAAATAGTGATTAACTATGAGAATTTATTCTTGAAGCTACCTCAGAAATTTTGACTAGGCCATTAACTTTCCCTCCCATTTCTTTGAAGAGAGGACATCATTCAGTTCATCTAAGAGTAGAATCAAATTCTTTGGATATGAGTTCAGAGAGAAGGAGCTAAGATTCAGCCCTGCATTACCACTTCATTGTTCTGTCCAGTGCCCATTCTTATCCACTATAATCTCCATGGGGTGTTGGACAGAATCTGGAAGGAAACATATAAGCTTGGACTCTCTTGAGGGAACATACAACCTGTCCCTTAGAGATTTTTTTTATTTATTGAATCAGATACATGCTGTAAAGGCTTGTGTTCTCAATTAAGCAAAAAATAGTACCACCTAGATATTTCTGAAATAACTGCTATGTTATAATGGGATTTATATATGCCATTATAGAATGCCCCATCCTGTAATTTCTGGAGAAAACTTGTTCTAACATTTTCTTTTCAATTTTCTAGATAATTCAAGGTTTGAAATACATAATACGCAAATTCTGATGACCCAGCAAAACTATAGAACACACCACAGATTACCTAAAAGTTCTTTAAGACTTCCTAGGTAAGATGCTTCAGCAGTCACCTAAAGAATTCACTTTTGAATAAACTTTCATCCCTTCCTATAGTTAATTACTCATTCAGTTCAATAGTAATTGCCAATAAAGACATTTTTGGCTGAAGATTTAGACAGGTATAAATCAGTCTTACATTAGTTTTACTCAACCTTATGTTCCAAATAAGGTGTATTCCTTGAATACAAAAATAAATAAATAGTCCTAATATTTTATATCAGAGGCAATATTTTCCTGATCCATATCTCAGTGCACACTCATTTATTATAGTAAGAAAAGGCCATTGTAATCACACTGCTGACATGACACCCACAGTTTTCCTTGTTTATAAATCATCAACAAACTTGGCCCTTTGGAGTTTTATGTTTTAATTCTACTCTTTCTGGCTAAAAGGTAATTTACAAATACAAGCAGGAGGGATTGTTGTTTATATTTGGGCACTAGCTATTAGAAAATGTTACTAGGATTTGTAAATTACACACAAGTTGTCACAGGAACTTTTGCATTGGGAAGGAGGGCAAATATGTGACACCTTCTTCCTGTCTATAAGTATTTAAGAAAGCTTGAATTAAAACATGAGAAATGCTGGGAGAAAGGAAAAACTGTTTTGGAATAATCATGTTTATTTTCTCGGAAGAGGTACACCCCTGGTGAATTGTTTGTAACTATAACTAAATCTTTATATTTCCCACAAGTCAGCATTTACCAAACAAATGTAAGAGTATAAATGATTACCATTCCCTCTCTAGGAACATCTGTTTCCAAAGAAATTTTGGCAGAGTTTACAAGTGATGTCAGACTGCCAGGCACAAAGATTACAATCTGGTTAATTCTTGCCCGGGCATTGCTGCCTCCAGGGTAGCCTTGTCTGAATCCATACAAGCCAGAGTTTGAAATGGATTACTGTACATTCACCCTGGAAAGCAAACAAAAGGAAATGCTCAGAACTAGGGTTTTTATTGAGTCTTTTAAACATTTATATTCAACATTCCACAATGTACCATTGTAAAGATATTTGGGAAAATAAAATAAAATTCCAAAGAGAAACATTTCCAGTCATATTATTCACCATCAACAAATATTTATTGAATAGCTAACCCCTTCGAAATGTAAGCAGCCACCAGGCTCTTTACTAAGGCAGGTCCATATTATTCACAAACAGTTATACTTCAGACATCTAGTTGACTAACTGAAATTGCACAGGATCCTATAGTTATTTTCTGTTCATTAGTTTTCATTGGGTCTTCATAAATTTGATTAAGTAAGGATTTTGAGTGGGTTACCTTGCTAGAAACTCCAACAATCACTTTTGATTGAGATGATTCTTTATTGTGAACATTTTTAATATAGATAGAAGGAGATGGCATTTGGGTTTGGTTATGAAACCCAATGAAACAATGGTTCAAGGAAAGGCAACATCTTTGAAATTAAGAGTTGATGGATAAGAGAGACTTTGCCTTAAATTAATTCAAAACACAAATAAGTGAAAGGCTTCAGTGGAGTCAAGTGAAAATCAGTTTTAATGCCAAAAAAGCAGGGCGTCCAGGAGCCAGGGTTAAGGGGAGAGGCAGGATAGAGAGGAATGTACCATGTGTCATTGCTTGGGCCCACAAGTAGCAATAATGACACCCCATCGTTAGTTCTTCCAGGTCAGAACTGGGTGAATTGAAAAACCAGGATGTACCTTAGAGAATTTTTTATGGGATCACATGTAATCATTTTATTGTATTTCAGCTGTTAAATTATTATGTATTGGCTGTTGGTCACCATTTCCTGAAGTCAGATGATACACTGAAAAATAACATGGCTCTATGAATCAAGACACCCGGTTTATTTGACCCTAGGCAAATCAATTAACTTCTTATTCTCAACAAGCTTCCAACTAAGAGTATGAATGCCTATTTTAAATTCTTTACAGATTTATTATGATGATCAAAAAAGTGATATAATGAAATATAGTCATATAATAATTTATAGTAATCTGAATAAAAAGCATGTGAAGATATAATCCATTGTTCAAATATAAGGTATTGTTATCACACATATTAGTTCTAGCAGTTTATCTTAATTAATTTTATGTTCAGACAATTTATTGTGATCAGTTCTCACCATGTCTTCTAAAAAATCAAGGGCATTAGTTCATTTCAATGAATAACAATATTCTTAAATTGATTCCCATAGAAAAATGGGTCTGTTCTGCAGACACCAATTAACATGGTAGTGACCCTTGCTTATTCCCAAGTGACTAACATCACTCCATCACCCTCCCAGTTCTCATTCAATCAAACAATTAGGGTGACGGTTACATAATTGCAGCAGTTTCCTCTTAACATTCAAGAGTAGGTTAGCTTTGTTTTCCACAAACCAGAGGCCCAATGTAACTGTTAACCAAGAAGTTGAAACATACTACACAATGATCACACTTCCCCTCCTCCTGCTATTAGACAGGTACTGCCCAACTAAAACCACACACGCACACGCATGCACGCACACATGCACGCACCCACAATGTGATAGCAAAGAAAATCTGACTCAATTGCAAAAGAATGTTTCCCCTCCTCCAAGTAAATGCAAATGTGTATCTCATTATAAAAGAACTGTCCAGGAGGGTTAGCAGGCTCTGGTATTAAGGAGACTGCTGACCTGTCATTCACTAGCCCCAAAGATTTAGACAGGAACTCAAGGGACATGTGAGTAGAAATGATAGAGGGTTTTTTGTTTTTGTTTTTTAAAGAGTGAGATATTGAGAGCTGGCTTCCATTCCATCGCTACGAACCTCCTTTAAATATAAACAGCGACAAGAGCTGAGAATGACTGCCATACTTGAATGCCAAATAAACACAAAATGACAAGCACAGATTTTTGGCTTTCTGTTAAAGCTTGGTTTTTCAACAACTCCCTTTGTTGCCTCTAAAGACAATGGTCTCAGTGTTTCTGAGCCAGATCCCCAGGACTCAGAGCAGCGCCTTCCTTGCCACACCTCACCCCAGTTCACTCTCCAAGCAAGACGAGTGTCCTCTTTGGGTTTGAGAGCAAGCCATCCCTCCCTTCCTGGCCCACTGCTATAGAAGCATTTGTTTATTGAAACTAAACAGTAGTCTTATATGAAACTTGTAATTTGCTGACCAAGCTCCAGGGTAGTTTCATGAGGGATGTGCTCAGTGGTGTCTACTTGGTTGGCAAACAGTAGCTTAGTCATGAGGTCTGCAGTCACTTCAGTTGGAGGGAGTGAGGATTTTCCCATTTCATTAGTTCCTTGTAGATGTAATTTTTTTTTAATTAGTGTTTACCATTTCGGCTTTATGTCACTTAGGGGTAGCAGTAATTGACTAGATGGAACGAATGGACTTTTTACTCTCCTTTCTGTCTAGCAGTTAAAACAGCTCCCAAATTCTCTTACATGCCTTAGTAAATACCTTAGGTATTTCTACACATAAGTATCTTAGTACAGCCATATAAGCCACCCAAATAAGAAACCGTCTGGTCGTGGATATCACTTTTTCCCCAGACATTGCCTTTTTTGAGCTTCCACATCAGGGTTGCAAAGTTCCATTGCAGAAGCAATTTAAATACTCAGAGTACTTATTTCTTACTCTTTCCTTATAATCCCACAGAGGATGTCTGCTGATTTTTTAACCTCAAGGAGGAGAATTGTATTCAAAATTATACACTAATATTTTAATTATTATTTCTATAACATAATTTCTACGTTTAATTATTTGCTTAAATAAGTATAGTAAGTTATTAAGAGAAATGAGTTGAGCATAAATATAGTGGCATTCATTACCAGGTTTCTATTCCAAATTAGTGACAGTGATAACCTAATGGACTTAATGCCACTCAGTGGCACCTTTGCATTTTGTCTGTGTGAAAAAAAGTGATGGTTACAACACCAGACAATCCCCCTATTTCTATAGCTCTTTGCAGTTCACAGTGCACCTTAGTAACCATTATTAGGCTTGATCACCGAAACCATCTTTATGAAGGGATTATTATCATCTCCGTTTTATAAATGAGAACACTGAGTCTTAGAAAAATGGGGTGATTTACTAATGGTCATGCTAATAATGTGGCAAAATTGTGATTAAAGTCCAAATCTTATCTTGAATCTAATGTTCACTTGGGTGAAGTATGCTATATGAGTAACAGGAAAAATAATGTTTGTAAACCACCTGGTAGAGATGAACATAGTGTTGCCTTATTGAGGCTTAAGAAAGAATACATTTATTCAAGTTTAAACAGCTATTTTGTGCCAAAGAATAGCTCCTTACACATTCACAGTATGAGGATTGGATCACTGTGAGAATTATCTGAAAAGGTCATTCTCAGCCTACAGTCTATTTCTTTTCTTAATTCATTCATTCACTCAGTTTCTTATCTGCTTATTTATTCACTTATTTATATTAGGAACAGCTTTTCTCTCTTATTTGCACTGTCATCCCTGGTAAACTTGATAAAATAGTCTAAAATTTAAAATATAAGAAACAATAATGCCGGCCATTTCTCAAGTATGTCTTGAAGGCTAACAAACAAAAATTAACATGACACTTAGCAACTATATTGTCCTAAGCAATTTTACAGACATTCGTAGCTTGTTTCAATGGAATATATTTGTCCCTTTCGTATTAATAACTATTTCCAACTCAAATTTCACTACCTGTAAAGAAGCCAGATGCACTCTAAAGAAGACATGCTTTATAATTCTACCACTTACTTCAGCATTTGTGGTAGAATGGTAATTCATTTTACAAATGTAAAGAGTTCTATGCATCAAAATTACATTGAAATAAAAAAAAAAACAGCATTTCTGATGACTAAAACTTGGTTCATTATATCCTTAAATGAAGGATTTTATTATTGTCACCACAGGGGTGATGTGAAATTTGTCATCACCCCAGTGGCATGGGGAGGAGGAGGTGGAGTATAGTGGACGGTGGCGTTGTGTGTTGTTCCTAGGTTTTCTCCCACCGACACAGTAAAGAATTACAGGTTGGCAAGATTGAAGAGAAGTAAGATTTATTGAAAGTACATTTTAGAAGGAGACCGGCTGCACTAAGGAAGGCTGCAGCCCTGTGGAATTTGGGAGGTGAAGAGATAAGATAGTGCATCCCAAAGGGAGGGGTGGGTTTCCAGCCAGGAGCTGTAACACTGCAGAGATGAGAAGGGCTATTTATATTTGGGTCATGATGGGAGGGCCTAGATAATCCACACATGCGGTCACCTTGACTGAGGGCTGCTATATAACACTTTACCTAGTGTGCATGTGCTTACCCAGAATTTAGTCTGTTATAGATTCATGAACTTCTAGGCATAGTCATGATATTATAATGGTGGTATAATGAGGCTGAAGTTATGGACAGTACTTTTTGAGCATGCGTTTGTAGCTGGTTTAGCCAGCAGCTTTTATGGCCTTTGTGCTCTAGGATTTGGGCTAATTTATAACCCTAAAAGTGAGATATTTCTGGGAGGTCCTTAAGGAAGGTCTTGAGGGGGAGTTTCTATGGTTACAGAGCTGAGCCTTTGCTCTTGTTGTTCATGCCTGACTAGCTACCTAACATCATGGAGATCATTTACTATCAGAAGTTTTTAATATCTATACTTAAAAGTTATGAAGACAAAGAGAGAAAATAAAAGCTGATGGTATTAAAAGATACAGATTCTCTGCTTATACATTCTCTACAATTGCTGTGCAAACTCAAACTAAACTCTGAATCTGGTGGTATTAAAGAGAAGCTGAAGTTTCTACATAAATCGAATGAACTGTGGACCAGAAGCTTCATCAACAGCCAAATTCTTCTGTGTATGTTTTTAAAGTTCTCCATTTATTGTTTCCCAGCCAGTATTTTCTGAACAAAAGATAACAGCTGGAGCGGGCCCCAAATCATAGCCTTGAGCTAGGATTCCTCAGATTAATCGTATTTAAAGTCCTGAGCAGGGGTAAGTGAACACTTGTAGGTAAACTTTACATTGGATAAAGCTTCATTTTAAAAACAAAATGTCAAAAGAGGATGAAAGAAAAAAAATCTGAATGTTTGCTATACTTGTCATCATTGGCGATATAGGTTTAATACATCTTGGGGCCTAGTAAACTTTAATAAGTCAACAAAATTTTTCTTAGGTGTGGCCTATAATTAATAGGGTGGGGTGACACCTCACAATTCAGGCAATGACATCAATAACCTGAAGAAGGGAGAAACTAACGATATCCTCACTTTCTTTTTTATTAGAATTCTTCTTCTAAATACTTTCTTTCAGACTCAGTCTTGTTTTGTTCACTTCTGGAACTATGAATTTTGCCCTTACTAAAGAAAATATAAAAGTATAAGCAAAGAATAAAGGATAAATCTTGAGAACAACATTCACTTAGGAGTTATCATTTTGAAATTAAAAAGGTACCCTAGAGGATTAACATGTATCTTTTCCAAAATTGTTCCCACAGATTTATTGTTTAAATCCAGGTTATTTGTGTTGTTTGTATTAATAATGTTCACTCAGAAAAGTAAAATCAGAGTCTTATACATCTAACCTTTTTTCCCTATAGTAAAATTGGATTAAACTTGACTAAATAGTTTTTTTTAAAAAAAAAAAAAAAAAAAACAAGGGAGGGGAAGGTGGTTAGATAGGAACTCAAACTTCCCAAAGTTCCCTATAGGGCTCTTGTATTTGATCCTGTGCCTCCAGCAGTTTCCTATTAATCTTTCTTTTCTTAGAAATTCTCTTCAGAAATTCCTACATATCCCATCCCCCTTCCTTTGCTTATGAGCCCAACCTGTCATGTCATTATCATCATCTTTGAAGTCGGCCTATGTTTATGCTCTGAGCTGCTCTGTCAAGTAATTGATTAATAAAATTTTTAGGCAAAAAAAAAAAAAAAAAAAAAAAACAGAAGAAACTGACAGATTTGGGGGGAGGGTGCAGTTTTTTTAGTTAAATAAAATAAAACTTTTCTCTCCTAGTAGCCATATAGGGATGAGAATTAAACTAAGACTACGATCCTTTAATTGAATTTCCTTTCCTAGACACCACCCCCAGCAAAGCAATCTCAGATCTTAATCTCAAAATCTCTTATGTTACCTGACTAGTATGTATTCTATTGTAGAGGGCTTCTTCCACCCATTCTTTGACTGCAGAAAACATTCCTTTGATTAGAATTTCAGGTCAGCTACCAGCTGGATCCACATTCCAAAATCCCCGGTGGTTGCTTTACAGCTAGCTGCCCAAGCTGATCCCACTAAGGAACCAAGGATGTTAGAGCAAATCCTGGCCCTGCGAGCCACAGAGCGAGCTTTCTGGTATCTCACTCTGGAACCTGAAAGAGCCCCCTGTGGGAGAAGAAAAAATAATTTTCCTTCAACCTTTCTAAATTCTTCTGGCTGGTCTAACAATCTAATTGAAATAAAACAGATTAACAGGAGAAAATAAACCAAATTTACTATGTATATACATATGGGGATTCTATAACAATATGGGACCTAAGGACAAATTGTGGTTTATGTGCCATTTTGAGGTAAGGAGAAGCAGGGGGGCGGGGGGGACAGGTAGTGTTTTGGAACTTCAAAGGGAAGGAAGGCAGTTCATATGGGGATGAAAAAACAAAAGTTTGGTAAATAAATGTTTTCTGGGCCATCTTTAACAATGGGACACAGAGAGGACTTTGATCACATGGGCCTTGGTAGATTCCTCCTTGTCTACCACACACTAGTTTATATTAAATTATAGTTATGATGATAGCTCCCTTCCTTGAGCAGGTCCTATCACCCAGGGTCCAATAGGTTCTGCCTCAGTCTCCCCTGACCCTTGGAAGGGGGTGGTAAATACATATTGCTCATCACCATGACCCTTCTGTATGCAAAGGGAAGACTTTGCCTCATACAACAAAGAGAAGATATAATTTTGCACTTAAAAGATTCTATAACCACAGAGGAGCAAGGAGTCTAGGTGGAACCACCAGCATGTCTCTGTGTAGGAGTAGACAAGAGCACATCTTGAAGTTGTCCCAAAGCACTATATAGCTGCACTTTATGCACCCAGCCGTTCTCTGTGTTTTGTGGAAAGCTCCCCAAGTCACCAAGTTAAAAGTTTTTCAGATTAAAAAGAATATCTCCAACTTCATTTCCTGGAATCAGATTCAAGATAGCAATAGTTTTCTGCTATGTACAAGAGAGAGCTGCAAACTGTTGATATTGACAAAGAGTAGCCAACAGGGAAAGTATTTTTCAAAATGACAAGCCACTTGTGGAAGTTTTGGCATCATTTCCTCCAATGACTGATAATTATTTAAAAAGAAAATATTAGAAATTGCACTAACCAAAATAGTACTAACCAAAAGCCTGGTAACAATAAATTCTTGATCATTATCCATGAATAAGATCATCAGCCGTGAATAATGAAATCTAATGCTTTTGTTAGAATGGAGACTTTTTTTTAGAAAAGACTAATTCATCTTTAATCTAGAATGATCCTAGCCTTATAATACAGCTCTCTTCTCAGAGGAAAACACATGAGTGTTTTGTTATGAGAGGAGAACTTTGACCTGGGAAGAGTATTTAGGCATTCTTTCAGACAAGCTGTTGATTTCCACATAAAATTGGCAAAAGAGAGAGCCATCTGGGATAAAATGTTATGCACATTGTTGATGTCTCACTGTTAGAAGTACATTTCAGTTTTGTACCGCAAAAAAAAAAAAAAAAAAACATGATATTATGCAGCTAATAGAAACTATTTCTCAGTAAAATTACAGATGTATAAGAAACCCAGGAATGACTTACTAATTTTACCCATTTTAAAAATCTAAAACATTATTTTTTAAATGAACATTTGGTGCAACTATCTACTTACTTTTAGACTTTTCTATAAAATGAGTTCTCTGTTCCCACATTCCATGGTACCTTATGGTTTTGATTTTGGTTCTAGTCATCACTCTACCATTAACTTACTATGGGATATTATGCAAGACATTTAATACTCCCAGATATATTAGTCAAGATGACACTAGCTGTGTAACAAACACCAAAATTTCATTGGTGATAATAGATTGTCTCTTGCTTGTAGGACAGTTCAATGCAGGTATTCCTGGTCAGCAGATTGCTTTCTTCCCCATGGTACCCTAGGATCCTGTCACCTTCCTATTTTAAAACTCCTCTATCTATGATGGCATTAAGTCCTCTGCTTCTTCCTAGTGGAAATGGAAAGAGAATATATAAAAGTCCCAGCCACTTTGAAATAGTATAGCCTATAATTGACACATCTCACTTCCACCCTCACTCCAATGTCAAGAAGTAGTCATATGCCCATGTCTGATTGCAAGGACAGGAGCTAGGTACTAAAAAATATGGTCCAGCCAGGGAGAGCATGGATTTTGAGTTCATAGCTATAAACATTTCTGCCACACCAAACCTCTACTTATTCACCTGTGCAATGGGAATAATACCTGGTCTGCTACTCCACAGAGTCATTGTGGAGAAAACAACAAATAAATGTGCTTTGAAAATGGTTCCAGAGAAGCATAGCCCCACAAGGTAGTATTTTCCCTACCATCTGCCAACTTACTTACGCTTTCCAGTATTTCAAGATTCAAATCCACCTACAGATGATAGAGTTGTAAGAGCACACATCTCCATGTCTCTGTGTCTATCATCCATACCCTCCAGGATCTTTCAACAAAATTCACCCCTGAATCCATGAAACAATCTACTTTCTTAGCTTTCACATCATGGCATTCTCCTGGTCTCCCCACTTTCTCACTCCTCCTCCTCAGTCCACTTTGCTGAGCATCTACCCACATGTTTTTTAGTACAACACCTTAGGACTATTCTGAGTCTTATCTCTCACCCACTTTTTCTCTAGATAATTTTATCTTTTTCTGATGGCTGTATGCTGAAGATCCTCAAATTGTATTTTGAGTCCAAGCTGCTCTTCTAAGCTCCAGACTCCCATATACCGCAGCCTCATTGACAGCTTCATCTAGAAACTTCACAGGGAGCTCAAACTTCACATGGCCAAAACAGAATTCCTAGTTTTCCCTCCCCAAACCTGTTCCTTTGTTCATCTTCCCAGATATAATCTTCCCCATTTCAGTAAATGGCATCAGTTTCTCAAATCCAAAAACCTGGAATCATTTTTTACTCCTCCCTTTTACTTCCTATTGGAAAATCCTGCTACCTCTACCAAGCCTCCCCTCAAAAGTCTTCTCTCTGTCCACTTCTATCTATGTGCTCTCTCCCTAATACCTATCACTATTTTATCTCACTCAGATTGCTACAGAAGTTTTTAACTAGTTTAGCTGATTCCACACTTGTCCCTTATAAACCATCTCCCCAGATCAGCAAGAGTTAGCTACAGATTTCTAAAGTCCTCACTTATAAAATACAACTGATATACTAAAGGAAAAAAAATGCCGTTTAGACTGACACAATGCTTTCTCATTAAATCAATTTTAAAATACGTCTTAATGTCAGAGATGTTAAAATTTGAAAGAAATAGCTAATGGTGACTGGCTGATTCTGAATCTACCCACTCACCCTCCACCCCTGGGAAAAAACATAAAGCCAACAGAGAGAGCAAATAAAATCATACATAATCAACTTCTTTAATAGTACTATGAGACAAAGTATCATGACACTTAAATTACCTGTAAGTTGAGAAATAAAATTCCATCTGAGCTTCTGCTGCCACCCCCAAACTACAAACCTGTGGATGCTAAGAGTAGAGGAGGGGGTCCTCAGAGACTCCATGAAAATATTGAAGGGGTACAGAAGACATAGCGATATATGCAAAATCATCCCCAGAAAGAGAAAATCCAACAGAAACCACTTACCATTAGAACATGGTAGTTAATAGCAGTAGCTACAGGGAAGGAGCTTGGGGGTGGTGGGACCAGAATCAGCAATCTCTTAAACGCATTACTCAGGAAAATATCAGTTGTACAGAGAAGGAGATACAACCCTTGAAAACAGAGCAGTGAAGGAAAATGAAATAAACGAAAAACATAAAGAAACAATAGATAAACAAAACACACCCACCTTGCTGACATCATCAACACCACCGTCCATAAAGCAGCACAAAAAAAGGCAGAACTGTCATAACAGAGAATTATCAGGAGCAGTAACCACAAAATGAATAGAACAGAAATAGCAGACCACATCCATGCAAAACTATTACAAAAATTCAGAAATTAAACGTTTAAGCTGATAAAAACTCTAACCCTTCAAACAACCACAGAGCTGAAGAATTGTGATACAGCCCTCCAAACTGAAATAAATATTTTCACACAACCATTTGTAAATATGAAAATTCTTGAATCAGAAATACAAAATCTAAGAACAGAAATGAAGGGGAAGAGAATGAAATAAAATGAGAATTGATTGAACTGAAGAAAGAAAAAGAAGAAAAAGCAAAATCATATCGGAAATGAAGACTAAATCACAAGTTCTGAAAGATTAGGTTCCATAGAATATTTAAAAAGAAAGGTAGTTTCCATTTTTTGCAGTTACAAATAATGCTACAATAAATAACCTCATGCACATGTATTTCCATATTATTGGTCTTTAGAGTCAATCCCTAGATGTGGAATTGCTGAATAAATGGTTAAATGCATATGTAGTTTTATTAGATATTTCCAGTTATTTTTAGTTTGAATTAACATTCTCAAATGTGTTATACCCTCTGCCTAGAATGCTCCTCCCCTCTCTCTTCATAACACTAGCTCTTTTTACCTCCTAGGTCTCAGTTTAAATGTTAAGTCCTCTGAGATGGCTTTCCTGAACATCCTACTTAAATGTTTCCTATTCAAATCTGTTTTTTGACTCATTACACTTAACACTTGGATCATTTCATTTAAGTTTACATTTACTTCTTTTTAAATTATTTCCCCATTTGAGTAGAGGCAATGGATAAGGTGGTTTCAGGCTCCATTGCACCCACAGGGCCTGGGATGTTGCTGATCACATAGTAGCTACCCACTATTTATTAAATAAATGAATACATCTTTTTTCATAGTTACACTAAGACTTTGAATACTGAATAATCTGTTTTGCTTAAGAGAGGAAAAATATCAGTTTGCATATAATTTTGAGACCTAGAAACTGTTTTAGTGGATTAAAAACTTCTTAAGAAATGTTTCATTGCAGTTTCATTTTCTACTCACCCCAAGTATCTTGCATAATACCATACCCATAACATGTGTACAATAATGTGAATTTTTTGCTCCCAATTATAATGCCAATTAAGTCAGCAAAGGAGCCAGGCAGTACTAAACTGACAATACTATATCTGAAGCTGTAATTCCTTCTTTTAGAATTTACTATGAGAATCTAAATGGGGCCAGGTTGGCACTGGGGGAAGAAAATTTTCCAGGCAAGTGGATTGGAGAACTGTAAATATTTACTGAATGAATCATAAGTCGCTGTAACTAAACGAATTCCACAAAGTAAGAGACAGAAAGAGAGAGAAAATCTAAAACCCTCAATCATTGAGCCAGATGAGTAGAATTAGTCAACAACCATACCATAAACTGTGATGTCAGTTCTGCCTCTGGCTCTTGAATGTTTTCAGGTCCCATGAGTTAACTGTCAATTATTTATGAAAACATTACTTAGCCTTCTTCTCTTTTTCCCATTCTCCTCCATCTCCTAATGAAGCTGACCATATGGGGTCACATGGGGGCAGGAAGGTCAAGTGCTAAAATGCCACAACTATAAGATTTAAGTCAGAGTGTAAAATGTGACACCCCAGCTGTCTTGGTCAAGTCATGTTCTAAGGAGAATATGTTTCCTCATCCATAAAGTAAGAATAAGAACACCTACTCTATGTACCTCAAAAACTGTTTTTAGAAATCAAATAATATACTTTAAAAGTACTTTAGAAATTGTATAAATATCAAAATTCAGTTACAAAACAATCTTTTTTATTTTTTTATTGATACAGATTTGTACTCAGATAGTTATAAAGCTCCTTAAGTACTTACATTTACCACAAAGATGAAATCTCTATAATCATATAGTTCTTTATAAACACCTAAGAACTGTTGAAAAAATATATATGATCCAACCACATGAGATGAAAGCACTTTTGGAATAGCTCCAGATATTCACTAAACCTAAATAGAAATCCAGATTTTGGCTATTTCTTTCTCTCTCTCGTGCACGCTCTCTCTCTCTCCCTCTCTCTCTCTCTCCCCCCACCCCTCCTCCTTCCCTCTCTTTCTCTCTTTCTTTTTCATGTTTACTTCAAAACGTGGTCTCTTTAAAATGCTATCACACAGAGAATCATGAAAAAACTGATGTATGAGATATCTGGCAATGCAGCTCAACTTCTCCTTTTGACTAGTATAGGGAGATTATGTAGTTTATGTGAAGTCCCCACTTCCCAATCTTAGGCCACAACACAAATTGGAGTTGTGGTTGTAAACGATTCTCAGAAAAAGGTGTACTCTCCAACCTCTTGACCAATCATAGTAGACTAAGGAGAAAAAACTTTTTGGTGGAAAAGTGCTAAAAGGAATCAGCCCTGCAGCAATGCAGCTTGTCTTCTAACCTCGGAAACAGTGAGAAAAACTAGGGGACCACATTTCCATACATGAGGAGCCTGTGCAGTGTACATGTTAAGTAATAGGCTTAATAACTGTGCATGTTCACATGGCAATTGACTTAACCTCACTGTGCCTTAGTTTCCTCATCTGTAAAATGGAGATGATGGAAAAACTCTCAAAAGAATGCTGGAAGGAGTTAAATAAGTAAAGTGTATACTGAGTTAGCTTACCTGTCACATGGCAGGGACTCAGTAAATGCTTGTTACTACTAATATTACTAAACATAGCAATAAAAAATTGTTTTTTATTTTCCTTTTAGACCTTAGGGTCACAAAGCTTTAATTCTGCTCAAGTTTACAATATAGTACCAGATGTTCAAGAGTTGTTTTCCTGAGATATTCCTTTTACCTAAAAGCCTGCATACCCATCAATGACCCTGAATTTGACCAGTTGCAGTAGAAATTAAGTCAAAGTTCCAATGTACTCATTTATTAGAAGGCTTTAATGTTTTCTTTTTTTATTAAGTTTACTGGGGTAACATTGGTTAATACAATTATATAATTTTCAGCTGTACATTATCATTTGACATCTGTATATGTTATTGTGTATTTACCACCCAAAGTCCAGTTTCCTTCAGCTACCATATATTTGATCCCCTTTACCCACTTCACCCTACCCCTACCCCCCTATATTTGACCCCCTTTAACCCGTCTACCTCCCCGCCCCTCCCCCACCCCACTAATAACCACTACTCTATAGTCCTCTGGTAACCACTAGTCTATAGTTCATGTCCATGAGTCTCTGTTTGTTTGTCCTGCTAATTTGTTGCTTTTAGGTTTATATCCCACATATAAGTGATATCATATGATTTTCAACTTTTTCTGTCTGGCTTATTTTGCTTAGCATTATTATTTCGAGTTCCATCCATGTTGTCACAAATGGCAGTATTTCATCTCTTCTTATGGGTGAGTAATATTCCATTGTATTTATGTACCACAGCTTCTTTAGCCAGTCATCTATCATAGGGCATTTCAGTTGCTTCCATGTCCTGGCCACTGTGAATAATACTGCTATGAACATCAGTGTGCAAATATCTTTTCGGATATGAGTTTTCAAGTCTTTGGGGTAAATACCCAGTAGAGAGATTGCTGGATCGTATGGTGATCAATTCTAAGTTTTTTGAGGAAACTCTATACTGTTTTCGATAGTGGTCGTACCAATTTGCAGTCCCATCAGCAGTGTATGAGGGCTCCTTTTTCTCCATATCCTCTCCAACATTTGTTATTACTTGTCTTGTTGATTATAGCTATTCTAAGAGTTGTGAGATGGAATCTCATTGTGGTTTTGATTTGCATTTCTCTAATAGCTAGCAATGTTGAGCATCTTTTCATATAGTTGTTGGCCATTTGTATGTCCTCTAGGGAGAAGTGTCTGTTCAGGTCTTCTGCCCATTTCTTGATTGGATCATTTGTTTTTTTGTTGTTATTGGGTTGTATGAGTTCTTTGTATATTTTGGATATTAAGCCTTTATTGGAGGCGTTGCTTGCAAACATATTTTCTCATTCGAATGGTTCTCTCTTTACCTTGTTGACGATTTCCTTTGCTGAGCAGAAGCTTTTTAGTTTAATGTAGTCCCATTCATTTATTTTTGCTTTTACTTCCCTTGCTTTTGAAGTCAAATTCACAAAATTTTATTTAAGTCCAAGGTCCTTGAGTTTAGTTCCTATGTTTTCTTCTATGCATTTTATTGTTTCAGATCTTATATTTAGGTCCTTAATCCATTTTGAGATAATTTTGGTGTGTGGTGATAGACAACAGTCTAGTCTCGTTCTTTTGCAAGTGGCTTTCCAGTTTTCCCAGAACCATTTATTGAAGAGGCTTTCCTTTCTCCACTGTATGTTTTTGACTCTTTTGTCAAATATTATTTGCCCATATAAATATGGGTTTACTTCTGGACTCTTGATTCTGTTCCACTGGTTTGTGTTTCTGTTTTGCTGCCAATACCATGCTGTTTTGATTGCTGTCGCTTTGTAGTATAATTCGAAGTCGGGCAGAGCGATGCCTCCAGCCTCGTTCTTTTTTCTCTGGATGGCCTTGGCAATTCAGGGTCTTTTGTGCTTCCATACAAATCTGATGATTTTTTGTTCTATTTCTTTAAAAAATGCTGATGGGATTTTGATGGGGATTGCATTAAATCTGTATAATGCTTTAGGTAATAAAGTCATTTTAAATATGTTGATTCTTCCAATCCAAGAACATGGAATATCTTTCCATTTCTTGGTATCTTCTTCGATTTCTTTTAATAGGGTCTTATAGTTTTCATTATATAGGTCCTTCACTTGTTTTGTTAAATTTATTCCTAGGCATTTTATTCTTTTTGTTGCAATTGCAAAAGGAATTATTTTTTATGCTTCTTTTTCTGACACTTCATTGTTAGAAAATAAGAAAGCTATGGATTTTTGAACATTGATTTTATATCTAGAGATTGTACTGTATTTGCTTATTGTTTCTAGTAGTGTTCTTGTGGAGTCTTTAGGGTTTTCTATATAAAGAATCATATCATCCACAAATAGTGACAGTTTGACTTCTTCGTCTCCTATTTGGATGCCTTTTATATCTTTCTCTTGTCTGATTGCACTCTCTTCCAATGTATATTAAGTAACAGTGGCGATATGGACAGCCTTGCCTTGTTCCTGATCTTGGAACGTTTTAGTTTTTCACCATTAAGTGTAACGTTGGCTGAAGGTTTGTCATAGCTGGCCTTTATTCTGTTAAGGTACTTTCCTTCTATCCCGATTTTCTTAAGTGTTTTGTTCATAAATTGATGCTGTATCTTGTCAAAGGCTTTTTCTGCATCTATTGATATGATCATATGATTCTTATTTTCTTTTTTTGTTTATGCAGTGTATCACATTAATTGATTTGCGTATGTGGAATCATCCCCGTGTCTCTGGAATAAAGCCCACTTGATCGTGGTGTATAATCTTTTTAACATGTTGCTGTATTCGGTTCACTGGTATCTTATTTAGATTTTTGCATCTGTGTTCATGAGAGATATTGGTCTGTAGTTTTCTTTTTTTGTGTTATCCTTACCAGATTTCGGTATCAGAGTAATATAGGCCTCATAAAATGAGTTGGGAAGTGTTCCTCCTCTTTGATTTTTGGAAGAGTTTGAGGAAAATAGGTATTAAGTCTTCTTCGAATGTTTGGTAGAATTCACTGGTGAAGCCATTTGGTCCTGGACTTTTACTTTTTTGTAGGTTTTTGATGACTGTTTCATTTCCATACTGCTGATTGGTCTATTTACATTGTCCAGTTATTCTTGATTCAGTCTAGAAAGGTTGTATTTTCCTAAGTACCGGTCCATTTCTTCTAGGTTATTAAATTTGTTATTATGTACTTTTTCATAGTATTCTTGTATGATCCTTTATATTTCTGCAATATCAGTCGTAATTTCCCCTCTTTCATCCCTGATTTTATTTGTGTCCTTTCTCATTTTTCTTTAGTGAATCTAGCCAGGGGTTTGTCAATTTTATTAACCTTCACAAAGAATGAACACTTTGTTGCATTTACTTTTTTCTATCATTTTGTTTTGTTTTGTTTTTAATTTCATTTATTGCTGCTCTAATTTTGGTGATTTCTTTCCTTCTGCTGACTTTGGGCTTCATTTGTTCTTCCTTTTCTAGTTTTTTAAGATGAAGCATTAGGTTTTTTGGGCTTGTTCTTGTTTTTGGAGATAGGCCTGTAATGATATGAACTTTTGTCTTATGAAACTTTTGCCATGTCCTGAAAGTTTTGATATGTTGTACTATCATTATCATTCGTTTCTATGTATCTTGTGATCTCTCTTTTTATTTCTTCTGTTACCCAGTTATTCTTCAGTAGCATGTTGTTTAATCTCCATGTATTTGTGGTTCTTCTTGATTTCTTTTTGTAGTTGATCTCTAGTTTCAAAGCATTATGATCAGAGTATATGTTTGGCATGATTTCAACCATCTTATATTTGTTGAGTCTATCACTGTGTCCCAGGATGTGGTCAATTCTTGAGAATGTTCCATGTACACTAGAGAAGAATGTATAAGCAGCTGTTTTGGGATAGAAGGCTCTGTATATGTCAGTTATGTCCAGTTCGACTAATGTGTCATTTAAGGATGTTATTTCCTTATTGATTTTCTGTTTGGATGATCTGTCCATATCTAACAGTAGGGTATTTAGGTCCCCTACTACAATAGTGTTTTGGTCTCTTTCTCCCTTTAGTTCTATTAGTAATTGCTTGACATATTTTGGGGCTCCCTGATTGGGAGCATAGATATTAATAAGTGTTATATCTTCTTGGTACATGATTCCCTTTATCATTATGAAGTGTCCCTCAGTATCTTTCTTTACTTTTTTTATTTTGAAGTCTGTTTCATCTGATATTAGTACCGCTACTCTCACTTTTCTCTGAATGCCATTTGCTTGAAATATCATTGTCCAGCCTTTCACTTTGAGTCTGTATTTATCTTTGGAGCTGAGATGTGTCTCCTGGAGGCAGCATATGGTTGGGTTTTGTTTTTGAATCCACTCTGCAACTCTGTGCTTTTTTATTGGTCAGTTCAGTCCATTTACATTTAGGGTGATTATTGAAATATGAGGTCTTCTTATAGCCATTTTATCTTTTGCTTTCTGGTATCTCAGTGTTTCCATTGCTTCCTTGTCCTTGTGTTTCTGTTTTCTTTATTTTGTTTGGCTTTTGTGGGTTTTGCCTCTGGTTCTCCTTCTTTTATGTTATATACTTCAGTTCTGAATCTTTGATATGTGGTTACCATTATGAATATGAAAAGGATAGTTATATATATACAGTCATCCATTTTCTTCTGCACATGCTTTATCTCCATCCCTTTTTGCAAATTTGGATCTTTGAATCCCCCCCTTTTCAGTCATTGTTATCTTAATTTGTTCCTATGTATGCTGAATGTTCATTATTATCTTGTTATAACAATTCTCTTCTTATTATTTAAGCTTATAATGCCCTGTTCTTAGTAAGGGTTGTACTCTGCTTCGATTTGCCTGATAGTCACTTTACTCCTAATAATGTTTTGTTTTTTGTTTTTTTGGTTTTTTTTTTGTCATTACGTTTTAGGTGAACTGACCCCTTTCAGTATTTCCTGTAGTGTGCAGATCTTGTAGTGGAGAATCCCCTCAGTTTTTGTATGTCTAGAAAAGTCTTAATTTCTCCCTCATATCTAAAGGAGAGCTTAGCTGGATACATTATTCTAGGCTGGTAGTTCCTTTCACTTAGTAGTTTAAAGAGTTGATTCCATTCCTTTCTGGCTTATAAGGTTTGCACTGAGAAATCCAAGAATAATCTAATGGGTTTACCTTTATAAGTTACTGTTTTTTTCCCCCTGGCTGCATTGAGAATTCTATCTTTGCTGTTGATTTTTGATAACTTTAATATAATGTGTCTTAGTGAAGGCCTTTTTGGGTTAAGATAATTGAGTGTTCCAGCTCATTCCTTGGATTGGGGAAATTCTTGTCCACTATCTGTCTGAAAATGCTTTCTAGTCCCTGCTCCTTTTCTTTGCCTTCGATAATACCATTATTCTTATGTTTCCTTGCCTGATGGTATCAGCTAGTTTTTGAATTTCTCTTTCATTATTTTTCATTCTTCAGTTTCTCTCTTCTTCCTTCTGATTTATTTCTATATTTCTGTCTTTGATATCACTGATCCTTTTCTCCATTTGGTTGACTCTATTTCCCAAGCTTGCTATTTCATTTTTCAACTCCTACAGTGTGTTCTTCATCTCCAGAAGTTCTATTTTGTTCTTTTTGAGGGTTTCAATCTCCTTGCTCTGCTCAAGTTATTTGTTTTTTTTTTTTAATTCCAAAATTGTTGATATGACTCATTTTGGAACTCATTGAATTTTTTAAGAAGTACCATCCTGAAGCCTCTGTCATTTAAGTTGCATATTTCTATGTCTGTAAGCTTGTTTTCTGGAGATTTTTCTCTTTCTTTCTGAGATGCCTTGTCACCTTGGTTGTTTATGGTATTTAATGGACTATTTCTCTGCCTGGACATTAATAGAAGTATGTTCTGCTGTTTTTCCAGAAAGTTTATTATATAAAGGTCTCTCTTTAGCCTGTTGCAAAAAAGGTGCTTTTCTTTTGGTTTCCAGTAGGTGGCATCTAAGCCTCCTGGATCCCTGCTTTATATAAAGCCTTAAAATGCCTTTTTAAAAAATTTTCTTGCAGATATTTTACCATGCTTGCTACCCTCAGTTTCAGTCCCTTTCAGTCTCAGTGACAGTCTCGGCAGTGTTTGCTGAGGTTCCTCTGGGTCTCCGCGGGTTGGGAGTTGGGGGCTGGGGCGCAGCCTCGGTTTTGCAGCTGGGGCTGGTAAAAATCAACTGTTGTTTCTCTGCGGTCCCATCCTGCTTCTCTGTCTTCTGCCCTGATGACTGGGCCCCTCTGCCTAGCACAGGTTGCTCACAGCACTCTCAGGCAGGGCTATTCAGGGAAGTTCCCACACCTTCATCCCCCCCACCCCCCCGCCCCTGCCGTAGGGAGCCCCAGCAGCTGTGAGAGGCAGCTTCTTTGTTTCTCCCAGTCCACCGCCCGACACCCAGGGTTCTGCCCTATGGTAGCTCTTATGCTCAGATCCCATGCTCAGACCCCATGCTCAGACATGCTGGTGTGCAGTTTGGGTGTTTTATGTTGCATTTTAGATGTTCAGATAATTGTTGTTTCAAGGGGAGTGATCTGGGGACGTCTCTCACTCTGCCATGTTTCCACCAAGTTAACTTTCAAAGAAAACCTTCAGTTGCATTGTTTCTTTCTGATTAAATAATAAATAATAACAATGTCCCCCAGGATCTGAAATAGCACTTTGTAGGCACAAAGAAGAATCAGCCTTGAAAATAAATCCTTCTAAATGTCCTTGTGTCACTGGCCCCCTTGGGTCACATCTGAATATCCAGGCCAAAGAAGACAATTGATTAAAAGTTGCTTTGAAGATGAAACCTAGAATTATTTTTTTTTAATTTCAGGGTTATCCTAAAGCTGTAAAAATCTTTTATGTTTTAACTGTAAAATTTTTTTCTAGTTTCTTATTCAGCAATTCTCTCTTGATCATAAGAAACAAAAAAACTTCATGCAATTTCAATTATTTATTTACTTATTTGTTCATTTATTTATTTGGTTATTCATCATACATTTATTGATGATACAATGTACAAGATTTGGGATTATAAAATTAAATAAGAAACAGCCCTTATGAAGTATATGATGATCCAGATACATCAACAGGTAATTGCAACATAATGTTATAAGTGCTTTAATAAAGATATATACCAAGTGGTAAGGGAGCTCAAAAGAAGGAGCTACAATTTTTTCAGGAGGAGTTGGGAAAGGTTTCATAAAGTAGTGAAATGAAGTAGACAGTCACAAGTAGAAGATAAGTAGAAATTAGGGAGAAAATTATTAATTATAAATTAGATAATTAAATGAGTAAATATATAGAAAAGGTTCAGATCATTGATTGGTTCACAGTAAGTACCATAGATATGTTAGCTGACTTTAGCAGTACCATCACCATCATCATCATTCAGACAATAAGAGTCATCAAAGTACTTATCAGCTGCAGTGTCTCTTAGGTGGTGATTGCCTATGCTGACATCACCATTAGCTTTAACAGATTCAAGTTTCAAAGGTTCTATTGAATGAAGATCCAGCAACACCAAGGTAAAGCATGAATAATGACCACCAGCCTACTCTAGCTAGCACACTTTCTTTATCCAGCTAAAATATTGGACCATAAGTAAAAACTTTGTAGTAAGAGAAGAGTATAGATAGATGAGATGTAGGTTAAAACCCTGTATTTAATTTATAAACTAAGGAATTGAAGAATGGATGGCAAAAGTTAGGGCACTTTTTCCTAGAACAAAGTCAATGTGCTTAGGAGTTTTGTCCCAGGATATGTGAAGGCAATGGCAATGAAATGTCAGATATTGACTGTTTATTAATCAGCATAGGGTAAACTATGCTTCAAAACCAACAATGATGATTTCTCAGTGGATTAACACATAGCAAATCTGCTTGAGTCTAGAGGCTCTTCAGGCAGCTCGCTTCAAAATGGCAGTTTGGGGACACAGCCCAATTCCCCCTTATAACTACACCGTCCAGAACACATGGCTTCTGGGTCACCACAATAGAAAAGAGAGAACTGGAGAGTCACTTTTAATAAATGCTTTGGCCTAGAAGTGACCCACATCAATTCTACTTCAGCTTACAGCTCATTGACCAGTTAGTCATATGACCTTATTTCACTATATGGGTATTTGGGAATTTGTGGAAGTACATGGCTATTTGGAGAGTACAGTGTCTCTGCACAACTAGTCACAAGGATTCAGCTATATTATATTCATATACGTATGTATATACACATAGTTTTAATTTTAAAATTTTTTTGCAAAAGTAGAAATTGGGGAAAATGCTATTGCTATTTTTTTTCCTCCTGAATGGTTTCTACTAGTTATATTCACTCTTCTTAGTAGACTAAAAAATCATTGAGTTTTTAAATTTGCTCCCTAGAACCTAGTACCGCTGCTGATAATAATATGACTTGAATACCTAACTAAGTAAGTGTGTGAATGGACTCTTTATATAGAACCAGATTATCCACATTGTTGCAAGACAAATCAGAAGTCACAACCAGAACTTTATTATGGTGATTACATTGATTTTATTCTTAGAAAAACAGATACATTTATTTTATTATTTGAGGTATTACCTGAGGGTACAGTAATTGAATTGACTCAATTTTTTCATTGTTTACAAAAATGAGTCACTACTACATGTCTCTACACAGTACACTAAACTACCTAACATATGACTTACCATTTTATCTACAAAGGGTTTTCCTCTATGATTTTTAGTGTCTCACTAAAAAAAGTCTTTTTTACCTAAAGAGGTTTATAAGAAAAAAAAAAGAAAGCTCACATTATTTTTTCCACATATTATTACCTTGGTTTGTTGTTCCCTGCTTCTGTAAAATTTTAATTCATTTTAAGGAAAATATTTAATTCAACACCCCTTAAGAAAAAAATAATATTCATTCACTTTTAATTATTTTTTGTCAAAATATTCTTAAAATGATTTTTGTTTTTTAATTTCTTATTTCTCCCATGGGGAAAAAAAAAACTCGAGAGCCACTGTTCTCTATGTCTTTACCTTCCCCATTTTGCAGATCTTGTAATTGATGATATTGCATGTAATTAAATTACACCTTTACAACCTTTAAACAGCATCTTAGTTGCCAAAGAAAAACAGTCCTTCTCTTTTTTTCTAACAAAAAATGTACATAGCCTGCCCAATCACAATACCTGGCATATAATATTTATTCAAATATGTCCAGGTTCTAATTCTTCAAACTCTCCAGAAAGGATAGCCAACCAGAGATTCTGAAAAATCCTAATTGATATAAATGAAGTCCATTTATTATTCTTATCCATAATTCATCAAATTATATGCCCAGATGGGTCATCATAACCTCCATAAAAATGACAAATGATTTAAAGACCTAATGGAAATAGATGTATTGATTTCAAAATTCCATCATAGCATTTCTCCTGGAAACATAATCAATAGTACTGTTGGTCAACAGCTCACTTCCATAAAATCAGTATACTGTAATTAATTCAGGTCCTTAATTTCACTTCCCAACAGTAATAGTGAAATCTTGATAACTCATAATGCTTGGGTGTTCTCCATAGCCAGGATTCTGTAGGCTAGCAGTCAACATACATGCTATCAGAACAGACTAGTGTGCAACAATGAAGCATGAGGCATGCTATAGTGTATTTGCTACAAACAATAAGATACCAACATTTTTCCAATATGATATCCTTAGTCTCTCATTCATTTACTTTGAATATATGAGAACTATATATAAACACAGCTTATCCTGAATAGCAGTTCACAATTTGCCACAATGCCAGTAAATGTTAATTGTTGTACAAATTATACACTATGATGTGTGATAAAATACTGAGAATTTCTTCTCTGGTTATTTCCATGGGACTCAATCACACATGTGAATGTCATGAATATCACAACAGAAAAAAAATTAGAAATCATGGCTCTGGGTAAGCTGTGGAGAACATTCCTTAAACTCATTTTCTGCTACATTTGGTCTAAAGCAAATATAATGTTTCTCTTTGCTATAATTCTGTGCTATAAACTTTCCATATTCAGCCACTTAATAATTCATATCTGAAATATCAAGTTAATAATGTGGTAGTTTTTCTCTCTCCTCTACTGAAACTATTTTTTAAAAAATAATTTAAGTTCTTTCACTAATAATACATTCCCATTCACCCCCTTTAAACTAAGTAACCTAATGCCTTCTACCAACAATTCAAACATTTGCAGCCACTTCATATAGTAAATAGAAAAAGAGACAGCATTTCAGTTCAAATATATCAACTGAATGGCTTCAAGAAATATTTTCCCAAGTGCTCACTTATGACTGTTATGTCATTAAATTGAAACCACAGCGGTGTTGTGGAAATACACGGGCATAAATAACACATTTCTTATGAAGTATGATACTTTTTTATAGAAGTTCTAGGAATTCGAAGAGCTTATCTTTTAAAAAAAAACTCATGAAGATATTCCTTAAATCAACAATATTATGTAATTATGTAAGATTCCTTAGCAGACTCATGTAACTGGCAAATGAAGTTTAACCATATATTTAAAATACTGTTCTCCATTCGTTTACAGCAACACACTTCCAGGCCGCAGGTTAGACAAAATAGCTAATGTAATATGAAATATATGACCATGTAACTCATGTATGTTTCTCTAGAAAGCTTCAACTGCTCTCAGCAAAATGTCTGTGTGTAAAAAGAAACACTTAAGCAGTTTTAAACTGTCGTAAAGCAAAAAAGACTGTAGTTGCAAATAAATGTTCTATAGAGATGATATATAAGGAAAAGTCAGTTGAAGAATAAAAAAAAAAAAATCCCAACACATCTAAAACCACTTGTATCTCCCATTCTAGAGACAAAAGACAGATAAACCAATGTACAATTTATTTAAGTCGAAATGAAGAACACTTCTAAGATGGGTATTCATCCAGAGTGTATGTTTATTGAAAGACTCTATTCAAAAAGTAATATGTTTATAATGTCAAACTTTGCCAGAATCCTTAAGTTTAAGGCTATTACATGAGAATTTTCTAAGAATTTTGGGAGAAAAGTATTGACTTACAAAAAAAATGCCCAAGAATTATTAAAAACCACTTTAGAAACACTAGTAAAGATGTTAAATGACAAATTTACCCCAATTCCTTTCCCTCTGACTAAATATGTTCTTAAGCCACCTTTTAGAGATTTCTCAAATATTTTAATAATAGACGAATTTTAATGACAATTATGCTAATTGTGCCATAGAACTTTACACAGGATAAATAAAAAAGCAGT
Organism: Eidolon dupreanum; assembly: GCA_028627145.1. Lineage (NCBI taxonomy): Eukaryota > Metazoa > Chordata > Mammalia > Chiroptera > Pteropodidae > Eidolon > Eidolon dupreanum. Next base: position 62,722,273 of record CM053504.1, read on the forward strand.
CATCCCAACCACTGATCTTAAAGGCAACAGAGAATAGAATAGTTATCTCTATATTAATTTTAGCAAGCAATTTTATGTAATTTGTATCTATGGGCCTTTCCACCAGCAAGAGGCCCCTTCCCTGCCAGCTGCTTCTAGCCAGGTTGACTCAACCAAGTTCTCTTATCCATGAAACTGCCAGGGTTGGGTGTGAGGCTTCCTGACTGCTCCCAGGTGGCTTGTGCTTATCCCATTGCAGCATTCATCACACTGAAACAATATCTTCTTCACTTGTCAGTGCATCCCACTAGCTGAAAGAGTCTTCATGTCAGTGGCCATGTTTCATTTATTATGTATTTCATGCTACTATCACCTAATAGGAGCTCCATAAATAATTGTCAGTTGGGGGGCTGGGTTAAAAAGGTGAAGGGATGAAGAAGTACAAATTAGTAGTTATAAAACAGTCACGTGGACATGGAGTACAGCATAGGGAGTATAGTCAATATTATTGTAATGGCTATGTATAGAGCCAGATGGATGCTAGAGTAATCAGGGGAATCACTTCATAAATTATATAAATGTCTAACCATTGTACTGTAAACCTGAAACTAATATAAAATTTTTTAAATATTTTAAAAACTGTCAATTACTGCTAAGGGGATGATTCTAAAAATACAATATAAGAACTGATACTTGAAATTATAAAAACAATTTGTTTTAGTATAAAGAACACATTTTCTTGAAAATGATAGTTGTCAGTATACATTTAATTTAGATGCTGGGCTAAGGGCTTGGGGAAACTTATTTTGAGACTATTCAGCCTTTCTAAATAAGCTGTATAATAGTTCCTATGAAATATGCTTATAAACCCCCCTTTTCTATGTTACCTTAGTTAAAAAACTAAAATTATTGGGCCTTTTCTTCCACTGTAAATACCATTTTGTTTTTCAACCTGAGTTCCTCTCAGTAGCTTGCTAAAGCTCTGTCGTTCTTCTTGAGTTCTCTGCTAACCCCCCACATGAGGAAACTATGAAACACTGATGTAAAAAAAGCAAAGAACTCAATAAATGGACAGATGTTCCATGTTCATTGACATGAAGGCTAAATATTGTCAAGATGTCAGTTCTTCCTAACTTGATCTATAGATTCAATGTAATCCCCATCAATTCTGGCACATTATTTTATGGACATTAGCAAACTGATTCTAAAGTTTATATAGAGAAGCAAAAGACACTGAATAGCCAACACAATATTGAAGAAGAGCAAAGTTGGAGGACTAACACTACTTGACTTCAAGACTTACTATAATACTACAGTTATCAAGTCAGTGTGGTATTTGTGAAAGAATAGACAAATAGATCAATGGTATAGAATTGAGAGCCCAAATAAAGCCAGTTGAACTTTGACAAAGGAATAAAGGTAATACAGTCTTTCCAGTTGGTGAAATAACTGGATATCCACGTGCAAAAAAAAATATGAATCGACACAGCCCTTGCATCCTTCATAAAAATTAACTCAAAATATATTGTAGACTTAAATGTAAAGTGCAAAACTATAAAACTCCTAGGAGAAATGTAGGAGAAAATGTAGATGACCTTGGGTATGGTGATGACTTTTTAGAGACAACATCAATGGCATAATCTATGAAGAAATCATTGATAAGCTAGACTTCATTAAAATTGAAAAATTCCACTCTGTGAAAGACAATATCAAGAAAATGAGAAGATAGGCTATAGAATGGGAGAAAATATTTGAAAAAGACACATATGATAGAGGACTGTTATACAAAATATACATAGAACTCTTAAAACTCAACAATAAAAAACCTAACAACCTAAATGAAAATTGGGCAACAGACCTTGACGCCTTACCAAAAAAATGTATACAGATGACAAGCATGTGAAAAGATGCTCTCCGTCATATGTCATCAGGGAAATGCAAATTAAAACAAATTTTACTACACACCTATTCGAATGGCCAAAATCTGGAACACTGGCAACACCAAATCCTGGAGAGAATGTGGAGCAATGGGGATGTTCATTTCATTGCTGGTGGGAATTCAAAATGGCACAGCCACCATTTTGATGTTTTCTTACAAAACTAAACATACTATTACCACATGATCCAGCAATTGCACTCCTCGGTATTTACTCAAAGAAGTGAAAACTTACGTCCACACAAAAACCTCCACATGGACATTTATAGCAATTTTATTCATAATTGCTAAAACTTAGAAGCAACCAAGATGTCCTTCAGTAGGTGAATAGATAAATAAAGTGGTACATCCAGACGATGGACCATTATTCCGTGCTAAAAAGAAATGGGCTATCAAGCCATGAAAAGACATAAAGGATACTTAAATGCATATTACTAAGTGAAAGAAGCCAATCTGAAAAGGCTACATACTGTATATAATTCAACTATATGACATTCTAGAAAAGGCAAAACTATGCAGACAGTAAAAAGATCAGTGGTTGCAGGGTTGGGTGCAGAGAAGCGGGAGGGATAGATAGGCAGCACACAGGATTTTTAGAGAAGTGACAATAGTCTGTATGATACTATAATGTATAATGTTGGATATATGTTATTGTACATTTGAATGTATAACCCTAATGTAAACTGTGGTCTCTGAGTGATTATGTTGTGTCAGTGTAGGCTCATCAATTGTAACAAATATACCACTCTGGTGAGGGATGTTCATAATGGGGGAGACTATGCATGTGTGGAGGCAGGGGGTTTGTGGGAAATCTCTGTACATTCCCCTCGATTTTGCTGTAAGCTTAACTGCTCTAAGAAAAAAAAAATCTTTATTTAAAAAAAGGGAGGTAGGGGGACTTGTCAGGGTTCTTATTGAAAGCATGAAAATGAAAGGTAGCTTAAAGTTCATGAAGTCCAAACCCTACATTTTAGAGACAATGAAAGGGAGATCCAGAGAGAAAGAGGCTTGTCCAAAGTGAGAAAAATTCTAACTTTAGGAAAAGTTTCCAAGCAAAAGTATTGTTCTCATTTTTACAAAGGGAATAAAAGCATATGTGTGTAAGTGTGTGTTAGGTTACAGACAAGTCCAGTTTGAAATAATCTGTTTATGTCTATGTAAAATGAAATAACTATATGAATATTTTGTATCAAAAATAGATCTTCCCTGGACTGTCTAGGTAATTGGAGCCTTGTAAAAAAATTTTTATTGAATCATTTAAATTATTGCCCTAATTCTGTGCTACACTTTAATATATGAACACCAATATAAAGTACAAATTTAAAATGCTATACCATTTAGACAGACCCTCCATCTTTAGAGCCTATTAATATTTATACTTCAATATTAAGTTTCCAGAGCCTAATTAGGTAACAGATAGGGGCTAACATATCTGAGAAAGGAACATATTAAACCCATCAACAAACTAAACCTAGAAAACTTTCTATAACATTTGTGACTTGACTCTGAAGGGCAATTCTGACCTGCTGAGCTAATAGCTTCCTGTCAGCTCACTTGTCTGCTCTTATTATCTTAACACACTGGGAAATTTCCCAAAATTGCCATACAGGTCATTTATTCTTTCTGTCACATGTAACAAGGAAAAGCATGCCTATAAAGAGACCTAGGGAAAATATTGTTCATCTCCCATCCATCACCTCCCCAAACATTCAGGATAGATTATACTCTCTCTTATTTTTTATGTCATTTAAGAGCACTAGTGCATTTTAAACAGTAAAGAGCATCATTCGGCCATCTCTGGGATGGTGGGGACATTCTGCCTCTAGCTGTCCAGTTGAGTATAACTTAATAATAAAGATTATAAATGTTTAGTGTCTCTTCATCTGAAAGTAAATGCATTGAGGGCTTTTATTCATTTCCCTTTTATTTTTGAAACATTTCCAGCCTACAGATCAGAACAGAAAAAATACAGACTCCCATGTCCTTACCACCAAGATTAAACATGTTAACTGTTTACCATGTTACTATATCTATCTATCTATCTATCCAAGCCCCTCTCTCATGTTCCCCCTTTTTCCACGTAAGTAGACTGCCATTGTAAAATCTATGTGTATCATTCCCATGAACAAGGAGAAGGTGCAAGAGGAGGAGACAATGCAAGGGGAGGATAAGAAAATGCAGATGTTTTAGTATTGTCCAAATTTATCATGATGAACATATATTACTTTTGTAATAAAAAAGTCATTTTTAAAATAAAAAATTTAAACCATAATATTATCTTCTTATTTCAAGGAGTGCAGATGGAAAAAGAAGGATTCTTTTCTGTCACAGTTTGGAATAGGCAAAAAGATAAAAAGGACTTTGACCTAAACTTCACAACTTAATAAAAATTTAACTTAAAATAGCTCATGGAGGGGTATCCCTTTGTAAGTTATATAAATGTTTAACCACTATGCTGTACACCTAAAACTAATCTAATATTGAATGTCTACTGTAATTGAAAAAAATTAAATTAAAAAAAATTTAATAACAAAAATAGCTCATAGATCTAATAAAATGCAAAACCGTAACACTTTTAGATAAAAACATAAAAGAAAAACTTCATGTTCTAGAGTTGGCTAGGAGTTCTTAGACATGACACCAAAGACATTATTTCTAAAAGAAAAAAATGATAAATTGGACTTCATTAAAATTAAAAACTTTTGCTCTGAGTCTCCAGAGGATGAAAAGAAAAACCACAGACTGGGAGAAAATACTTGTAAATCATATATCCGACAAAAGACTTATATCCAAAATATATAAAGAAGCCTCTCAACTCAGCAGTAAATAAAAAGTCCAATTAGAAATTAGACAAATGACTTAAATAGATATTTTACCAGACAGTATATGAATTGCAAGCAAGCATATAAAAAGATCCTCAATATCTTTAGTCATAAGGGAAATGTAATGAACACAACAAAGAGATACCATTACATACCTGTTAGGGTGGCTAGAATAAAAATACTGATAATATCAAGTGCCAGGGAAGATATAAAGCAGCTCTGTCCTATTGTTGCTACTTGCCAGTCTTAAACTATTTCAAAATAAAAAGTTATTTTATAAAAAGTGGTGAGAGCAGAAGCCTGATTGCAGGATTGATCAGGGAAGGGGAGAAGAGAAAGTGAAGTCAACGAGTAAAAATCACTCTGGAAAATTATCTGACTAGTTATCTTCATAGAACACGGCCCTCAACAGTGGAACATGGTCTGGCAAATCCCAAGATGGGGAGCAGCAGCCTGTGCAAGCATAGCCAAGCGCTAAAGAACATGAACTCCAATTTCTTAGGTTTGACACTAACTCAAACACTTAAAAGTTGTATGACCTTAAAAAAACAAATCTGTGCTTCAGTTCTCCTATCTGAAAACTGGAAAAACCATAGCATCCACTTCAAGGGGTCATTTTGAGGATTAAATGGAAAACATTGCTCATATAATATTATAAATATGCAATCCATTTTAACTTTTTAATTGTTATTATAGTTCACCTGGATTTTGCTTAGAATTTAAAGTATCAAAGTATCTTAATTCCTACTACTCATTTTCAAAACCCTTCTTTCATTATATCTTGATCCCTGTTCCCGTCTGCCTTTTCTGTGTAGACTGCTATTCTATATATTTTATACTTTTTAATGATTTCTGTTTTTTACTGTAAATTAAATATTTTAATTTTTTCAAATGTACTTATCTAAAACTGATCTTTAAGAAATAAGTACATTTTAAAATAAAATTTAAACATTATATTATTTTATTATACATCTGTGGATCTCCGTCCTATATCTGCAGCCAATTCAAGGTGCTGCATAGGGCATCTTTCCAAATGAGAAGCATTGACTGCCTAAGGAGATTCCATTTGGGATGTACCTATCTTTCAGCCTTCATATTTTACAAGACCACCTGGAAACTCTTCTCAGGGGTGCCCATTCACTTTTCTAACCATACATGGCCAATCGTTTCTTTTAGCAGCCAGTAAAGTTTTGTTCAGCACCTGATTTTATGGTGGAGTCACTAGCTCCATCTTTGAAGACAGATATTTCTCCTCTATAGAGGTCTGAAGAGTCCTCATTGTCTTGTAACTCACTGAGTTGGAGTGTTCTCTCATACTGGTCCATAAGCAACCTGTAGGCAGCAACTGTGGAACCTGGCTTGTATTATCCATAGTGCCCAGTAGAATGCTTTACACATAATAGATTCCAAATGACATAAATTTCAGTAAATGGAAATCCTAATGCTTGACATACATGTCATAATGAAACTGCCAAGTGATTTTGGCAATCAGAATAACTGATTTTGCTTTTTCTATAAACACAAAGAAGTATTTATCTTGTTACTGCTATTTATTTAGACTACCTTACCACAATTAATTGTGCTTCCTTAGTGTATCTTCAGAATATATATGTAATTAGAAGGTAGCTCAGATATAAAATTTTGTTTTAAGAAGTTTTATTGACAACTGATACCATGTTCCTCACTTTAGACTTTGGTGTTTACAAAATTGTAGACAGCCAGAAGTTGTAATATGGTCATCATATTTACACAAGACCAGCTGTGGTTCATGTATTATCAGTGATAATTTCCTTAACTCTCTAGCAAATGTATCCTTTAAAAAAATTCATCATGTTAAATATTAAAATAAAACTTTTCTATTTTCATTATTACTATATCATGGTACCAGAAAGGTCCCAACCCTCAATACCAGATCATTTACTTATTCTAAAATAGGCATATTAATGCTCACAGTGCTAATTTCTCTAAACAAATCTTCATCTGACTATATGCACATGACTCATATTCTTTTCTTTCTCTAGTGATTCAAGAAACATGTTTATTCTATTCCTTCACATCTACATCTTGGAGTATTATTAGCAGAATTAAAAATGAATAATTTAGCCTAAATAGCTCAGTTTAGCAAATCTGTCTTACCCTGCAAATTCACACTTATTATCCAGCACTCTGAAAATGCCTTGTACTTAGTCAAAAGGCTTTGGCAATTTTGAAAATTTTAATATTCTTATTTTATATAACACCAGAAATGTATAGCCTAATAAAGAGGAGGGTATGGGAAAAAATTAATAAAACAAAAGATAGTAAGCGTAGTTGAATGAGATGAGACCATAATTCACAAGGCAAGTGGAGCTTTTATTGAAGCCAGTATAAGCAAAAGATGTAATTACCCGGGGCCTATCCCCTATCCATTGTCTTAACTTTCTACCTAATATAATTTAGGAAAATGTAAATGTGGGATACATTCCAAACCATTTTAAAATTCAGAACAAGCTAATAAATTATAGTGCTTAAGCTCTTAGTGCCTGGGTAGTTCATTGTGAATTATTTACAACATAATGTGAGATAGCACAAAATGAATAAGACTCTTTAAAAACTAGTTTATCACAATGGCTTCAGTTTACCAATGACCATTTTTAGTGACAGGAATATATATGTGAAGAGAAAAATGGTCTTGGAATAGATGACCATAACCTTGAACCAGGATTCAAAAACTCCAAAATTGTATTCTATCTTTGCTAATGACATAGAATATAACTTCATGCAATAAAACTTCATTTATCAGCCCTTTCTTTCTAGTCCACTGGAAGTTCCACCTCTACCACTAACCACTCCATGACAGCAAGCAAGTCTTTTGAACACTAAATCATAATAATTTGCTTAATTCACATAAATAGAATCAAATCACATAATAAATCTAAAAATATATTGGAAAGTTTTTAAAAGTTTTTTATATAGACAAAATATGATATTATTAATATATTATTAAAGTAATACTCATGTGTACAAGAGCCTTTAATAGCATAATTGGGGAGTTGGTTTTGAAGCCATTTGAAACTAAAAGTAATACAACACCATAGAATCCAAGAAAAAGAAAATAGACATCGAAAACTCATCCATTGCTAGGCCATTTTAAGCAGTGATCTACAGATTCTTTAAAAAGAAAAATTTGTTCCCATTTCCAACATGGAGAACTAAGTGTACTATATCAGTAAAGTTTATATCAGTCTTAAATAGTACAGCAAAGCCAAGTTCTAGATTATTGATTTCATTTTGGACTATTCCAAAAATATAGGAGCATCCAAGTCATATGGTCCCAGGAGTATATGCCATATCCTTCCAAGGGTCCTGGGCATTTATATTACATCTTTCTTAAAATTAACTTTGATCAAGTCTAAAACATCATGTTTTTCATCAAGTCTAAAATATTATTAAATATAAATACACCATTTTTATATACACTACAAAAGAAAGTTCTATTAAACTATGACATGCCATGACATATCCCAATTTCAGAGATTTTAAAATGCAGTAAAAAATGTTTGTCTTAGAATCATGAATACAATAATTGCTTTCTTATAAAAGTAATCCCTACTTGTTGAAAAACTAGAAAAGACTGATTAGCAGAAACATGGTTATAAAATAAAGAGTTTGTGTAACTGCAAATCCAGAGGAAGGACAGAAGTTAGGGTTGATTTAATTTGGGAACTGAAGGCTATCTCAACGGCAGTTTTTTTCCTTCTTTCTGTTCTTCCTTCCATGATGTCAGCCTTCCTGAGACAAGCTTCTTTCACAGTTTCAGTTCCAGGTTTCCCGTCTGTACCACACTGGAGATAGGACTTCTATCCTAGCACTCTGGGCAAGAATTCTAAAATTCATCTGCACTGCTAAGGTCATCTAGGTCATCTCACCTCACGTGAGCTGTCACTGTTGCTGAGAAAAAGAAAATGTACCTGAAAAATTACATGGACTGCACAGAGAAGGGAGTAATAATACCCAACTGTAAAATCTGCCTTTTACTAGAAATAAAAGGAAGGAAGGGGAATTACTTGAAAGCTGTAGTGGTTAATTTTTGTGTCGACTTTTCTAGGCTATGATGCCCAGTTGCTTGGCTAAACACTAGTCTAGATGTTGCTCTGGGGGTATTTTTTAGATGTGATTAAAGTAGATTACCCTTCATAATGTATGTGGGCCTTATCCAATTAGTTGAAGGCTTTAAGAGAAATGACTGAGGTTTCCCAAAGAAGAGGGAATTCTCAAGACTGCAACATCAACTATTCAGCCTTTAGTCTTTTGGCTTGCCCTTTAGATTTCAGACTTGTCAGCCCCCACAATCATCCTACAATAGTGAGGTTCAATTCCTTAAAATCAATCTCTCTCTCTCTCTCTCTCTCTCTCTCTCTTCCTCTCTCTCTCTCTCTCTCTCTCTCTCTCTCTCTCTCTCTCTCTCTCTCTCTCTCTCTCTCTCTCTCTTCCTCTCTCTCCCTCTTTCTCACTCTCTCTGTCTCTATCTCTATCTCTATCTCTCAATCTCTCCTAATATAGAGATTGAGGTAGAGGTAGAGACAGAGATAGAGATATATATTACAAACTGAAAAGTATAAAAGAGAATAGAAATTCCCTATAGTCCAGGAGTACTACCATTTTAAAATATTTTCTCCAAAGTAATTTATTTATTTACTTATTTTTCTATGCATAGAAACATATGGAAACATTTTACTCAAATGACATCATCCTGGATATATAAGATTCAAAACTTTTTAATTTCTTTTTTGTCCCTTAATATGTTATGATCATTTTTCCATAGCCCTAAATATTTTTAAGTGATTTTTTTTAGCAGTTACCAAAATTCCATCGCATAACTAAACCATAATCTATTTAACTATTTGGCTGTTTCTGAGCTTTTTAATGATTTCATTTTTTTTTTTTTAATACACAGTCCTCTCCCCTAATGTGAAAAGCCAGTAAGTCGCTGCCTCTGGAATCACAGGTCTCTACAGTTCAGGATCAAAAGTGTGATACTTGGCAGATGTACACTTATCTCCAAACTCAACAAGTTGTGTACACTAAATATGTACAGTTTTTTGTATATTTCATTTAGTTCCACTTAATGCAGCCTAGTGATCATCATGAATAAACAGCACGTTGCCGATTCAGCCTTTAGCCAGAGTGAGTCTGATCTGGCATCAAAAAATGTCCCTGTTCTGAAGATAACCATGAAGATCTGTATCCAACATAAAAGTCTTTGCGGCAGTTGATGTGGACTCCTGACCCCGCTCCTAGGTCATCATCACTGTTGAGAGCACATATTTGTTTTCAAGTAACTTGAAATGTTTATGACTTGTCTAAATTTGTTTAATCTTATAAGATCTTCCTAAGAGTGAAAAAAAAAAAAAAAACAGCAAAGAAAATAAAAGGAAAGAGAAGTTTTATGAAGGTGTCTGTGTGGAATCTCAGTAGGATCATATTCTGCATTTTATATTTACTCATTTACACTCCTAATTATGAGATAAAACTGAATGTGCACTCATGAGTGGTGAACAGAATGGATGTTCTTGGAGAACAAAGAAACACATGGTAGCATGGCAAACCATGTTAGCATTTCTCCAAAGCACAATAGACTGGAGAGTTTCAGGGCCTGACTCTCCCACCACTGCAGATTTCGCTCTCCATCCATTATCTTCATTTAAGGTCTGAGCCAAGTCCCCAGAGCCAACATATGCTCCCAGCAGCTGGATTTTTCTGAGATGGTTAAGGAGCATTTTTCCCAATTACCCTTCTTAGATTTTAAACAGGGTTGAGGGGGACGGATATATTGTAAAATGGTGATAATAATGGCAAAAATTAATATGTAGATTTAGTTAATGCTATTTGAGCAAAGCTTTGAAATGTAGCATATAATTAGTGTTTCATTGGTCTTCAAGAAATTGATTTTTAGGTCTCCTGTTCTATTATTTTAACATAGTTTATATTTTTTAATTTATTTACCTATTTGGCATATTCTGTAGAGAATTTTTGCTTAGCAATGCTAGGTTTTATTTTTAAGACTGAACTTAATCTTCCTACCTAAATATTGCTGGAGACTCACATAAGATATCTTTGTAGTCTTTATCTGTAAGCTAAAAGAAGATTGAAAGGACTATTTCTACTAGATGCAGAAAGATTAAAACTTATTATATATATGAAAATAACTGTTGTACAATAAACTTATATTAAACTGAGTCTTTAAAAAATGGAGTTGTTAAATTATAGAGAAATAATACAATATGGTAAAGAAGATTTGGATTTTAAAAATAGAAAAGGAGATAATTCAAATCAAGACATTTTGAGTCTGTTCTGTTACTTTATTTATATATTCATTCAGAGATATTTATTTGTCATCCACAATGGAGATAAAACAGTAAACAAAATGAATAAAATTTCTTTCCCTCATGAGGCTTCCATTCTAGTGGACAGTGAGACATCTCTGCACTAAAATTAATTCTGTTTTAATAAAGAAGACAGTGCATAAGTGCTTGAGATATTAAATAATAAAGTGCCACGAAACCATGATATAAGAAATTTCAAATTTTAAATAAATATCTGTTTGGCATTATTTAATTACAAACTCTTATTTATGAGACAAATGATTAGAAATAGAATTGTATGAAACCTGAAAATTAACTGGTAAATTATCTGCAAATTCTTAGTAAGTATAAGGTAAGGAATTGGGGAAAATGGCACGGTGTGAAAGGCATCCTAACTTAGTAAGACCATGCTTTGGCAGGTTGTTCAATAAACGGCATGGAGAGGATGGAGGACATCACATCGTCATTTTACAATGCCCATGATTCCTAAAGAAGGGACATGTGTACAGCAGAATCAGAAAGCATTCACAATTTCTACAGTATAATAAAAGAAAATAAATGGCTGGCTTAAACAACATGGTTTTAGGTGTGAAAAGATAGCATGTAGTATGAGAGAGAGTGACTATCTTACTATAACTATAGCCTAGATAACACTTGAGAAATAACAAAATAGTAAATACAGAAAACCAGCAAAAGGACAATATACTTTTAAAGAGGTCAAGTAGAAGGCAAAACTAGCCTAAATGTCCAATTAAAATTCTAAGATTGTTTAGTGATGACGTCTTACCATTATGCAATGGTAAGCTGATTCTTAATCATTTTTATTACATTGAAAGAATTATAAATGTTAAACTGTTGTGTTAATCTGTCTTTAAATGAAAAGATATTTTTTAAGACCAGCAGTTGTAAAAAGAGCTGCAGATTGAGAAATAAGCTACTATAAAATCTGTATCTCCAAGCTCTCCTGAGCTTCAGATTTATATTTAAAACACTCAGTAGTCATCTCCCAGGAATCTCCTGGGCACCTCTGACTTAATGTGTCCTAAACTGAACTCTGTATTTTGTTCAGTATCCTGTGTCCTCATCTCAAGTAACAGTTCCACCATCCACTCAGACTGGCAAGCTCTGAACCTGAGACCACCCACTCCCTTCTCCCTCTCCCCTCCCCTCTTCTTTTCCCCTTCCCTCTTCTCTTCTCCTTCCTCTCCCCCTCCCATCCCTTTTCCCCTCTTCTCCCCTTTCCCTCTCCCCCTCTAACCCTCCCTTTCCTCTCCCTCTTTCTAAACCACATGCTTTGGTGATCTCTCCATCACTGGTCCTCATCAGCTTTCCTCTGAATCAGGATAGTAGCCTCCTGGATGATTTCTGGACTCTGGTCTCTCACCTTCCACTCCACAGTGTTGTTTAAATCATCTTCTAAAGACACCTTTGTTCTAATACCCTTTTTGGCTTTCTTCTGCTTACATTCCTGTAAGTAAAATATTTCTTATCTCACACATACACATTCATTTATAAATAATATATATACCTACAGCATTAATATATTGAGATAAAGATGAAATAAACTATTTTATGTTCTGTTTCTTAATGATAGACAAAATCTTTTGCTATCACTAAAATGTTATTTAGTGAGAATAATGTGGTTTAATATGCTTCATAATTTTTGGAAACATTGCTTTGTGATGAAGCAATTTAAAATCTGATTTTAAGTGCAGTTTATTTCGACGTTTGGTTTGATGGTTGTCAGAGCTACAGAACACATCTCTCAGAGAACCACATATACAAACAGGAAGTCTATCACTGGATGAGCTTATGAAATTATGATACTCATTTTTCAAAATTATCTATGAATTTTACAAGGACTTTTGTGAAAATTCATGTTTGTATTACTCATGTTATCTCCAATATTTTTAAGTTATTTATCCATTTTATGAGGCTTAGATTAGTCAAACTAAATAATATACATAAATCCATTTAATCAGGTATGCATAAACTAATAAGTGGTAGTTTGCTTTAAGAATGAGTAAGGGGGTTAAGGACATGCTCTCTTGTGGATCTCAGCCCTTGCCTGAGAATTTGATGCACCTGGCAAGTCCCTCTGTCTGTCTGACATACAGACCAAGTAAAAGCACCAATGTCAGTCCATATGTTACTTATTAGTCTAGCCTAAGTATTTTATCATATATTCAGATTGATATCCAAGTTTTCATACTTTCCTCCCACACCCTAGTGTATCATCTCATAAAACACTAGCGTGTTCTCACGCCACTTGCCAATGTATTACATCCAAATGTCTGAGCTGGACACACCAGGCCTTTCTTAGTCTACTCTCACTGACCTCTGAATTCCACACACCCTGTCCTTCAGCCACATTGAACTTCTCTTCATTCTCAAATGTCTGATCATATCTTTGCTTTCGCATTCCCTCTGTGGAACACACTGCCCACTCACTCTGCCTCACCCCAAACCATGCTTACCTGGTACATTCTTCTTCACAAATGAGAGCCCTTCTCTGATGTTGTCCCTGACTGTCCAGTGTTCTCTTAGCATTTTGCTCGTACCTTTTAATACCCCTCAAACCACACTGTGCACACATTTACCTTTCCCTGTTCTGTAAGCCCCTTGAGACCAAACACCATTTGGATAACTGCAGCATATAACAAAGTGACTGTCCAGTAGAAGGAATCACAAAACTGTTTGTTGAATAAATTAAAACTTAGAAAGACTGAAGCAATTTTAAAATTAGAAACACCAAAGAAGAACAAATTTCTGTTGAAGAATCAGACCATTAGAAGATTCTGAAGAGATGCAAGGAATTGATTACCTATTATTCTCACATTGGTTGACCAACTCAGGGACAGGATATAGGAGAACTACAAAAAAAATGCAGTTGGCAAGGTAATGTTTAAGAAATCAAGAATACCTTTCGATTCAACAAAAATTGGCTGCATTGTCTCCCAGGAGATCCCAAGGTGAGATGATAGTGATCCCATAGCTTTTTGGTCCCTAAAAAGCTATTTGGGTTTTGGGCTCTATTGAGTTGGACTAGAAAACCTTAACAGAGTTTATTGCTTTGCCTCAGAGACTGAGGAGGTAAACTTGGAGATAGCTTCATACTTTAAGAAATAATTACTAATCAACAGTATATTTAATTAATTAAATCTGTTGCCTTCAAAATGTACTGTAATAAAAATACTGAATACAGAAAAGGGTTGATTCTTCGACTGTTCTACATCTGTTCTAAGCAGCATATATAATAATATACATGTCTAACTAATTTCATTGTATGTGAGTTTTTTTCAATATGGTATAAAATCATAGACACTTAGACCTCACAGTGGCTTTGCATGAGCCACGATAACATTTTGCTGCTTTTGCCATAAGTAAGTATAGCCTATGATGTTTACACCAATATATATTATATAGTAAGCATATTCTTGTTCTACTATGTTTCTTTACAGAGGCAGCAGTTTTTGCTAGTGGACATAGCTAGAAAATAGGACTTGGGTGAGTCATTTAAGTTCTTCATCTATAAAAAGATTGTACTTTCTAGCTAAATCACAAATATTTACTCAGAACTCAAACAATGCTTTGAAGGCAGTATTGTTTTTTATTTTAGCATTTATTCCATAACAAGACACTTGAGTCATCACAAAGCAGTGATTCCCTGTGAAGTTGTCATCTTATGCCACCATTAATATTTATCTTAATAAATACTATCATACCTTGGTAATGAACATTTTCATCTCAGTCTTACATGATATTACCAATACGTTTATAAGTGGTTCACTGTACCATACCTCTTGAGGTTATGATTTATACTTAAGCAGTATTACAGCTTAGCAAGGACTCAGAGCTAAAAATAAATCAGATAAAATGAAAAGCATTTGAGCAATAGTTTAAATATTAATTGATAAACTCTGCCTCTCCTCTTTGATATTTGTGGAAATGTGTGATTGAAGCTCTCAGAATATTAGCTTTAGGAAGATGCTGATGTTATGTAAAAATACTTATTTGAGAACAGTTTTATAAGAGGTAAATGTTTTTAAAAGGATGTCAATGATGGAAATGGGCAGAGACAACATAAAATTATTGCAATCAAAAGCACTGTTCAGTGGCCGGCAACACATTACAATATCCTATGTCTATGTAGTATTTTAGAGCAAATAGCATTCATTAATCTTTATCTCTTTAAAGTGCATGAAGTATAGAAGCAAGTTTAATTGACAGAATCTTTGCTCTTTGGAGAAAGAAGCCAAAAAGCTAATTGATAACTATTATTTTACTTTTTTTCATATTGATATGACTTTTTCTTCTTGTTTATCGAATGATTTTTCCCCTTGTTCATGGACTGATTTTTATTGATTAGGCTACATTTCAACATTCCCTTGAACACAAGAAAATTCTTTGTCAAAAGCATTATTCGAACAATTATGGGGGAAAACATGGGACGATTTGATCCCACTATTTTATTCTTCATAGATACACATTCACTCAAGTGGAGAATGACCATCAATGTCAGCAAAACTGGCAAATTTTCTTGTGTTGATGAACCTTACTTATTAATGGTTGGTGTAAAGGTACAATCAAGATGGAAGATATTTCCCGGCTTCTCTGTCACAGAAGAGTTTAAATGACCAATGCCTGGAGTAGCCGACCTGGCTAGATCATAAAGTGAGCCTGACCAGCAGAGAAACAGAATTTTTCACTTAGAAGTGTCTCTCTACATGATAATATTGTAAAATAACAACAATAATGTTTCTCCAAAGAGTCCACATATAGCTGGTACCTTCCTCCATCTAGTACTCTATGCTCACTCCCTACTATAACTAGACTTTTCAGTTTCATCCATTGCCCCACCCCCTCAAATGGATCCCTATGGTAGATAGACATTACTCCAGGAGTTCTACTTTCCCATTCCTTCTGTGTACATACCCCTTAAAGTTAGGTAATGACCATGTGACTTTCTTTGACCAGTGAAATGTCAGATATGATCTGTGTGCTTTGGGGTGAAAGCATGTAAGGTCAGAAGTGATCTGTATGCTTCTGGGTGAATGCATATAAGGTTTGGTGCACAGCTTTTTTTACTCTCCCTTGCCATGGCGCTCATGGAGAGGTCACAGGCATGAAGCAGACTAGAATGATGAGTCACCATGAACGACGCCCTGGAGACTTGGAGACTTTGTATGAGCAGAAAATTAACTTCTGTTGTATTTAGCCACTGAGATTTTGGTGGTGTTTGTTACAGCAGCACAATCTAGCTTACCCTGACACAGTCTCCCACAAGCTCAGTTCACACTGTTCACCATTTATGCAGCAGCCCACAGCTGCATATGTGCATGCCATACTAGTAAGTTGTGTTTACACATGAGTTGGCCCCAGTCACTATCGAGGCAAAGTCTCACAGAAATATCTGGGAACAGCAGAAAAGTAGCTAGGATAATCATAATGTGTTTCCCATATCTTTGCTAGGTCCCTGAATTAGCACTGAGGACTGCCTCATGCAAATAACTATCTTGATTTATTACCAAGAGGTATCAGTTTTATGGGAGGAGGGAGGAGTTTAATTTAGAGCACACTGAAACTTCTAGACTAGGGAAATTCAGTGGAAATACCTAGTAATTGGTAATGCAGGGCTTTGAAACAGGTTAAGAATGTAGGTGTAGATTTAGAGGTAATCTTCAGACACTTGAAAATGAAATATAAGACATGAAAAAGATTTCCAAAGGAAATGGTAGAAAATAAGAAAAATTAAAAACCAAGAAACATATTTAGAGGGCAGAGAGAGGAAAAGCAAGGAAGGGAGATGAGAACTATAATGACAATACCCATTCATTTTGAGAGCTAAGAATACCATATCTTCATTAATAAATTCATTGAAATTTCAATTTCAAGGTTTTTAATGAGGATAAAAATGTATTACTCCTTAACAATCCATTTACGCTCTCAGATATTAAAATAGATTATCCATCCAACAGGCAGCTGGACATTATCTGTAATAAAAAGCAAAATGATTTTTTAATTCACTGCCCCAGAACTAATTTATCAAGATTTAAAGTTTTGCAGAAGAAACAGAACTTTTTTTCTTAATATTTCAAACCTCTATTAAACATATTTTGGGATTTATTTTCTTTGCAGTTTGTTTTGTGGGATTTTCTGGTTAAACCTGGAAATTACCTTTAGTTGTTTTACAGATCCAGTGCTACATGCTGACAGTACAACTGACAAAAAGAATAGATAAAAAAATTCTAAAAAATGTTCAAATGAAAATAGCTTTCACATGGTGCTGAGAAAGAAAACATAGGTACTTCTGTTTCAGGAAGTTTTTGCATTTTGATCACAGATTGTTTTTTCAAGCCACTTTCACTACTGGAAATTCCCTGATGGTATAAACTATCTAGTTCACTGGAAACAGTGTTCTCAGAAACACCTTTTGGTGCATTAATATTTTTTCATAAAATTGTCTCCACTGATGCAGAGATCAAGTTCACCCAGTACTGAGAGCAGTCAGAGCAGCCCCCTGCCTATTAGCACTTCTGAATGCAGATCCACGATCTTCCATCAAGCAAGGTTCCTGCTCAAAACAGAACTAAAAATGCATGATTTGCTCTGCATTATAGTCGTTCACTTGTTCAACAAACTTTTTCTACATATCTGTCCCAGGCTAGGCATAATGAAGGTGCAGTTGTCATTCTCGGGCTGTCTGCATTAACCACTGTGCCCATTTCACACACTACAACCCCTGCGGGTATGTTGGAGTTTGTGCCAGCTTTCTTCTTGCAAGGATGACCCAAAAGTTAATTCGTTAATATTTTCTAAACCCTACATATATGTGCTAGGAACTACACTGGTGCTTCAGATGGGTTTTCCAATTTAATTTTCAAGATTGAGGTGGATATTAGTATCATCCCTATTTTATATCTTGGGAGGCTTAAATGTTAAGAAACTTTCTTAGAAAGACCCTCTGTGCCAGAGGGAAAAGAGCTCTGAAGACTTTCACATGGGTGAAGATGACATTTCACTTCCGTTCATAACTCACGGGCCAGAAACAGTCATATGGCTTTACCCAATACCAAGATTGCCATAAAATGCACTCCAACCTTATACCTGGAAAGGGGGAGAAGGGAAATATTTGGTGAACTGTATCATTGATTTTTTACAACACATTTTAACCTTTATTGAATGGCACATACCAAATTTGAAATAAAAGTATGTATGACTTTTTTGTAGGTTAAATAAATAGATAGATAGATAGATAGATAGATAGATAAATAAATAAATAAATAAATAAAATATTCTTGCATAAAAAAAGAAACTTGCTTAGGGTCATTAAGTGGTGCAGTAAGGACTCAAAATATGTTAACCAACGCCAAATTGGGTACTCTACGCCTGGGTGCTCTATGCCTAGCTGCTCAAAATGTGGTCCTCAGACCAGTAGCACCAACATCACATGAGAGTTTGCTAGACATACAAAATCTCAGGTCCAACCCCAGAACCACTCAATCAGAATTTGGTTTTAACAAGGCCTCCTGATGATCCCTCTGCACATTAAAGTTTTGGAAGCACTGTGCTAAGTCACTCTGATATGCAGACTTCACTTGAATGGGGAGATGGAAACAGTCTTTCTTCTGAATTTCATTATGGGGACGGTGCGGGAGAGGGTGGGTATGTATGTGTATGTTCTCCCAGTGCAAAAGGAGGGGTTCAGACTACAAGTTCTTGCAGTTTCCAGCACTGGTGATCAGCAAGGTTTGGGACCACTTCCAAAAGGAGCAGAGACTGAGCTGCATCTTGAAGCCAGAACATTTTCTCAATTCATTTCATTCAAAATAGGTTCTGTTCCAAATGGACACATGCCCATATCAATACTCTGGAGTTAGCTTATCCAGCCTGGATTCCATTTTCCAAATAGAATCCAAATATCAAAAGCACCAAAAAGCAGATTTGAAACCTCAATAAAACTTGCTATTATAACCTTGTTGATCGTTATTGTTCGGTTTAGAATTGCCCAGTTTAATAATGTTCATGACAAAACTAGTTTGCCTCTCCATTATCAATTTTTCCCCCATATGAGTACAAACAGTTGGTGTAAAAAGCAGATGCGCGTCGCTTGATGTACAGGCCTCCCATTAACAGGTATTTAATTCATTGTGTGGCATCTCCTTTTCAAGACCCTTCTCCAAGCCGCGCGGGCCACCTCCCTCTCGGACGGGGCCTAACAGCCCAGCTCATTTACCGAGATAGCACTTCATCCCATGTTACCAACTCACCCTGGCTTCCTGGGGTCCTAAACAACGAGCCACCTTCCAAGTGACCCGCTGGTGGGTCACCCCTGACCTGCCCGGGCTTCCCCTAGGCTGGGGTGCCCACCCCACATCCCTGGAAAGGGGTGGTGGCGCTGGCCGGGCTTTCTCGGGTGGACTAGCCCAGCCGCGGTTGTGGCAGACGGTGAGTCACGTGTGGCAGTGGGGGCGGAGCGCAACCCGCCGGGTGGGTGGAGAAAACAAAGCCCCCAGCTGTCAGTAGAGGAAGGAGGCGACAGCGCCGGAGCAGGTGAGTCAAGTGCATTTAAAGCGGTACCGCCCTGGCGCACCCCGACACCCCCAGCCTTGGCGTGGTCCCTTCTAGGCCAGGCTTTGGCCTCGCCTCCTCTTGCCGCCGTGTGGCCGCAGTCCGCTGGTGGCGGAGCCTGCGGGACCGGGGGTCTCCAAACCCGGCAAGAAGTTGTGCAAGGGTCGGCACCACGGCCCCTGGTGTGCACCCGCCGCTCTCCCGCGGCCCGCAGCTTTCCTTGGGGCCCCAACGCTGCGCACCCCGGGAAAGGGAGGGAGTCGGGGCTGCCACGCTGGCAGAAGCAAAGTGACCCAGCTCGGGTGAGGGCCGGAGCTGTCCAGGTCAGGGACAATTGGCGCTGGTGAAGAAGGGGGTCTTGCGGGTGCGCGTCCGCAGCGCACGGACCTAGGGGCGTCAAAGTTGGGGCGCCGGGACTGAGAACGGGTGGGCACTGGCCAGAGCCGCGCGCTTCGGGGCAGACCAGGAAGTGCAGCACAGCACACTGGCGCCAGCCGGCGGGGGAGCAAATCCTGGACCCCCCAGCCCTGCTGACACCCCCGGCGTTTCCCCTCGGGCGGAGACCAGCCCTGCCACTGCCCACTGACTCCGGCTTCCTCTCGTGCTCCAGGCTCCTGAGACTCGGGAGCTGGGTTGGTGGGAAAGAGAGGGAGTTATTATTTTGAGCCTAAGTGGTTCTTCTGCAGAGAGCACCCTGCACGCAGAGCGAGGGCCACTCAGCGACTCCCTACTCTGCTTCGGTAGGAAATTCTTCAGTCCACCCTTAGAAATGCTGTACCGAGGCCAGAAATCCCACAAAGGGCTAAAGGAGAAGTGGGCACAGAAGGACCCTCCCCTCTGAACCTAGAGCGCTCAGAAATTCAGACTTTCAAACCCTCGAAAAGCCAGCTGATTTGGTCATCCCTTGAGTCACTTTGCCAGTCCCGTGCCAAAGGCCGCCCAGCGCAGAGGGGCAGAGCTTTAAACTCGGAGGAAGGGGCGCTGCAGCCATTTGATCAGGAGGAGCCTTTGTCTTAACCCCCAGGCCCCTTCTGCTAGTCCTCGCCGGGGTCAGTAGCGCGTGGAGTAATTAATATTCCGAATATTAGCTGTCCCTTCATCTCTGCACCAGCCAACACTGCTGTCCCCTCCTTGCGGGTATTCTCCATCACTTGCTCACGTCCTCTTTTCAAAAAACAAAACAAACAAACAAACAAAAAGGAATATGGTCCAGAACCGCTAGGTCAGAGGTCGCTAAACGCACTATAGTGTAGTCACGTAAAATCAAGGGTTAAGTGTTCAAACCTGCGCCCGCCCGCCCGGGAGAAGTCGGAAGAACTTTCTGGATTAGCATAGTATCTGCCCTGGGGCTGCGCTGCGAGGCGGCGGTTCCGTCCCAGCCGAAGTGAAGCGTGCAGTCCCGTCTTGATTGAGTTTTGGACGCAGCACCTGCTTCTAATCTGAGAGGACCCAAGGCTTACAACTTTGCGGAACAAGACACTGTGGAATGAAACAGAACAGAGATCAAAAGGTAACCAAAAGAACAACAACGTTTAAGATGTTTCTCTTGAAAGCTAAATCTAGCTATGTTTTTAGCTAGCAAAAGGGGACCGGTCCTTGTCTAGCCAGTGTCCCTACTGCAAACGTCCCATTGCTTTGCTAGCGTTCTATTCTGCCAAACTAATTAAGATGACGTGCTATGGGTCAGTAGCTCTCCAAGATAAGAGGTCTGGGAGCCCACCGGTTTAGGTTAAGCTTAACTGGTAGGTTTCCCTTGCGTGGGAAGAGCGATGCTTCTCCAAAGCACAGGTTCCCAAACTTTGCTGCCTAGTAGAATCACCTGAGGAGCTTTGAAAATTCCTGATGTCCATCTCTCATCCTCATCCACTTAAATCAGCCTGTTTGGAGATAAGACCCAGGCAGCAGTATGTATTTTTTAAATCTCTGAGTGATTCCATTGTGCAGCAGAGTTTGAGAATCACTGACTCAAAAGAAGAGTTCAGTTGCCAGCAGCCGCAAGCGTTACAAGACAAGATAGATGCCACTTTGACTACTTGGATGGGTGGGGGTAAAGACGCTGAAACTGGGGTGCCACTGAAGAACGCCCTATTGCGGGGGACTGTCTTCCCGCAGCTTGGCTGGCACATCGTTTTTCACCCTCTCCGCCTAGGGTCTGGTTCTTAGTGGAAAGATCAAAGTTCACTGTCAGTGCCTCGTTGCTGCACGGTGGTTAAGGAGACAGATAGAAACTTTTATTCCCGTGATGACTCACGTGTAGCAGGCAGTAGGGAGACCCAGCAGAAACTAACTCGCTGCAGTCTGGTGAATCAGCAGCAGGCTGCACTCCAAGGCGGAGCCCGGGAATAGGAAGTAATTAAAAGGAGTAGCTTATTGACACGCACAGATGCCACTCCTTTGAAAACACATTTGAATATCTGATCAGGATCTCTTTGCTTGTAGGAGTCCTCGCTCCCTTTTCCATCTCCCATTTTACCTTCAAATAATGCTCTCCTGTTAGAAGGGGAAATACAAAGCCAACTAGGCATCTTGTAATGTTGAGGCATATAAAAAAACTTGGAAGAGTGTGAACTGGTTTGGGTTATTGAAATTATGTGAAGTAGAGAGGATAAATTTGCAATATATAAATTTTGAATACAAAAAAGTCAAATGCTGTTAGATTACACATTCAAGGGTGGATTAAAGGCTCTGTTTAAATAGAAATGGTTACAGCTAACATTTTATATGAAATTTTATGTTTGCTATTAACCAAAGGTTTCCTGCTTTAATAAAAAAATTATTCCCAAGGGATGAGCCTAAATAAAATGATCTGTTTAAAAATGTACATA
This sequence comes from Eidolon dupreanum, assembly GCA_028627145.1. Taxonomy (NCBI): domain Eukaryota; kingdom Metazoa; phylum Chordata; class Mammalia; order Chiroptera; family Pteropodidae; genus Eidolon; species Eidolon dupreanum. Next base: position 62,744,750 of record CM053504.1, read on the forward strand.
AAGTTTATTAAATAAACTTAATTTTCTTATTTTTATTGCTTTTACCTTTAGTTGTTATACCTCTCCTTTCTTCATTATTCTTTATATCAACATGACTCTCTCTACCATTGCCTAAATGCTTTCTTCCCCATTTTCAGTTTCTTTAAGAAGCAACAGTGACTGACACATAGCAAACTTTCAATATTGTCAGCTACTGAACTTTGAACCTCTCGTAGCACTTATTTACCCTGCTTGATATTCTGTTATCTCTTAGGGGCCTGTGTGTCTGCGGCTCCCATAGCACAGAGCACAGGGCCTTTCATGTTATTAATGTTGCTTGTTTGTGCTAAACATTATCAGGCAGTGGGGTGAACATTTGTAAGCAAAGTTTACTCAGTACATTCAGTTTTGTCATTTTCACAGACAGACATTCTGAATATGTCGGAGCCAAAGTCTTTTACAATTCTTAAGGGCTATAAAATGGCAGCTCCGTTGTTCACTTACATTTTTACACAAAACAATGTAGCATTCTGAGCATAACCAACAATTTTTATAGTACTTTAACCACACTTTCCATGGGCGGAAGATTCACCTAAGGAAAGTTTACTCTCTCTACCTGTTATTATGGAAAACAACACATATCTAACTATGTAGATGTCTAAAGGAATTTATTAAGCTAGGAGAGTTATTTCAGAGCAGGACAAATAGCAAGTTAATAATTAAACAGCTTTTATTGTCATCTGCCTACTGCTTTCATTAAGATAGCACAAGTACATTTAACAGCCATCATATTTAAAAGTGGAAAGTTGGATGTATTCTTTGACAAACAATACCAAAAAAATATATTAATAAGAATGTCCAAAGAGCAAAATGATGTAAATTCATCCATTTTCATTTCTGTGTAGCTTAGGAGAGGAATGGGGGGTGCACTTCTAAAATTCCAACCACTTTTTTGGGAGGTACAAGATACCAAAAGGGTGAAATGTAGACTAGAAAAATGGGACTAATCAGACAAATCAGAAACTATTCCTCCAAGAATGGTATGTACTTAGCTCTGTAATGTTTACAAGTAGGACAAAAGGATGAGGTAGAAAGAAACGGTGTCATCTCAATTTTAGGAGCTCTGAAGTTTTTGAGAACAGATGAGAAACACCCAGTCTATTACCTTAAATTTATACAACCCTTTGGTTTTATGAACATATCAAGGCCTAAACATAATTCCCATGTGCCAAAGAGCACAAGAAAGCCCCAAAATTATATGATCTTCTAAAGTGGCAACGCCAAGGCAAGGAACCTGGGGTTGTGACTCTGTTTCCAGTGTCTATTATTTCATACTACTTGTTTCTTGAAAAGGTTGTGATGTAATCTTGCCTGGAGGCATTAGCAAGACAAGCTCAGTTCTAATTATCTCCTCCCTCCTTAACATAGGAGAAACTATTCACATACATCATGCTCTCACTGACTTTATTCTTAAATAACCTTTGGACTAGGCCAACCTCAAACATTCTGAACCATGGTTAGCTTCTTATTTAGATAACCAAAGTAAAAAGTTCCTAAATCTTTGCCCAAGTCATAGATGCATAAGCTCTCTTGCTTTAAGGGCCCTTAAAGGTTAATGCAACCAGCCAACAAAAGCTTAAACACCCTGTCCAGCATCTCTACTAAATATTTCTCTGAGTTATGCCTCCATGTCTCCCTCACAGTACATTCCATCCATCAGAGGCTTTCTGTGACATTCACCTGCTAGAGACCACAAAGATTAAATCCAACTCTTTCACATATTCACCTGCAACCATCCTAAACACTTAAAGTGAATCTATTCTCAATTGGAAAAAAATATGGCTATAGTCTTTCAGATCTGTTCATTGCACAAAATTTTGTTCTGAACTTGCACCCATAAATTTCCAGAAAGGTATTCAAAATTGTGGTTTGTTACACCAGAACTTTCTAGAATAGAACCACTGGGAAATTTGCTTCCAAAAGATCTAATCCAATAATCTGTACATGTCAAATTTGACTGCTGACAAATTTGTGCAATGACATTCAGCTCAGGATGAGTGGAAACCCACAGCTCCAAGTATTTCAGGGATCAGCAAACAATGGCCTCCCCTCTGTTTTTGTATGGCCCACGAAATAAGATTGGTTTCTTACATATTTTTAATGGTCAAAAGCATTAAAAGAAAAAACTATTTGGGGACACTTAAAAATTACATAAAATTTAAATTTCACTGTACAAAATAAAGTTGATTGAACACAGCCATATTTATTTGCTTACATCTTGTATAGGGCTGCCTTTGCGCTGCCTACCTCAGAAAAGTGGAATAGTTGCACAAAGACCACATGGGCCACAAAGCCTAAAATACCAACTTACTGTTGACAGACAAGGTTTGCAGACCCTTAATTTATACCAATTTGACATGTTTCAGTTTGTTTCTATCTATCTTTCCATCTATCTATCTGTTTGTTTGTTTTAGGCGAGGCAACCCTTGGTTGACCTCACAGATTGCAAGGACCTTGTCAGTTTACAATCCCTTATTTTTATTTTTTACACCTGTAGCACCTGGTCTTCCTAGGTGGTCTCCCATACAAGCAGTTACGAGGCCCGACCCTGCTTAGCTTCCGAGATCAGACAGGATCTGGCTTGTTCAGGGTGGCATGGCCATAGATCATATTTCAGTCTTAAATAAAAATTTGTTCACTTAACGCCTTAGTCTTTTTTCAGTTTTTTTTCCCCTTTAGAGAAGGGGGAAATAAATTGTTTCTGAACTAATCACTAAGGATAATTTAGTTTTATATTCCCCTTTTGTGTGTATTTACTTTGCAAAAGCAGTACCTTTCTAAATAATATATGAATTTTAATGATATGGTTGACCGTAAAACTTCTGTACCTGAACAAGCCCAAACAGTGCAATACTTACATTGAGCTATGTCACTGTTTCCAGAGCTTTAGAAAATGGGGTAACACACCCTTGACAGCAAGCCCAGGATGACACTCACCTTAACTCTTTAGCAATAGCAACTTCCTTTTTCTCCAACCTGTGAGGACATTTGCATGCTTCTTTGTTTCATATATGAAGACATGATTTGAACATTTATTCAGATTTAGGAAATTTTCACCGACTGTCACTGCTTTTGGAAATACTGTTACTCTTCTAAAGTATATATTTAAGGTAAATTGCTTGCTACTACCTAAAAAGGCAGTGGTCATTAAATAATAAGCAGATATACAAATAGTCAGTTATATCACTAAAGTATGACATTATGCCATGGACAATTAGTTTGAAATTTCCAAATTCAAAAAAAGATCAGATTATGATCCAGAAATTTAAATTCTTTGCCTTCTGCCCAAGGCCAGACAGATTATTTTTAAGAGTTTAGAAAAATATTTGAAAGAACAGTAACTTCATTGATAGGAACTGGTCTTAATTTTTTCTTGTAAGGGTTGCCTCTTAAAATTTCCTTCAGTTAAGAGAACTTCCTCTTTTTGATGATTTGTTAATGCCACAGAATATTTGCAATGAGTTTCACTTAGATTTATGGAGCAACTTTAAACATTATGTTTAACTGGTGTCCTCTGTATCCCTTCCAGAATCAGCGCACCTGCAATTTAGAGAGCCCCTCCCCATCAAAAAGAGTTTCTTTTTCACTAAATCAAACAATGCACTAAAAAAAAAAAAATGCAATGTTTGAGGTACGCAAGATCAACTAAATGATTTCAAGAAACAAACAAACAAAAAGTATTTGATCCCTTCCTAATACTGTTGGTAGTAATGGCATGTGGATAGCTAACTCCCAAGGTAATTTAACCCTCTAGTGTTCCTGATGGAGTAATTGGGGGATAAGGAGGAAGCGGAACAACTAGAACTAGATTGTATAATCCCTGTGCTGACTGGGTCAGGAACCAGTTCAAGTGAAATTAATTTTCCTCCCTTGTAATAATTTAGGTTTCACATTTTTACTAAATACATTTTTATTTAATATACCTTATGTCATATATACGAATATCATTTGTAGTTCTCTCCAAAGTAGTTCCTAAATTAGGAACTAAGTGGATTTACTATATTTTTAATTGAGTAGGGAATTCATAATAGTCAATTGCTGAAACAGGGGCAAAACACTTAAAAGAATTTTGCTAACAGGCACATTTTGGTTCTAACTTAAAATTAATTATAAACACCAGAATAGGAATGACTGGGTATTTGAAATTAGTAGGAGAAGGAAAAACAAGCAAAAAAAGGCAGCTGGAAAACAAAGTGATTTCTTTTAGCTTTACTAAAGTATCTGAAATTTTGATTGGATCTATACATAAAAATTAAATCAGAGGACTAGATTACCTTCTTTAAAGTCTGGTAAAGTCTGTTTTCAACTGATAAGCAAGAGGTAGAGAAGCTGGCAATCACCTTACACTTTCCTTCCTTCTTTCAAAGATAATCTTAAATCTAATCAACTTGCAAAAATTTGATATATTAAGAACCTTTCATGATTCTACCCAAGAATCTACTATCTGCATTTCCCCACTGAGCTTCTTCAGCCCTCCAAGGGTGGAAAAGAGAGGGAACTCGAAGAAACACCTTCCTGCTTTGCCCAACCTGGTCCTTCTCAGCGAAGGAAACTATCAGTGTAACACTTCTTAGCTTAACTTCCAGGTTGGCCTCTATCATGATTCTTTTTAAAGTGTGGTCTTCTGGGTACAAATCTCCTAAAAGGAGTTTCCACAAATCAAGTGCAGTAATAACTGAGTGCTCTATGTACTACTGGCAATTCCAGAAAACAATTTTCTGTGCAGCTGGAATATTTAAACAAGACTACCACTGAGTCTGTTAATTTTCTACCCAAGCAAGCACACCTCCATGTCTCAGCACTTCAAGATCAGTTAGAATTTGAGGTGTGCTTTTATCTAGGGTAACCAGGTAAAATACAGGACACCAGTTAAATCTAAATTTCAAAAAACATTGATTTTTTTTTTTAGTATAAGTATGATTTTTTTTTAGTATAAGTATGTCTCATGTATTGCATAGGCTAGACTACTGCCGAAAACTTTAATCATTTAATCTGATTTAATCTTTAAATCGGAATTTCAGATAAACAATGATTTTTTGAGTATAAGTATGTGCCATATATTAAATGAGATATAATAAAAAATTTAATCTTTTTTCAAATTTAACTGGGCATCCCATTATTTTTGGTTGTTGTTGTTAGTTTGGAGTTTTGTTTTTGTTTTCTCTTTTTATTCTTGCTAAATTTTGTAACCCTACATTTATCCCATAATAAATTTCAAAATGACTAGCTTTCCTCATTTGTAAAATATCTAGTCTGAGACTATATTTCTGGAATAATAAATTAAAATGTCTGAGATGCCTTTATCTATTAAAGAAAAAAATCAAGCCACTATCGGAAATTTTCTGCACAATTTGCTTAATTAAGAGGAAAAATAAAAGGCTAGAACTAGAAAATTAGCAATCTTTTTACTTCGTAAGATATTTTAAGGTACCTTCTATTCTTTTGATAGATGCATCAACAGGTAAATTGTTAACTCAAGTGGAGCAGCTTGAGAAACCCATCAACCATGTGGAGTTGCTAATCGAAGTTCACCTAATCTTAGGTGATTCCACTGAAGTCATTCCCAAAATGGTTCTGATGATGCCTCGATAGTCAAGTGTGGTCACAGGACCTGCAGCACCAGCACTGCCTTTGCGTGCCTTAAGATCAGAATTTCATGCTGCACCTCAGAACCTCTCAGTCAGAATCTTCACTTTAACAAGATCCATAGGTGATTCATATGCACATTAAAGTTTGAGAAACCCCAAACTTGAAAATTCAGTTTCTCACACAGAAATCGGTCTTTTTGATTAATACCATGTTGAAATAATCTTTAACAAACTCTTTTAATACCTAAGAAGGAATAGTTTCTTTTAATCAAATATCTTCAGGATATACAGCTGTTGTATTTCTATTTTATTCATATGAAAATCCTAAGTGACCATTTCTAATATTGTTTTACAATGAGCATATATAGCAAGACAAATGGAAGTTTGAAAAAGCCTCTCCTATGGACTAATGACAGTCTATCATCAATAAGAGTTTGGGTTGTCCTTGATTAATAACCTATACATGAAGGTGGCACACATCTCCTGTATCTCAGATCATCAGCAAAATCTCCTTCATACTTCTTCATTTCATGTAATATAACTTACATAAGAATATTCATGTGCCAACACCACACATTCATATATTTGTATCTGTAGGGTCCTCTTAAACTGATTAGAGGGCATGCAGATTGAGCCTATGGCAAATTCTAAACTACTTTTGTGAAATTCTAGGTTTTAAAAAAGTTATTAAAAATGTTCCATAGATTTTAATTCCTTTTGAGTTCAAAAACCTTACTTCTTTATGCCAGTCTGCCTGTTTTTTAGAGGTTATGATGTATCATCGAAAGAATTCTGGAATTGGAGCAAGAACGTCAAAAGGCCTAATGTTTAAAATGTTCTGCTGCTCACTGGCTGGGTGACTTTGCAGATGTTACTTAACATGGTCCATCAACATCCCTCAAAACAAGTTTTCTCATCTGTCAGATGGAGACAGTGGAGGCTAGCATTGTCTTACTAGATTGTTGTAGAGATCAAATTGGATAATGTGTCTGGCGGGATCTTCCTGATGACTATTACATACAGTCATGATTTGTTTCGTGATCTGCTTCAGATAGGGCTGGCAGTTGACTAATTATACGGTGTGGTTTCCTGCAACATGATCAATTTGGAAGAAAGGTGATGTTAATTTTAACAGTTCTATCTGTATACTGGGAATGGAACCATAGGGCCCATATCTTATCTACATGCAGTTCGTGTCTATATGTCCCCACATCCCTGGTAACCACAATTCCCCCTTCTGCTCCTTTGAAATGTAAAGTTTTTTCCTGGTTTTTGGAACAGTGACTTGCTCCAGGACACCAAGCAACATATTCCTCATCAGGGTTGCCACTTATTGCTCTGTGAAGCCAAAAGACACAGTTGTTTGTTTTTTTCCTGCCAGTATTCTACACAATTCCTCCTGCATTTTTCCCCAAGAAAAAATTATTAACAGATTATAAAACATGCTTCCATATTTTTAATTACTCAACTCTTCTAATAAAATTATTCCAGTGATGCCTCGGAATAATATTTTTCCAGTTATTCCATTGATAACACATGCTTTCATGTAGCCATCATGACTACATCATTACAGAATTATTAAAATAAGTTAGCAAATAGCTTTGTATTTTATCCAATCACATAATTCCAAATTGGAAGAAGCTGCATGGTCATTTTATTAAAAGACACCTCAGCGCAAATTCCCCCATCAGAATATGGAGAAGAAACTTACTCACCTTTTGGTTATTGTTTTAATAAATAAAACAAATTCATTAGTGAGAATACGAAAAAGATGAGGGTGGGGCATGAGGGGACACACTCCTAAACCTACCACCTCCATGCAACAATTACAAAAATGATTTTTGTGTAGAGCTCTTACTGTCTGTATTCACGTTCAATAAGTCACATAAAATTTTTCCTCAGCACGTTGAAAATTGTTTCCCACATCCAACAATGTTTCTAGCTTCGGTGTCTTTGTACGTTCTTCTGCCTAGGCTATCTGGTTATCAAGTTCAACTACACTTTTATATCAGGTGTTAGTTCCTCTAGGTCCTTGCTGCTCAAAGTGGGCTCTGTTGACCGGTGGCATTAGCATCACCTGGGAGCATCTTACAAATGGTGAAGCTCCAGCCCCACCTCAGACATTCCCAATCAATCTGTAATTTAATAAGATCCACAGGTGTCATTGTTATAGGGTAGCACTTGAGATACATTGTTCTGGAAAGCTTTTTCTAACCCTCTAACCATTCCTTCCACCCACCTCCCGCTGGCCCACCCATCCAGGATAGGTTAGGTGGCTCATTGTGATTTGTCTTTAATTCCCCACACATGGGCCTTCCCAGCACATAAATTGGTTGGAGATCTGGATGGACTCAGTTTTCACATAGCATAGCACTTGACCTGGAAGAGTTTGCTTTTTGTAGAATTGTTTCATCATTTTCCAACATCACTGCTTTATAGATGAAGAAATACAGATGATGGTTTCCTTCCGTGCTGGGAAATGGGGTCCTCAGGTAGGGCTCTCTTTGTCATTGTTCTGCAGTTGCCTTTTGTCACTATCTTTATGGCAAAACTTCCCAGCGGTGGAGCGAGTATGCTTCTCTCTCTGCAAATAACTTCTGAAAGTCCAGTGCCAGAATTTTGTCCCTTTTGCTTAAAATGTTAATATCTGTTAAACATCAATAACCCTTGGAAGAATTGCACTCAACACCTGATGTGGAGGTTGAGCAGCTGGCAGGTTTTGGTAAGCATTTGGGGAGAAACAGAGATAATGGTTGTTTGACAAGAGAAGAAAGGGAATACAAATAGGTTTCCAAAAAAAAGGTGGAATACTGCAGAACAACTTCTAATTCTGATGATCTTACAATACTGTTTATCTTGACTCATACAATAGATCACTTTTTTATTTGAAAAAAATCACATCTCTGATCTATAAAATCTCAGGGTGGGAATTTTTCCCCCGTTCTACCTTTCATCCTGCTTTCAAAACAAACCCTGATACCCTGGGTTTTTGTTTTTTGTTTTTTGTTTTCTGACATTTGTTTTAAAGATGTAGACAAAGTGCAAGTACTTACACTCATGTTTCTAAACTGACATTACAACTAAACTGACAACTGTGGGGAGCTTTCAGTGTATTCAGGAACCACTTGGTCTTTTCATTGTGCAAGGAATGTTTTGAGAGCTTGGGGTTGGACAAACCGATGCGGGGCAGGCTCAGCCCTGAGTCTGCTATTTTGAAGTAGCAGGAGACTGGTGATGGCTTTGGAATCAAATTGTACCCAGAAACAAGACACGTCTGTCCTGCAGGGCTATTGTTTGTCTTATGCGAGAGGAACCAGAGGCTCCTGGTACTGCTTACCAACAGCTCTCACAATTAGCCACACAGACCACAAGGAATATAATTATATTCAAGAATGTGTGGCTTTTCCCCCTTTCAAGTCTTCTGCTGTACTTAACCATCACCATGGACACCAACTTCTTTGGAATTGTGACTGAGTCAGTCAGGTTTGTCTCTTGTGGAAGCGTGTATTAGGTTGTCTTTCTGTCCTGAACTGTTTATCTGAGTGTCTGTGATGATGCTATTCATGGTAATTTGCCCAGACCTGGGACCTTGGGTGCGGTTTTGTAAGAGTGAGTTGACATCTTCAGAGTGTGCTTTGTTGAGCAATCTGATGGAAGTGAGCAGTGTGGGATGGGTAGAACAATTGTTGTGTTCTATACAATGTAACATCAAGCCTAAGTCCATTGAGTCATTTTCCTATGGGGCTTGTGGCCCATCCCAATGGAGAGATTTTTAACAACATATTCTTGTGAGGCTTAGTGGTGTTTTAAGGGTTGCACTTGGAATCGAAAGTCATGTGCATTTTTTTTCACACTTATGGGGTTTGTTTTAAAATATTAGTTACCTTGGGCTTTGTTACTATTTTATATGACTATAGTTGAGAGAGTTTTATACTTTTGATTTCTCTGAAAAACTATGCAAATTTTTGTTACCAATGATCATGAGTAGAAACTATAGAGATTAAAAAATTAAAGGAGCAAGTTAAAATTATTCCAGATACTAAGAGTTAGAGAAGTGATAGTCAAAAAAGAAGCAACATTTACCAAAATATTCAAAAGAAAAATAAGCATGAATAAAGACAAAGAATGGTTGTCTCTAACTAGCCCCCTTATTCAGATAACCATCTTCTCTTAAAATTTTTGCAAATTAGACATTCTTATTTTTATTATCTTCTTATTCTCAATGTTAACAATAAGTCAATTTAAACTGATTGTCAAGGGACCTGGTTCTCATCCCAGCTCTGCTTAAAGCACAATCAATTCACCTGTGGCCTCTAGCGCATTAATAAAGAGTATATCTTTACCTATCCTTTCCCCACAGGATATCCCAGCACTCTGAAAGGTGGTGGTTAACCCATCTTTCTTATAATAAAATATAAAAGAAAATGCAGTAGGAACTATATTTTTTCTTTGGAGAATCCATAAATTTTCAAAAAATGAGAAAAATATAATTTTGATACTCCATTGGCACATTGAATTATTTAGTTAAATTAGAATAGGCAGTGGTGATAAAATTCAAACTTCAATTTAACATGTGGACAATGCCACGGTAGCTCCTCAAAATATAAAAGCAGTGTGATTTCCAGCAGATTTTTTTTAAAGCATTTACTCAGAAACCCTCCTGAGCTCACTTTTCTCTGTGCATGTGGTTGTTAGTGTTGGGTCATCTCTCCATCAGGTGGCCTGGGCGAGACATAAAGAGGTATCTTATCCTGTTAGGCATAAAAGAAGACATGGAAAAAGCAGAACTGATAACGCAGTCTAGCGGTAAGTTGTATTGTGCTGCTCCAAATACAGAGACAAGAAGGCCTGCATCCCATGGTTTCATGTAGCTACACCATTATTGGACACTAGTATGGCATCTGCCTAAGGCACCAGAGCATGCAAGGACAAGAAGGATAATAGATTTGAAACGCAGGGATTGGACAATAGTTATCCATCTTTTGAGGGATGTCAGAGCAACCCTCCATACCCAGTGTCCTAGTAATTCTCTGGCCACTGTCAGTCATACTCAGATCTCACATGTTACCCTTATATGTTAATATGTTACTGCATCACTTTGGATGGTCAAGGGAATAACACTGTAAAGACAGAAGGCATGTAAAGCATGGTTTTCACTACAGCTCAAATGCTAAATCTGAACCCTGAGTGCTCAAGGTGAATCTGATACCACTCTCTCTGCTGCTTTCCTGTTTCAGGAACATTCTGCTACATTTCGTTATCAATCACACTTATGAGGAAAGCAGCCATTCTGTTCCAACTACTTTATTTTCAAGGATATCTGATTAAAAATGGATAAAAGCATAAGTGAAAATAATTATCAAAAACTTACAGAATTAAAATGCATGTGATATTTCTCATGTATGTAATTTGTCTCATGTTTTTTTCCTTTTTTTTTTAGAATTTTACTTTTGTATATTTAGCATTATGAATATTCTATTTTAGAATAGAAAGGGCAGTCTACGCCTCCAATAGGAAGTAGCAGATGGATAAAGGAGGATTCTAAGATGGGAGGGTTAGGCTCAATTTGTATAAAAAGAACTGCCTTTCTATTTTATTATAACTATCACATTAGATAGTTTCTGGGGATTATCTTTTTATAGAAGTCCAAATCACATGACCATAAGAAGTTTATAACATTACTGGTCTTAACATATACCACCAAAATCCCATTATTAGCCAGCTATGATTTTTCAAAAGCCCTTAAACACGCAATGTGGTTCATTTGGTCTTTTGCCTTTCTTAAGGAAACAAATGTTTTGTGCCATAATACCCAAGATTCAGTGTAATTTGACCTTTACTTGCCAGATAATGTCATTTGGTTTTGGTTTCCCTGGTGCGTGGTCCCCCTCTGTGCTTCCCAGCAGGCGTGCCTCTAGTCCCCTGGGGGAGTGGAACTGGGCAGGCTCCTGGCACCCCCTCTGCTCCCCCTGGGAAGGTCCTGAGACCACTAACTGAGGAGGTGCTGGTGAAGGCGGAGCTCTCTGGAAGGCTGTTATCAAGTAGTATCAGCCTAAGGATTAATAGCCTGTGACCTTCTGTTAATGCTTACAAGCTGCTTTATTCCTAGAAAGCTGTGGACCTCCCCCACTAAAGAATGTGATATACAACTGGAGTGATTCAATATCTCTAAGTAGCCAAGGGGAATTTGGAATTTAAGCTGTAGCTCATTCTGAACATCTAGAGATAGCTTAGTCAACTCCTGAGAGGAAAACCTGGGTTCAGGTCCCAGCGGTGTTGTCTTCTTGGAAACGCTGGCTGGGAGCAGCTGGGGAGGCAGTAATTCCTGTCTCTTTGTGGGGAGAATGTTTTAACCTTGCGTTGATCAGAAGCCTCATTGGCTAAATACATAGCACTAATGAAAGAGAGCACTTTTTCAATGGCATGGCATGACTAGAAATATTTTTATGGCCCTTTTTTTCATTCTGGTATCTCTGTCATGTGCCTGTGGCTTTCTGGTCAAACAAAGCAATCTTTGGTGGGGGGGAGGGGGTATTCTCCTGTGCCTTACACATGAGATACAAGCTTGTTTAAAGAAAGAGGATTTGAAATTTCTAGAGGATGAGGGAAAATGGACTTTTGTAGAAGCAGAGAATGTGCTTTGTTAAAGAGTTTGACCACATCATGAATCTTGTCCTAACAAAGATATTCGGTCTTTTCAATGAAAACAAAACCAAGCCCAAGGAAAGCATCTGGCTATGGTTGCTTATTTCTGAGAAGCTGCCTAGTGCTCAGAGTGAGAAGGGTCAAGGTTAACATGGTGTCTCCTAGCATGAAGGGAGACTTGGCAAGCTCCTCTTTATGTGAGGGTGATTAAAGTTATACCTGTACTTAGCGTGTGGCCCAGGTTGGAATACAGAACACCTGCCTTGTCATCCAAAAAATCCACCAAGGATGAAATTCTATTCTGGTGCGAATAATAAGATGTGGGAATTTTGGAAATTCATGGTTAGCATGAACTGGAAGTTATGAAAGGTTATTTCCAAAATGCAGAGGTATCAAACTGGTACTTAGAAGTCACTTTTGGTTTTGAGTTGTGTATTTGTATCAATATTTTGAATTTAATGAAGGGTTGGGGAGGTAAATATAGGAGAAAGAGGGGATAACAGCAGAGAAAATTCCAAGATAGGCAAGCTCAAACAGCAGAATATTGGCTGTGGTTTCTGAATGCTAAAGTCATGCTTAGGATTTTTCCCTTGGACCTGTGCAGTGTGGAGCAAGTTCCCCACCCTGTCTTGGCCACTGCTTTGGGACTTTGTTCTTCTCTGGAGAAGTAAGAAAATAGAAGGGAGTAATCTTGTTCAAGCCTAGTTGTTGTTCCATCTCACGGTTTTTTAAATTAAACTCTTTATTTTGAGACAATTGTACATTGGCATGTAGTTATAAGAAACGATACAGAGATATCGCATGTATCCTTTACTCAGTTCTCTCCTCAATGGTAACATCTTGAAAATCTATAGGACAGCATCACAACCAGGATATTGACACTGATATATGTTCAAGATACAGAACATTTTTGTCACCACAAGGACCTCTTACGTTGCCCTTTCATTACCAAACCCACTTCCCTCCAGCCTTCACTCCCTCCTTAACCCCTGGCAAACACTAATCTGTCCTATTTCTACAGTTTGCTCATTTCAAGAATGTTAGATAAATGGAATCATACAGTATATAACCTACAGGATTGGCTCTTTTCACTTAGCACAATTCTCTGGAAATTCACCTAGGTTTTGCATATATCAGTAGTTCTTTTTTAATTGCTAAGTAGTATTCTATGGTATGTGGATGTACCACAGTTGTTGACCATTAACCTAAGGTTATCTGGGTTGTCTCCAATTTTTGGCCACTGTGAATAAATCTGCTATAAACATATGTTTTCACTCCTTTGGAAAAATACCTGGGAGTGTAATTGGTAGGTTGTGTGGTAGTTGTATGTTTAGTTTAAAAAAAAAAAAAAAGCCAAATGTTTTCTGGGGTAGCTGAGCCATTGTACGTTCTCACAAGCAATATATGAATGATTTGGTTTTTCACCAGCATTTCATGTTGTCACCGTTTATTTTAGCCATTCTGATAAGTGTATAGTGATACCTCACATGGCTCTTAATTTTCACTTACATAATGGCTAATGATGTTGAATATCAGTTCATGTGCTTATTTGCTAACTGTATATCCTCATTTAAATGTCTGCTTATGTCTTTTGCCCATTTTGTAATTGTTTGGGTTTTTTTACTGTTTTGAGATTTCTGAATTCTAGATACTAGTCTTTTGTCAGATAGATGGTTTGAAAATATTTTCTCATAGTTTATGCCTTATATTTATATCCACTTCATATGGGCAAAAGTTCTTAATTTTAATGAAGTCCAGTTTATCAGTATCTCCTTTTATGGATTGTGTTTTTCACATCAAGGCTAAGAAGTCTTTGCCAGGCCCTAGATTCCAAAGATTTCCTACTTTTTTTTTACTAAATGTTTCATAACTTTACACTTTACATTTATGTAGCAATCCATTTGAGTTAATCTTTCTATAGTATGAAACTCATAGACAATAACTGCTCTACATCTGCCGTTTAACCACCACAGAAAAAAGTATTGCCTATCCTGACGCTCCCACTAGGGGGAGCCTAGACTGCCCCCTCACAAGTCTTATTGAGCACCTTCTCTGTCCCAGCAAGAGCTGTCCAGGTGTCCAAATCAATGGCAAAGGCCTGACTTTCAAGGTCACATGATATGGATGAGATAAAGATGATAGTCTGTCAGACTCAATTAGAATCTAGATGCGTGATATTGGGCAAACTGCTCCACTACTCTAAGCCTTGTTTTCTTTATTTGTACTAAGATGGTTTTGAGGATTAAATTAGATAAAATATGTGAAATAACTTGTGCAGGGGTGTTCAGTAAATGTTCTCATTCTTCTCCAAACTGACTCATTACAACTGCCAAAAAATTAGCAATAGTTTGCTGTCAGAGAACAGAAAAAGGCCAATTGTGTAGAGCCATTCCCACATTTTCTAAGGGCTAATTATCTGGTTTATAAGATAAACTAGGAACCTTATGCTCTTGCTCCCCAGCTTGGTGGCCAATGCTTTCGTACCCAGTAGCTATGTTACCAGGCAAAGAGCAAATGAAAATGTTATTCTGATTCAGTTACTATTTCGAGAAGGTTGGAAAACTTAGGAAAAGAAACTGATATGCATGGGAACAGATTTACTTTAAACCTGATTTTTTTAGTTTTATCAACTTTCATTAAATTATAGAAAAAATGTGAAATACCCATAAAATTGAATTCTGCTATAAAACAGGTAAAGAAATTCTACCTGTTCTATCTGAAGAAAAAATTGTCAGCTTACCTGAGTGCAGTTCTTGAAACCATTTGTTAAATTTTCTGATTTTTAAAACAAGCCAAATTTTACAAATTACTTTTGCGCTTCCTTATAGAAGAGCATAACATTGAAAACTCAGCTATCACCTTTACTTTTATTCTCTCATCACTTACCATTTTTCTTTTTCTTTCACCATCTCCCCTTTCCCCTATAGGAAAAATATAAAATGCCTCCTCCTCCCTTTCTTAAAATCCTTCTTCCAGTGACACCTCCAGAACTATGTCTGGTATTAATCATAGTGTTGGAGCTGCCACAGATATTTTTATACAATTGATTTTAAGCTAAATAAGCACAGGGGCATTCCTGAAATGGCCATATACACAGAAAACACAAAAGAGCCATATGCAGGGGGAGGGCTTAGGTGGAAGTTGGGAAGGGATCATTTCTAATTCATTTCTCGGGGTGGTGGGAATTCCAATAAGGCTCATGCGCATGTGCATCTTATGTCCGTTTTCTCAGCATCTGCCCCAGTTACCATCCTCCCTACTCCTCACACTAAACCCTCAAAATCTGGAGCTTGGATACATTTCTCAGCCTCTAGAACTGGATCCGTCCTTCATCAGTTTACTCTCTTGTGACTTAGCCAGTGCATGTTGTGAAGAGAACTAGTTAATCCACGTAAAGAAAGTAAATGATTACTTGTTGGTGTGTATATTTTGAAGCTTGATCCTGGAATTGCTTTAATGCTTCTCCTGTTAAAATTAAACACCAGTCTTTTGACTAGAAGACCAAGCCTATGATGATACTAGATATAAAACATGCAAATTAATCTAAGTTTGGGGAAGTCCATATTTTAATTGATGTCATTTGATACCCCACTAGAGATACTGCTTCCCTAGGGTTATCTGCTGACACATGATTCTCATCACATCAGACTATCAGGGGAAAAGATTTTTTAAAAATCTCTTTATAAGACGATATTATACTAAATATTCACAAACTATAATAAATCAACCTAAGAATTGATCTAATAATACAGGGTGAGAACTCTATAGTTTGGCTGACTTAATCTCTCTTACGGTAAAATCAGCTGGATTTTGTGTGCATGTTTTAATTTCCTTTTCCATTGCTGGCCATACCTGATTAACTGAATTATAACTCTTTGCTCCTATGTATTCATCATATTAAATGCTCTCTCTTTATTCTTTTTTTCATTTTTACTATTCCAGCATCCCATTTCTCAGAGGAACAGTTCATCTCGACAGCCAGGGAGAGAGCCTGGATGCCCAAGGTAAGATTTAAATATAAATTATGTTGTGTGACTTATAGATTAAATTGTTTACAGATTAAAATGGAATATTATTAATGCCTTTATAACAAATTTTATTTTCAAATTTTCCTTATACAATGAAAGTAAATATCTGCATAAATATACTTTGTTAAAACATCTTTCAAAGTACATTTTATTTCCCACATATACTTAGGGCTAATTAACTGCTATAAGCAATTCTTCTAAAAATGATCAAGCTGATTAAAGTTTAATCTTGGAGATCTTATTAATAATAAGTGGAGGGAGAGAATATCTAGATACAATCAAAGACCTCATGACATTTCTAATTGTGAATTAGTGATCTTGTTAAAAATCAAGGCAACTGCTCAGTTGAATTTACTATAAAAAGAGCTGGGTATCTTGAAAGGAGATGAAGATCCAGAAAGCCTCATTTTTCAGTTTGGGATCTGTGTTGAAACACAACCATTTGACCTTCAGTTATTTCTCGCTGGTATTCCGAGTCTGTCTAATAATGCCTCCAAGGTTCACTTCCAAAGAGCTCCCTAGAACAAAGGAACAATTAACTAAAGTTCCACCAGATGGCAATATTTGGAAAGCCATCCAGAGGTTTCAAAGCTGAGTCTGTTGTTCACAGTGAGATTAGCCTCACAAAGTGTAACATTTTAGATTTCATTAAAGGTACTCTAAACATCTTTTGTTTTATTTTTCTCCATAGCCTCAAAAATTTTTACTAGGGGGAAATAAAGGGTGTGTGTCGGGTGGTGGTGGTGTATTGTTTTCTCTGGTTTTTCATTCTGGAATGATAAAATTAGAACTTTAATTCTCCGATCTGTATTGGTAAGTATTAAAAACTCAAATCAATGAATAATATACCATATTTGTCTTGGGGTTTTTTTTTTGTGATAAATGCTATGGTTGATCATTTTTAAATAATTTATTTGAGAAACCTAAAATTCTTCTAAAGAATAGAATTTTAAGGAGTTGCCTTGATATTAAAACAAGTGAAACTTGCAGGTACAAAAGTATTTGTATTGTATTAAAATGATTAAGGTTTATTTAAATAGGGTGAGTAAACTTTGCCCCTTTTGTTCTAATGAAAGTGGAGATACTGCGCCCTGGGTCGTGTCCAAACAGCTGGACTCCAAGGACCAGAGCTGCCTCTGGGGCATAGCTGGGACCGAGGGAGTAGAAGGGTGTCTGAGGGCAATTGAAACAGGAAGCACCAAAAAGAGGAGTCGCCTCAGTTTTCTTTGTACATGTAAAAGTATTTCCTGAATAGATGTTGAGAGTCCTTTGCAAACTGTTCTTGTGCCACCAGCTCTTTTAGTATGGGGCCCATATGTCTAGTGTCTGGGACGGTCGTGGTTTACTTCTGTTGTCATAGAATATAGTCTACTTAGCACCCTCTTTACCTTCGAAAGTGTTTTAGTTTAGATGATAAGCTGTATAATTGCCCTATCTTCCAGGTCGGCATGTTTTAAGAAAAAGTAATAGAAAAAGGTAGCCCAATATCTAAATTGGGTGTCAGTTTATAAACTTCCTTATATATCTGGAGCTACAAGACAAATGCTTCTTTTTCTATAAAGAGCCACATAGTAAATATTTTCTACTTTGTGGACCATAAAGTCTGTGACAACTATTCAACTCATTGTCATGTGAAAACAGCCATAGACAATACAAAAGTGAATGAGTTTGGCTGTGTTCCAGTAAAACTTAATTAGCAAAAACAAGCCATAGTTTACAGGCCCTTGAGAGACAATAGATGGTCAGGGGATATGAGATGATGGAGAACCAAGACAGCTATACTAATTCCTCTTCTCTTCATATCCCTTCCAATTGCAGTCTCCTTATTTAACTCTCTCAGGAACTAGTATTAATAATTTCTTTGAAGGAGTAATCTGATCATTAGTCATATGGTTTCCTGAGATTCTTCTGCTGGGTCTAGCTGCTTGATTCTCATTCAAATCCGTTTCTGCACCAGGTACAATATGCCTGTGCTTTATACGTCATGACATAGACTAGCATTCCTACTCAGGCATCACCTGAGTCCTAGAATTAAGTACTGGAGCAATAGCTTTTTAGTAGACAACTTAATTTTATGTTTTGGTCCTTGCTAAATAACCATCATGGGAAATAGAGCCACATTAAAGAAAGGTTAATGTTGACCATATTTTTTATTATAAAAACAATTGAAAGGAAACTTTGGAGAGAAGAAAATCTTTCATGACACCATCCCAAATAACTATTTTTCTATTTTTACATATTTGCTTTTCCCATGAGTAATCCTGTTTTTCAACAGTGGATATCATAGTGCATATGAACCTCATATTTTACTTAGCAATAGTCCCAGGCATCCTTCACGTGTCCCAGAACTATCACTCAAATGGAATAGCATTGTTATGTCAATGTGCCATAATACTTTCCAGTTTTATCGCACTTTAAAAATGCTATACTAATTTTTTTTTTTTTTTGCAGATATTGTGGTTGATTTGGTTGGTTTGGTTTGGTTCAGTTTAACTTGTGTTTTTGGTTTTGTTGTCCATCTATTTCCTTAGGACAAAATCCCAGAAATAAGATTATTATTCAAGAATATGACCATTTTTATGACTTTTAGTCCAGTTTACCATTTTTTCCCAAGAGGTTTGAAGTACTTTACATTTACAGCACAACTTTATCAGAAATAACATTTCAATAATATTTACTAAATGTATGTAAAGAACTCTACTAGTTGCTTTGGTATACAAAGATGAGTAATGTGCTTATTCCACAAATATGTATTAAGAGTCTACTGTGAAGTAGGTATTGCAGGGTTTCAGTGGTAAGCCAGAGAGAGCTCTTAGTTTGACCTTATCAGGGAGTAAAGATACATATATAAATAACTATAATCAGATATAGAAAAAGAGATGTGCTATAGGAGAAATACAGTTAAAATATTATGAGAGTTTGAGAGGGGTAGGGATGCCAAGCCTTGAAGGTAAGTTGCATTAGGATGCTCAGAGGTGATGAAATTTGCCATTCATTCCATAAACATTCATTAATTGCCAAATATGTGCCAAGTTCCATACTAAAATCTAGGGCTATGAAGGTGAACAAGACAGAGCTCTTAGAACTTACTATCTAGTGGAGTAGAGAACCTTTAAAAATTATTATAAGTTTGATAAGTAGGATAGCTTCTCCAGCACAGGATACATAGGGGTAGGGATGAAATGGGACTTTCCTTTGAAGAGCTTTTCTGTGGCTCCTCTTTTGACACAGTCTTCATCATCAGTTACTGTCAAAATCGGTGGGCAATCTGCTTCTGGAACTTTGAAGGTTATTCTAGATGTATTGACCAACATTCCAATTAAAATTGGCCTACATTTACAGGTAGTTTCCCCAGTAAATACATTTACTGATAATACACAGAGCAGAGGGCCGGGATCAGCAAGACCCCTTATCCTGACCCTCACTAGCTGACGATTGAAACAACTCACTAAGAACTATAGGGTTTTATTTGTTTTGTTTTTTTAAATGGCTGGAAGGAAACTCAGTAATAGTCTAATCCAACTCACTCATTTTACAGATGAACATTCTTATGTGAGGAGAGTTGACAACTAGCCTGTCATCAATTTGGTGACAAAGCCATGACACCAGAACCATGGCTTCTGATTGTCACATGCTTGTTGTTCTATACTTCCCTAATTTTTCCCAACTTGAGCTATATTGTAGGGGTAAAAAGAACTAAAAAGAGAATTAGCCTAAGCATTTCTTGTGCACATATGAGCAGTAATACGTTACAGTACAAAACTTTTAAATTTTTTAGTAATGAATGGATGAGTGGAAGGAAAGGAAAACTTGGAATAAATTCCTACATCTGCCACTTAATTCCTTTAGGAGTCTGGCAAATAAGTTGACCTGAATTTTTACATCTTGAGTTTGTTGTGAGAATAATTTGAGATAACATAAGTGTTGGGTACATCACAGGTGCTCAGCAAATGTTTATTTTCTTTCTCCTTCCCTCCTAGAGCTACAGGTTCTTCACAGGTTTCCTTTTGTTTGTTAATGAGGTTACCTTATTAGACTCATGAGAATTAAGGGATGGCGAGTACATTTATAAAAGTATCTGGTGCAGAGCTTAATGTTCTCAATTCTGAATTTCACTTAACTATGCTGAAGTAGAGGTTTAGAGGTTTTTATTCCTGGTTCTTATTTTCTTCAGCACAGCTTGTTTTGCATGGTCTGTGGACACGTTGGTGGGACTTAATGTATTTTATCTGTGATTTACTTTAAAGTGATTTGTCAAATATAGAAATGATAAAAAAAAATGTGACTAGATAAAGAAACTATGGTAAATTGTTGTAATTACTGAATGTAGCTGGTGGGTATGAGTGTATCTTAAACTGCTATACTATTTTTTATACTTTACTAGGCATTTGAAACATCCCAGTACAAACTTCTTTTTGAAGAATTATGTATTAAATATTAAGACTCTACCATGGCCCCATCACTGTGTAAGGTGCAGAGAGTACATTTTGGGCAGCAAATTCAAGATCTCAGCCCTGATGGATGTAAGAGCCACTGCAGGGACGTTCATGAAACAGGCAGTTCTACTACAGGGCGCTAAGCACCATGGGAGGAGTACAGGATGCTGTGAGGCCCCTGGCAGTGACAGTGAAGGCAGAAGTAGTGCAGAGAGGTCAGACAAGGCTTCCAAGACGTGGTGATATCTAATCGGAGACCTGAAGGAAAAGGAGAAGCTAGCAGGTATTGGGTTTGGGGGTAGGGCTTTAGAGAAGGAGGGATTATTCAGGCAGAAAAAGTATTGTCTTCAAGGACCTGGAGAGGAGAAAAATAAGAGAAATATATGGCACCCTAGTGAAACTGAAAGTTCAGTAGTGAGCTCCGGCATCAAGGGTGTAGTGAAAGACAGGGCTGGATAGACAGACAGGTCTGGAAGGGCCTTATGAAGCCATTGAAGAACTTTGGGTTGTATCCTGAAAGTGGTGGTTAAAGTGTTTTAAGTAGAGAAGTAAAACTACATGTTTTATACTATCTTGGGATGGTCACTCTGGCAGCTGCCTAGAAAATGATCAGGAGGGGATAAGTAGAGAGACAAAGCGAAAGATGATGAGAATCTGGCTAAGGTGGTAACAGCTGGCATAGAGATAAGTAGGTGTGTTTGAGGAGACTAGAAGACAAAATAGACAGGCTTGGGTAAGGAAGAAGTCAAGGATTAATTCATTCCTTTGACACATGCACTGAGTGTTTGCTCTGTGGTGAGTAGTATTATGTCAGGGCTGAGAAGAAAAATAAGGTAAGGGCTATAGGGAGTGCAGGGCAAGGTGTCGCTATTTTATGTAGAGGGCAGTAATGGACAGGGGTCTTTCACGGAAGCACACATCTATCCTTAAGGATGCCCGTCAGGAATGCCAAAGTGAGAACTAGTCACCTTGTGACTGCGGAGTCCAGTGGGCTTCCTGGGAGCTCTGCCAGTGCTGTGATTGGCAGGGGATGGTGCACAGGTTCCTGGTAGAGGGAATTCGGGAGTTTGGTGGTATTTACTGAGATAGGAAACATATGGTGAGGTAACATTGCAAGTAGGAGGGTAACAATTAGAAGCTCAATGTTGTACACATTGAGTGAGGGTGACTGTGATGTCCTAGAGGATATATAGAGGGACTTGAGATCTGAACCACAAGTATAGTTTTGGGAGTCACTAGCATGTAAGCAGTAAGTATACTGCTTGTATAGGTATAATTGTCCAAGGAGAATGAGAAAGGGAGTCCAGAGCAGAATCTTGAAGCTCACCGATATTTAAGAGATAGATTAAGAGAAAGAGAAAGTACACCCGTGTTCATAGCAGCAGCATTCATAATAGCCAAAAGGAGGAAGCAACCCAAGTGTCCAGATGAATAAACAAAATATGGTATATACACACGATAGAATATTCAGCTTTAAAAAGAAAGGAAATTCTGTTACATGCTACAACGTGTATGAACCATGAGGGCATATGTTAAGTGAAATGTCAGTCTCAAACTGGCAAATACCGTATGATTCCACTTAGGTACCTAGAGCACTGAAAATTCATAGAGACAAAGTCGAATGGTGGTTGTTAAAGCTGGAAAGAGGCAGATATGGAAAGTTATTGTATTATACAAAATAGAATGCTGATAATAGTTGCACAACAATTTGAAATGTGAACATAGTTAATACCACTGAACTGTACACCTCAGTGGTTAAAACGATAAATTTTACGTATGTGTATTTTACTAAGGGAGGTAGTTCAGAATCTTGATGAGGATCATTTCAATGGCACAGTCAAGGTGGAACCCATCATGCAAGAAGTTGAGTGAGAGAGAAGTGGAAAAGGTAGGTGTAGATAAACCTTAATATATTTGGGTATAAAGATAAGAAGAAAAAGAGGAACCTGAGAAGAACTGATTTAAAGTGGAAGAGGCTTGATCTGTTCAAATGGTACCGGGAAGGAGCCAGCAGAAGGGGTGTTTAAAGTTCTGGTTGAAAGTTACAGGACAGATCTTTTGAGAAGGCAAGAGGCAACTGGCCAGGATATATCTCTTCATTGCAACAAGCAAGAAACAGAATAGGATGGCTGGCTACCTTTCAGATAAGTGTGAAGGTTAGGGGCAGGAAACTTAAATTCTTATTTAATGGTTTCAATAACCTCCCTCTGTGAAGTAAGAGGCAAGGCTTTTTGCTAAATGGGAGCTGAAGGTAGAGGGTCAGATATAAAGAAATGGAGAAAGTATTAAAATGTCTACTTTATAAATAAAGACAGCGTGCTGACTAGGGATGCAGAAAGATGCTCTGGGGGCATTGACACCCACTTGGATTCGGAAGCCATGAGCTTATAGCTGTGCTGGTCTTCTAGGTAGAATGCCTTTTTTTCCAAGCAGAGCTCTGCAGAAACACAAGTGCCTGGGCAGATGAAAAGTTCACATCTTTACAAGAGTTCCCTTTTGGGGAAACATGAAAATTAATTATGAGGACAATACCTTTATTTTAAAGTGGGCTAATGATTATTCTTTTTAAAATGTTGTAGGAGCCACGCGACTGAGTTAAGAGTTGCTGACTGGTTTATAATGAGTTTGAGGTTCGTTCAGGGATTATAACTAACTCAGGAAGGCCCCCCGTTGACAGAACAGATTATTGGGGAACCAGCCTTAATTAGTTAATTCAATTGATTCACAATGAAACTCCTTCCCAGTTCCATTTATTGAGTAGTTCAGTGTCACATTCCCCATTCACAAACTTGGATTGCCTGGGTACTTGTGGCATCTATTTGAGGCAACTGCTTCATGGCATCCTGAAATAAAACTGCCAACTGCTTAGCAAAACTTTAATACATTATATGTTCCTACAGGAGATTTCTGCCTCTTGCGTAGATACCAGGATCTAGTTTAGTATTTTCATTTTTGCCAGCAAAAATTTCACAAATTACTCTGAGGTTGACATATCTTATCAAAGTTTTCTTTACAAGTGGGCCGTGGTATGTGGAAAGAATGCTATTGATGTCTCCTAGGCTGGTTCCTGGAATGCTTGTATATATCGAGGCTCCCTAATCAAGAAATGTGTTTGTTCTACACCCTTCACTATCTGAGCTTATTTTTTCCCATCTGAACATCATTAAAAATAAAAGAATTAATGAACAAAGATGATGGGCACTAACCCTATGACATTTCTTATCCCACTGATAGCCCCAGAACTTTAGAGCTGACCCCTAAATGTTTTGCAACATGCTCTCTGCTTGTGCCACCTAATTTGGTAGCCTCTAGCCACACATGCCCATTGAGTATTTGAAATGTAGCTATGTGATTTAGGAATATTTATATGCATTTTAAATTTAATTTTAATTCAATATAGCCACATGTAACCAGTAGCTATTGTGTTGGACAGCCAGCTCTAGAAGCCAGATTAGACAGAACTGAAGTTTTAAATAACAGCTTACAAATAGAGCCACCCCAGGAAACTCAATCTGGTCTTTGATGTCCAAACAAGTCTGGCCTGGCCTCATCCTGCCATCAAGTTGATCATAGCCTAGGGATTCTGGTCTGTGTAAGGTTAAGCATGGGGGAGGGAGCAAGATCTGAAAACAACCTGCGGCCAAGCTGGATTCACCTTTATCTCTTCCTAAACCGTCTCTCCAATACCTGAACACAAGAGTCCTGTGTCCAAAGGGAAAAAATGGGGATAGAAGAAACTTTGTACAAGGACTCTGCTAGCAACTTCATATCCCTCGTCTCAGTCTTTATATGTCCTATGTGAAACTTGTTTATGTGTTTTACAAATGAGGAAATTGAGTTTTAGAGAGATTACTAACTTGTTGAAGGCACATAGCTAGTAAGTGGTAGTGGCAAGATTAGAACCCAAGCAGGACTCACAGCTGGGTACCCACAAAGCAGAAAACCTTCAGGGTAAGACTGGAAGTAGAGTTGGGGCAATGGGGGGCAAATGACTTTAATTCTGTGTGTATGCGCATGTGCGTTGTGTGTGTGTGTGTGTGTGTGTGTGTGTGTGTGTTTAATCCTGAATTATCTAAGATATTGTACCTGTATTCCCCCTCTCCTCTCCCTCCTGCCCTCCCCACTTCAGTTATGTTGATTATAGGTTACCCCTTCATGGAAACACTACTATTAGTGTCATTTAAGATGTATAGTTGCTCATCTGGTCTAAAACTACTCAAGAAACAGATATATTTTAGCCTCTTAGTTACCATCTAGGTAAAATTCTCAAGCCACTTGGTACTTATGTATACTTATGATTTATGTTAGATTATCAACAATCACTTAAGCAAACATCACGTGGAGTTCAGCTGCTGCCTGCCTTCCTTCTCAAGAATCTCTTATATGTATATTTTCTTCTATTTCTCTAGTAGTTCCAAAATTTCCGCTATTGAAAATAATAGTGGAAATCAGAAAAACAAATCACCTATAACCCCACCTTAACCAATCATTTGTATTTTTTTTCTAGTCCTCCACATAATTTTACATAGTTGTAACTGTACTCTGTGCATACTTTAGTATACTGCTTTTTTACTTTGTCCAGAAGTTTTCCCTGCTGCCACACATATTCATGATGATAGTGTTAGTCTGTAGAATATTCTATAGAGTTGGCATATAATTATTCCAACCTCCATTGTTTGATGCATGGAGTCTTATTTTCCAAGCTCACTTTGGTAGGCTTTAAACTGATAGGTCATAACTGGTTAAACAGTCCTGGTTAAACTGGCTGGCAGTCTTAAACCTGTGTGTTCCCACATCTCTGTGGATGCAGTTGTTATACTATGGAATTTCCAACTGGATATTACCTTGGATTTAATTTTTTTTCACATATGTAATTTTTAACTCCCAAAACAGTATTCTCAAGAGCAATATTCAATGATACATTCTATTTTAATTCTCACCCTCCTCCAGACATTAGGCACTTAATATATGCTTTTTGAGTTCTGTATAAGTCTATAAAACTGGCTTGGCTTCAGGTTGCCTAGCAACTTGTACTGTGGATGACACAGATCTTCAACATCCCTTACCTCAAATATCATTCTGCTTAAAATGCATGCACTGACGTGTTTGTCTCTGTTCTAAAGTTAGTCATGTTTCAGTCTTCAAGAAAGCAATTCAGATGAATCAGATTATCAGGTTAATATCCAACTACATTAGGAAATATGAACAGTAAAGGTCAAGATATGCCTCAGTGCCTCCCTAGTGGACTAAATTCTAAGCCATCAGGTTTTTGTATTTGCCAATATTTCATACTCCTGCTTCGGAGTACGGTATTAAGCCTTTACTGCACCATGATGTTTCAAAAGGCTGATGTGTTATTCTGTTATAATTTCTCAAGGCAATGACCAGGCTATATAATTTCTGCTATGTGGAGTTTCTCCCATGGGATTCTAGTCTCTAACTTTATTTTTGCTCTTGGGGAGTGATATGTTTCAGACCTGTGTGAGGTAATGCCTCTCATGCAACATTACTTTGGCTTATGAGCTGGACTGAACCATTAGTGTCCTTTTCTGGTGCCTGGCTTAGACGAAAAACTTGGTTTTGTTTGTCAAAAATATGAATCGAGTGCTTGGAACGTTGCGTAATGACATCATTGCCGCCAACCAGGGATAACAATTCTATAATGCTGTCTTAAAATAAGCTATCCAACTGCTTTTGACTCCTGCTCAAGAAAACGTATAATAATTGCCTAACTCAGGCACACTACTTAATTTTTTTTAAAGCTGCATCTCATTAAAACTTTGATGTTTTTATTATATGGTAAGATAATAAAATGTGAAGCAATTGGATTTCAAGGTGAAAAAGGTAAAGGATAAAATTTTGGTTGGAAAATTGACATCACTGGCACAAAGCACAGAATTGTTAACCTGGATGGGGACGCAAATGTTTTTAAATAATACAGAATTTTGGCTATCCTAAGATGATCATAAAGGTTTCAGAAGAGATGGACTTTGAGCTAAGCCTACTTTTGAAAATATGGTTAGGTGAAAAGGAGGAAAAAAGACATTCCAGGTACCAGTCAGAAGGTAAACAGAACAGTATAAACTATCTTAAGGGGTGGGGGGTGAGGGTGACTGATTCATTAATGTGAATAATGGAGGATTGAAGGGGGAAGATAAGCTGGATCAAACTTTGCAGTCCCAAATACCAGACTAAGTAATTTAAACTTTATATTTTAGATAGTAGGAAGTACTGAACATGATGCAAATACTCTAGGAAAATCAGTTTTGCTTCCCTTCTCTCCTGAACTTAAATTGAAATAGTAAGCATTTAATAAGAAAAAAAAATCAATGTAAATCTGGAAACACGAACGGGACCAGAAATTGATAAACTTCAAGAAGAAGGAAAGAGGGCAGGATTGTATTTCTAGCTAAAGACAAAGAAAAAAAAAACATGAAGAAATTCGATAACAGAAGAAAACCAAAAAAATCTAGTTATTATCCTTAGATAGTACAAAAAAGTGTTGACATCCATTAAATTCCACTACCCCTTCTCAAAAAAAAAAAAAAGTTGCTATGCCTAAAAAGCAATTAGAAAACAGAAGAATTCTTACAAATTAAAATTTTAATTATCAAATTAAAAGTCAAGAGAAGGCTTTACT
The DNA here is from genome assembly GCA_028627145.1 of Eidolon dupreanum. Classification (NCBI taxonomy): domain Eukaryota; kingdom Metazoa; phylum Chordata; class Mammalia; order Chiroptera; family Pteropodidae; genus Eidolon; species Eidolon dupreanum. Next base: position 62,772,126 of record CM053504.1, read on the forward strand.
GAATGTGGCTAGGGTATTTCAGAGAATAAAGCAAAAGATAAGATGGAAAACATGAAAAAATGTTAGGAATACAAAAGGATGGCCTAGAACAGGGGTCCCCAACCCCTGGGCTGGGACCATATAGGTCAGAGGCCAGTTAGGAACAGGGCCACACAGCAGGAGGTGAGCGGTAGGCAAGTGAGCAAAGCTTCATCTATATTTGCAGCCACGCCCCAGCACTGGCGTCACCACCTCAGCTCCACCTCAGATCATCAGGCATTAGATCTTCATAGGAGCACCTGTCCCTGGTGCCAAAAAGGTTGGGGACCGCTGAGAAAGTCTAACATTAACAGTGTCTTTAAAGAGGGAATAAAAAGACATTGAAGAAAAAGAAATAAAGTCAAAAAGCTTCAAATTAAATGAGGCCACTGAATGTTGAGCAGGATAAATTTAAAAACCTGAACTTAGCTTGCTGAAATTTCAGGATAAAAGAGGTCTTAGAGCTTCTGGTGTAAAAAGTCAGAAGACTTTCCCCAGAAGAGATCACCTGAGTGTCATAAGCTTTGATAAGCAATACTGGAGACTGAGACACAGAGCAAACATGCTTTCAAAGTTCTGAGAGAAGTGCTTTTGGAGCTATAGTTCTATACTCAGTCTAACTATCAAAGTATGAGAGCAAACAGGCATTTTTTGACATGTAAAGTCTTGAAAAAAATTTACCCCTCTTCTCAGAAACTTCAGACGTAGTCCAGGACAGTGTAAATGAGAAAAATATAAAGGTAACATAGCACCTAAAATTCTATGGAATTGATGGAAAAGTCTAATTATTAGAAATATAAGAAATACAAGGAGACTAGGAGTAATATCAAAGTTATTGGTCCAAATTAGGTAATGGGTTCCCTGAAGAATGTCTTGAAAAAAGTCAGATTCTGTTATATAAATTTAGACCTAGTATCTGAATAGTCTTATGATGGTGGTATCTTTCTTCTGTTCTCCTCCCCAAAAGTAGTTAAAAACTCTAGGGGGAAAAAAAACTATATAGATATAGAGGTAGATACAGATATGTCAAATATTTAGATATGTTAAGATTCAAGTTTAATCTTAAAACAGGGCATGCTTTTGAACAACTAATGGCATGTGAAAAAAGAATTCATTTGACCTCGGTGCTTTTATTAGTCTATTCTGATTGCAAGGTTTAGAGAAGATATTTCTTTCTCTATGGAAGCTAAAGCACTTGATTTTGGAGAGAATAAGAAATTACATAATTATAAATGCTGTTTACTAGACTTCCGGTTTAGAAGCAATCTATAGTCAAAACAGAGAAGACTTAACTCAGGAATATAATGTTAATATAAAGGATAAAGGAAACATAATGGTAAAACCACGCAAATTTAAAGCTGAGAAGGTTAAGAAGAAAAATAATGGAAAGTCAATAGATAATATTCTTTGGAATGAGTCAAGAAATATAATTTTAAGAATGTTAAAGTTGTAAAGGTAAGTACTAGAATAATTTTAAATATTACCAATAATCGAGAGGGAAGGTAAAAAGTAATAAAAGTACGTTGAATTTCTTAGTAGAAAATAGATATTACTTCTATCTATATATTTATACCATGTGGATAAATCAGAATATATCTGAATCCCTAGAGATACAATTGTAACCCCAGAAGAACTAAAAACGAGTAGTTAAATATATATTAATAATATATTATAATAATATATAATAATAAATATTAATATAAATAATGGGACTAGGATAAAGGAAAGTAGTAAGATGATGTTTGCTCTTAATAGTAAACATTTTGTAGTCCTCAAATTCTTAACACGTGCATTTTCTATAAATTACAAACAAATTATTCACATATATAGAATAAATTGGAAGGAAAGGAGAGCAGAAAAGACAGACTCTTGGAAGTTACTGCATTTGTCTACACTTTAGGTCATATGAATTTGGTGGAAACAAAAAAAAATTGAGGGAGGCAACTGGAAAATAATTGATAAGATTTGGTGGTTGGGTAGATATTTGAGCAGGACAGGTTTTAAAGGCTGCATAAAGATGTATAATATTTTCAGATTCATTGATTAGGGAGTCTAAACTGAAGCTACTAACAAAATTATACCCAGGATAATATACTTATTTTTAAATTTACTGATGCCTTGATGTATCTTACCCAGTAGTATTTCTCCAGGCTGGTTGAAAAGTGAAAATACAGCCATTTATTAGGTGATGTTTGTAATACGATCGAATATTTGTCATCCTAAGAATGTGATAATCTAAATTTTCATTTAATCATAAGGGTCAAATATATTATTGTAAGGAACCACTAAAGACCACAGTAAAGAATAAGTTAAGTTTTTTTGGTCAAACCCTTTATATAAAAACAAAGAGCTGATACTTTAGGTTAACAGTGTATGCTGGCTCTATCAGACATCTTTCAATGATGTGATTTATGGCAAGAGGCAAATGTCCAGATTTTATTGCATTAGAAGCACTCAGAGTTCCAGGGCTGTGAATATTTGTTGAGTTTTCAGTGAGCTTCTAATTTTGCTGTTACTATGAGCTGGGATTTTAGCAAATTCCCCCATCCTTTTTAGTAAAGGTTTTTAAATTTCTAACTTGAACCTGGGAAGAATAGATTTTTTTTTCAAACCTCTTTGCAAATTATGAATTCTCTGGGTTCCTCTTTGTTTTATTCACACACTGACACCATCCCTCACTCACGGAATATCTGCTGCAATTATTTGCTGAAAGCCTTTTGACTGCAAATGCTACTTCTTTTCAGACTGCAAGTAGGACAAAGCATTTTATATAAATAAACATATTTCAATTCTACTGATAACTATAAAACGTGCTTTTCTTTAGCAAATAGAAACAAGTATGCCAAGATTAATAAAATTTATCAAAATCTGTGGAACAGGATCCAAAAGTTCACTTAACCTCCCTATCCCATTTTGGAGAGAATTATAATCATGCGGAAATCATGCAGGAAGCTTGGCTCTCACATTTGCTGATTGATTTCGAGGAGGATCAGAAAGAGATCTTTTCAGTATTTAGTATCTTCCTTTCTACAACAGACAAGGTTATGGATAGCGAAAGCTCTCATCACTCTAGGGCATTGTCTTTTGCCAGGTAAAATTACTGTGAAGAAGCTGCGAAATGCTGGACAGATGTTTTGTTTTGGTCTGTGGTTGGCTTTTTCCCTTCATGTTGTGATTGGCTAGAGTGATGAATATAAGGAATGGAAATAAATGATACTTTTGCTTGAAAGAGGGAGAGTGGAGAAAATAAAATAGAAGTAACACAGGTTAATTATACATTTTAGAACTGCATCGTTCAGAAACATAAGTGGGTTATTCTTAAGTTTCTTTAGTGAAATCTAACTTCTCACCTTGATTAGCACTGCTAACAAAGCCATATTTCTTCTCTTGATCTGAATGTGGCCTTTATATAGTATTTGTATAGTGCGTGCCATAAGCATGGATTTGCAGCTGTTTCCTAACTGCTGCAAAGTTCGTTGGCTCTACTCCACAGCCCTGTGTCCAAACTTCAGGAACTCTTCTTAAGTATTGTGCATGTGGGAGGAGGCCACTTGTGGAATGATTTACTTTACCCAGAGCCCAGTGTTTTGCGTGCAGAATGTGAGGCTGCTGTTCAGCAGGTTGTGTTCAAGTGTAAGTGACCAGCCAAAGAAACTTTTTTGGGGGGGGGGGGTTTGTCATCCAGCCTCACAACTTAACCCTTCAAGGAACTGTGTTCTAACTAGCCATGGGAAATTACAGCAACCCTGTGATTATTTATTCCAAGCAATAATCACCTATGAATTTTTAAGCTGATAATTTAGTTTACTGAAAACATAATGATTCTGACTTTAATGATGTAATCTGATCGGTCAGAGCAGATGTGAAGATGCGGTGGCAGTGGCTGAATGTTCCTGGCTCTCTCTCCTGGTCCTGGATGGACAGGGATCCTAAGGAGAGGATAACTCAGATACTGTTACATTTATATCATGATTCATTCGACTAAGTTGCTATCTTCTTCCTAGCTTTATAATGAAGCCAGCTGAAGATATCGTCAAATAGTAGCTTAGAGGTCTAGCAATCCCACTAAACATAATACTGTACAATAAGCAGATAGAAGAATCTCTTTCTATAAGAGCGTATGTGAAGGATTCAAAATAGGAACGCTTTCAGGCTCTTTTTTCTGCTTATTACACATACGGAAGTCTTTCTTTATGTGGTACCAGGAGACAGAACTAGCATTCCAGGTTAAGAGGTAACTGGGTTAAATCTCATCCTTACTATCTATAGTGGGAGATATGTTTCTAAAAGTAGTTAGATTGTATAAGGCTTTAAGTGCCCAAAGTAAAACTTGAAATTTTTATACCAAATCTGATAGGGAACCACTGAAGACTTTTTAAAAAGAAGGGAGGAGAGATCAATTTCATGGTGACATGTCATAAACATTGAGAAGTAAGAGTCAGGAAGCAAGAAAACCTCTCCAGAGAGTCACATAGGGGGTGTGAGGCAAGTGTTAGGAGTGGGAGAGGAAAAGGAAGGACCTACATGTTGTATTGTGAAATGAACAGATTTGGTGACCAAATTGGAGATATAGGGGAGGGCGAGCAACAATACCAAAGATTCAGAACTGAGTGCTAAATGTGTGTGGGTCTAGTTCAAGCAGGAGATATAGAAAGTGGGGGAGCCTTAGTGGAGAAGAGACTTCCTTAGTAAGTGCATTGTGTATTATCCAAACCAATAGTGCTGACCTAATTTCCACTTCTGCCTCTGATCTGCTTTTACTTAGAAAAATGAGAGAATGTAGTGATGACTATAGTCATTATACCACAGTTTTACAAGGTACTTCTAGAAACAATGGAGATTTGATTTTGTGAGTTGCTCTCATGGCAACTCTCCCTCAGGAAAATCAACTGCGTCAGCAAAAGAGGCCTATTTTCTGCTGATGTTTCTGTCACTACCACATGGGGTCAAGTGTGCCCCTCCAGCTCCCAGAAATATTTGGCAGCTCTGCAGAAAAATTGGTGTCACACTAAACCAGATATAAAGGAAGGACAGGTTCCTTCTACTCAAATTCCCAAGCCTGCATGTGATGTGGCTAGGGATAGGGGAGAGGGCAGGATCCCTTCTCAGGGACCCTCACCAGTCCCTGCCTCAACAGTCTCCAACTAATCACATAGTTTTATGGTTCACAGCATAACGTTTAAGTTCTGAGTCACTCAACGATCGTGAGTTTTTGAGACTTGAAAATCACATAAGCTTTTGAGACTTGAAAATCAGAATTTCGAGACACACAAACTTTTCTTCAGGTTATTCTCTCTGCCATGGGCTTAAACGTCTATTTAGAAATTCAATACCTGAGCACTGACTCATTTCTTCTCTCAAATTCCTACTTTAACAACCACATGCTGAGGAAATGGGGAGCAAGAAGGTGAAGGAAGGTATGTGTGACAGAATTTATTTTCCAAAGATGGCTACCACACTAGCATATCACGTGTCTCTTATATTTGATGTTGACATTCTTCTATTTAGCATGTCGATGGAGTCAATATCCCTTCCTCTCTAGCATCTGGGGGACTTTTGCAGGTGCCTTGACTAGCAAAGTATGACAGAAGTTATGATCTGTGACTTCAAAGGCTAAACTTTAAAACTGCCATGCCCTTCAGGGAAGTAAGTGCCGGGAGCCTAGCAGCTATGCTGTGAGGGAGCCCGGGCCACATGGAGAGGTCCACAGAGGAGTTCTACCAGAACCCCAGCTGAGGTCCCAACCAAAAGGCAACATCGACCACCAGTTATGAGACTGAGGAAGCCATTAAGATGACTTCAGTAGTCAGCCACCTTCTGATTACAACAGTATAAGTGTTCGTAAGTGACAATCGTCTAGCTGAGCCCAGTTAGCCTCCAGAATAATAGGAGGTAATAAAATGATTGCTGTAGTTTTAGCCTTCTAAGTTTTGGGGTGATGCATTATGCATCAATAGAGAAGTAACAGGGTGCTGTTCTTATTGATTACTAACAGACTACCCCAAAACTTATTAACTTAAAATAACCATTTTATTATAGCTCATGGTTTCATGGATCAGCAATTCAGGAAGGTCTTGGCTAGGCAATTTGTCTCTGATCCGCATAATAGATCACCATCAGCTGTGATGGCTGGGTCCATAGGATGCTTCTTCAGTCACATGTTTGGAGCCTTGGAACTCTGTGGTTTCACTGTCTCTATCACCCCCTTCTTCCCCTCCTCCCTACAGCATCATCTTCTAGGGCCTCACTACATGGCTTGTGCTTCCCACAGCATTGTAGTCCCAGAATGGTTGAGCTTCTTACAAGGTACCTGGCTTCCACAAGATTGAGGCAGAAGCTGCCAGTCATTGTAAGGTCTAGACTAGGAAATGGTTGGCATGACTTCTACCAAAATCTATTGTTTAAAGCTACCACAGTCTTGTGCAGATTCAAGGTGGGAAGAAATAGATCCAGCCTCTGGAATGGAAGAGTGTCAAAAATTATTGTCCCAGTGTACAAAGCAGGAATCTAGCTTTATATCTCAAAATCTCACCTTGTAAGTCACGGATGAAGAACCTGAGGCTAGGAGAAGTAATTGGTCAACATACTCAATTTGTAAATACCAGCATCTGGCTTCAAATCTATTAGTCTAGACCATGATCTCTTTCTACTTCTCTTCTGTGCAAAATATAGTAAATACAATTTATACTATACTTTCTTTTTTAATTGAGATATCATTGATCTTAGTTTCAGGTATACAACATAATGATTCAATATTTGTATATATTGGAACATGAGCACCACAAAATATCCATCTCCACACATAGGTATAATTTTTTTCTTGTGATAAGAACTTTTAATATCTATACTTTTAGCAACTTTCAAATACACAGTACAGTATTATTAACTATAGGTACCGTGCCATACATTTACATCCCCAGGACTTATTTATTTTCTAACTGGAAGTTTGTACCTTTTGGTTCCCTTCACCAATTTCTTCCATCCCTCATCCCTCACCTCTAGCAACCACCAGTCTGTTCTCTGTATCTATGAGTTCAAGATTCTACACATAAATGAGATCATAAGGCATTTGTCTTTCTCTGTATGACTCATTTCACTTAATATAAGGTCCATCTATGTTGTTACAAATGGCAAGATTTCATTTTATGGCTGAATAATATTCCAGTGTGTGTGTGTATCACATTTTCTTTATCCATTCATCTGTAGATGGACACTTAGATTGCTTCCATGTCTTGGCTATTGTAAATAATGCTACAATGAACATAGGAGTGTATATATTTTTTCATATTAGTGTTTTTGTTTCCTTCAGATAAATACACAGAAGTGGAATTGCTGAATTATATGATAGTACTATTTTTTTATTTTTAAAGGAAACTTCATACTGTTTCCCATAGTGGCTGCACCAATTTACATTTTCACTAACAGTGCACAGGTGTTCCCTTTCCTCCACATTTCACCAACACTTCTTGTCTTTTTTATAATCGCCATTCTGACAGATGTGAGGTGATCTCTCATATATCATTGTGGTTTTGATTTGCATTTCCCTGATGATTACTGACGTTGAACATCTTTTCATGTACCTGTTGGCCATTCGTATGTCTTCTTCAGAGAGATGTCTGTTCAGATCCTCTGCCCATTTTTAAATCAAATTGTTGGGATTTTTTGCTTTTGAGTTGTATAAGTTCTTTATATATTTTGGATATTAACCCTTTATCAGATAAACGATTTGCAAATATTTGCTCTCATTTGGTATGCTGCCTTTTCACTTCGGTGATAGTTTGCTGTGCAGAAGCTTTATAGTTTGATGCAGTCCCACTTGTTTATTTGTGCTTTTGTTGCCTTTACTTTTGATGTCAGATCCAAAAAATCATCGCTAAGACTGATGTTAAGGAGCTTACCACCTATGGTTCCTTCTAGGAGTTTTGTGATTTCGAGTCTTATATTCAATCCATTTAATCCATTTCGAATTAATTTTTATGTATAGTGTAAGGTGATGGTCCACTTTTGTTATTTTCCATGTAACTGTCCAGTTTTTCTCAGCACCATTTATTAAAGAGACTGAGCTTTCTCCATTGTAGATTCTTGGCTTCTTTGTCATAAATTAATTGACCATATATGTATGGGTTTATTTCTAGGTGCTCTATTCTGTTCATTGACCTATGAGTTTGTTTTGATGCCAATACCATATTGTCTTGATTACTATAGTTTCATAGTGTAAGTTGAAATCGAGAAGTGTGTGATGCCTCCAGCTTTGTTCTTCTTTCTCAAGATTGCTTTGGTTATTCAGGGTCTTTTGCAGTTCCATACAAATTTTAAGATTATTTTATTTCTGTTGAAAAATGCCATTAGATTTTTTATAAGGATTGCATTGCATCTATAGACTGCTTTGAGTAGTATAGACATTTTAACAATATTCTTTTAATCCATGAGCATGGAATGTATTTCCATTTATTTGTGTCTTCAGATTTTTTCATCAATGTCTCATGGTTTTTAATGTACACATCTTTCACTTAGTTAAATTTATTACTAGATATTTTATGCTTTTTGATTCGATTGTAGCGGGATTGTATTCTTGTTTCTAATAGTTCATTATTAGTGTATAGAAATGCAACAGATTTTTGTATCCTGCAACTCTACTGAATGTATTAGTTCTAACACTTTTTGGGTGGAGTCTTAGGGTTTTCTATCACAATATCATGTCATCTGCTATAGTGGTAGTTTTACTTCTTTCTTTCTGATTTGGATGCCTTTTATTTCTTTTTCTTGCCTAGGAATTTGTACTATATTTCCTTAATTCTAAATTGCTATCTTTAATAAGGAAAATACCACCTCCCTCCCCACTCCTCACACCCTCCCCCACACCACACACACACACACACACAGATGTTGCAGCTCTAATTTTTAAAAATCCTAGAGAAAAGGCCTAACTCTAAGCCAGTCCCTAGTGCCAGGAGGGTGGAATATTATAATTGGCAAGCTCTACTTGAACCACATGGTTTGAAGGAGTAGTTCCCAGAAGAGGGAGGGGAAAACAAAAAATAATAAAAATTCACTAGACATGCACTTTGCACTACATGCCATTCATTACTTTTCAATGATCCCATTGAATCCTTGAAGGCTGATAGCATCCTCCCTGAAGAGACTAGAATTGGGGGTTTGGAGGAGGGCATGAAAGGTAGGCTTGGGGAATTAATTCCAAGAATTGATTTAGTTCTATCAGCTATTAACTCATTGCAGCTCCCTAAATGTTGTTAAGATTAAGATCCCTTTGATTTCCTAAAGGTCTGATTCTTTCATATAGAAATTAAATGGGAGCTACTTGAAGGTGATCCTTTATGTTTTCATGCTCTATAGTTGATCCCCAACATTTTATAGCTATTCAATGAATGTGAACTGAGATCATGAAGACACTTGACATTATAAGCTCTTGAGTAAACAAGATATAAGCACTAATTAAAGCATTTCTAATGGAAACTTAGTCCTTATGATTTCCATTTGTATTCTTTTTCTTTTTTAATGAACTAAGCTTCTTTAATTTTCTTTTTAAAAATTTTATTTGGATGAGGTCAGAAATTGGGGGATTTCTCTTCCATTACTCACACTGCTTCCCAGATGCCGGCCTCATGTTCCCTTGACATGCTATGGAGGAGCCGTCCCTGGTCCCTGAGCTGTAGCTCTGCTGTCGTGCACACCAGACTCGACAGAGAAGCTCCAGGCTCAGGAAGACCCTCCCTCCCAATGTCCCTGGTTGCCAATGATGGCCTGGGTTCCAAGTGGCTTTAAACTCTGGAGGCCACTGATACCTGTTAGAACTATTGTCCTCCATCTCCACCCCCATTGACTTTGCATTTACATGCAGGAGTCTCTTCTCTCGGTTTAGACATTTTAATATCACAGTAAGAAATAAAGCCCAGTGGGTTAGCTGACTTTCGAGAGCCCTAAGGAAATCATCGCTCGGAAGTTTTTGAGCCTTCTGGAAGATTATTTATTTGTTAATGGTACCTAGAGTCTCCTCATTTCCCTTGCCACCAACTGAGCCCGAGGCTTTTTTATCCTTTTTCAGTTGTCCTATCCAGTCATTTCAACAGGATGTGTTTTATTTAAACATGGAAATAAAATAGGGGGAAGAAATAAAGAATTTCATAAACTCGGACATGGATACATTTCAGTGAGAGCATTCAAACAGGCATGTCTGGAGCTGGATGGTTGAATTATAACAGTCTTGGCATAGTGAAAATGAAAGCAGATTTTAGCTTTGAAAACAAATACCAAAAAAAAATGTCTATGGCCTCCTCTCCCCTCCAAAAAAATATCAAAGAAATGGACACTGATAGTCTAGGCTTACTCAGAAAAAAAAAATCACTATAAATAAGGATAAAAATTATTTTTCTCTCTTAATCACATATACTGCTAACCCCAAATCCTGGTATCTCTTCCTCCTTTCTCCTTCTTTTCCTTAACCATAATTTACAACTCTTATCCTTCTATTTATTTTAATCTCTTACTCCCACAAATCCTGCTCTCCTGTACAGTCTCCCATTCCCTCTTCATTCTCTCTGCCTCCAGCCCTTCTGGCTTTACCTCCTTGCTCCCTAGACTGAATTGCCGTCAGTGCAACAACCTACATTATCCTGCCTTTGTCCTTCTGCTGTTTCATCCCTGCTAGTCCCCAACCCTAGACTCTGCCTATTTACACCCAGTTTTTATCAGACTCTAGTGGAAAGCAGGATGTTAGTAAATAAGAATGATGGCTTTGATACCTGGTAGGTATGTTCACACCCAGCTTTGCCACTTCCTAGCCTGTGATCAGGTGAAGTTATTCAATTGGTTACCTCCTCTGACAAACAGGATTCAAAATTGCCCCTTCCTTATAAGTTTCTGTGAAGATCAGAATAACTACTCAGTTAAAGCATAATACTCGGCCCATAAAAAGTACTCAATAAATATTAGGTATTGCTATTATTGTCATGTTATTAGAATTCCACATCTATGCCAACAGACACTGCTAACACTGCTACAGACTAATGGTTTTTAACTTTGGTTTTAAGCCAAATTCATTACAATGGCTATTCAAAGCCCTGTACATTCTATTGCCTCTGTGATCTTTCTGACCTCATCTTCATGACTAACCTTCCTAGCTCGCAACACCCACACACACACTCAAGTATAAGTTCCCCAGGGGCAAGGAATTTTATATATTTTGTTAATTTCTATATTTTCAGCACCTAGAATTATTCCTAGAACATAGTAGGTGCTCAATAAATATTTGTTGAATAATCGAGCCCTAATACAAATAAATATCATTGCCTTGGTGAAGGTTTTCCTACTTTCCCAAACATGGTTATTTTCTTTTCTGTATTCCTGTGATACTTAATACATTCTTCAATTATAACATTTATCATGTTGTATTTTTATGGAAAACATATTTAAAGCTCTTAAATTTAACCAGATGGTATAATTCAAAAGCACATTTTTATTTAATAGACTGAAACCTCACATTGCATAGATTTGATTGAATGATTACAGAAATCATAATACTCTGTGTTTTTAAATTGCATTCCCATCATGTTCTATGAGTTTCCACAAAATTAAGTCCAAGCTTGAGAAAATCCAAAAAAAGCAAATTAGGAAATAAATTCCAACACCGAGAAATATTATGCAATGGTGTATTCTGTGTTTTGACATTATAGAAAACTTGCTATTTTACTAGCAAATAGGGAGGAGGCTTGCAAGATGCTACCTTGTGAACATATCAGCATAGCTATACATGTGGCTGATAAAGAATCTGCAAAGACAGGTAATCTCAAAGGTCAGTCTTAGAGGAACATACCCGTTAAAGTTAACTTTCAAGAGTTTCTTCATCTGGGGGAAAATATTACTCACCAACTTTTCTTAAGGAAAATTCTATTACTAAAAGCCAGGAGGCATATTACACATCACACAATTCTCAGATCCAAAGGAAGAATTAATAAAATCTTCTATGCCTCAAGGTTTAGGTAGGGAGCAAGGACCAATCTCAGATACATTTCTGTGCCATCAAGGTGATTTCAGGGCCACTGCCCCTGGCTGGCCAATCATATATTTATTCATTGCTATAATTTTGAGTGTGAAGCATATTTTAAGTCATTGATTGCAAAGCTGTTCTTACCATTTCTTACTGGAAAATATCCTAGGACATACACATGGGAGAAATTATTTGTCCCAGGACAGCAATAGTGACGGCTAAGTGAAATCTGCCTGCATTCGGAAGGAGGTGATAATAATCTGAGGAAGCCCCCATCTAAGGTGGTGTGACAGCTGTGAATGCCTTTGACTGTAGCATTTATCAGCTCCACTCAACACATTTTAACCTAGAAAAGGCATTTGTGATGAATAGAATCTTCTGGGATGGAATCAAGATTAACATCCATTTTGGCTAATGATTTCATATCAATGATTTCATATCTTCTCTGCTATTGTATTTTGGATTTTTCACATTGAAGGCAATATAAAATCCCTGTTCTAGATGAACCTCGCATGTTGGAAAAGTACAGAGACAATGACTTCTGCTAATACACAATTATCAATGCTCACTGGCCAAAATCTCAAGAGAAATGAGATTGTGCTGTAACCTAGGAACTCTGAAAATTAAAATCTGGGTTGGTGCCCAGTTTTATCTTCTTCCTCTATTGGATCTGTGTGCTGGGACTGCTGCTGGCTTTCTTTTATGCTTGTTCTCATGGCTCTGGCTCTGTATCCTCTGGGTCCACCTTAGTTATCTTGCTCTCCAAACATGGTTTTTAAATATCTGTTTGATCTTTTTTTTGGGGGGGAGGGGTGTGGGTGGCTCTTGATTCCTCTAGAATGAGGGCTCAGGTAGGATCAGTTTGTCTGGTGCCTACTGGGTTCCTGTTATTTAACATATTGGTACCGCTGGTATTGTTGGGAGCTTTTTAGTGTAAATACCTGATTTTAGTTAGTTGCTGATATATATATGACCCTTCATTGAATATATCCTCCTTCAGTATTTTTGCTAGGTCAGAATATTAGTAACTTTACAAAGAATTGCAGCTTTCCCTATGATCTGAAATCCAACCTTTTAAAAATATCTTTGAGAGCACCTTATCATGAAATGTAGTTAACACTTCTCTGCCTTATCTAAGTCAAACTTTCTGACATTTGGCCCTAGAGACTTCTCTCTGCTCCTTCCACCTCTGAGCCCAGTGACACCACTCCCTCTTGTGATTTGCCACACCGCCCAAAAATCCTTGGCAGTCTCTTTTTACAGGCTTCCCTTTTATCACTCAGCTTTTAAAGAGTTCCATCCCAGGCCTTCTCTTTCCCCTGAGTGAGGGTGTCAACACCCACAGCTTCAGTTATCACCTATGAGATAATTTCCTCCAAATCTCCAAGTCAAACATGTCTCATAAGTTCAATAACCCACATATTCCCTTATTCAACAAATACTTAATGAACACCCACTATGTGTGAACTCAGGTGACCGCTCATTGTTCCTACTAGGAAGTTTATAGGTACTTCTCTAAATATCTAAAACATGTGAGAACCTTTCTTCCAGAAGGGCGATTCAATCTGTATTTCCTAGCTTGATAAGTGAGACCATTATCTACTTGGTCACCCAATCCATGATCTTGGGATTCATTTGAAATGTCCCCTTCTCCTTCACTACATACATTTAAACCCCATTCAGTGTCCGTGCCCACGTCCAGTTAGATAGCAAATCCCAACAGTTTTACCCTCTGAAAACCTCTAATCTGTGCTTTCTTCTTCAACCCCCTGTGCTTCTGTTTTAGTTTAGGTCTTCATCACTGTTTGACTCATTTTAATCTTCAATATATCCTCCACACTACTGCCAGCATCAGACCTTCTTGCTGTGAATTTCACCATTAATTTCCTTCCCTAAAGCACTTCAAGTTCCAAAACACCTTCGGATTAAAGTCAACCCCTTAGCTTGGCCCTACCACCTTTCTGGTCCTGGTCCTTGCCTATCCCCTGCCATTGTGTACTCTGTTCTGGGTCCATGCTAAACAACTTGCTGTCTCTCAGAGACATCACATTTTTTGCTACCTTTATACCTAAGTATATCTGCTTGAGAAAACCTTTATCTTCCCACTACACTAACCATTCCTCTTGTAAATGACAGTACAGCCTAGTGGATGAGCTTGTGAACTTTGGGGCTGAGAAAACCTGTTATCCAGTTCCAGACAACTTACTTTTCCTCTTTGAGTCTCAATGTTGTCATTAGGGTTGGTTTGAGAATCAGATCAGGTATTTGTTGAATAAATTCCATATTTATTTAGTGCCTACTTCCTGCCAGGTCCTGTTCTGGGAACTGCAGATATATCAGTGAACAAAACAGCCAAAGCCCCTGCTCTGAGGGGCTTACAGTCTGGCTGGCATATAGGAAGTCGACAAAAATGTTATTATTATTCATCCTAGACTTAGGTAATAGTTCCTTGGGGAAACTTTTTCAGACCTACTTCTCAATTTTCATTCTGAATTAGGTGCTCATCCTCTACAGTCCCATATCGCCTATGTAGTACAATTATTACAGCATTATGTCATATCATAATTGCCAAATAATTTTATCTTTACCCACAATGAGTTCTTCAAGGATAGATGTGGGGACTTTTTGTCGTTTTGCCAGCTTTCCATATACAAGAGATCCAGTTATAAGTGTCAAGTGAATGAATGAATGTTTTAGGGTATACCTAACATTGTTTAAAAATAACAACACATACCACTAAGAATTTGCTGTATGCCAGATGCTGTATTGACTGTTTAAATATATTATGTAATTTAATCTTCACAGCAACACTATGAAACCAGCATTATTACATCTACTTCATAAATGAGGAAACTAAATCCTAGAGATGCAAAGTAACTTGCTGGAGTTACACAGCCAGCAGGTGGTAAAACCAAGTCAGGGACCCAGGTTGGTCCAACTCCAGAGGCTCCACTTTAATCATGCTACTTGATGAGAGCAGCCATTTCTCCATTGGCAGTTGAAGATATAGGACTATGGTCTACATGTACTTTGTTTTCAATATGCCTATGTACATAAGACAACTTTAATCCACAGTCGATTTATACAGACATTTTAGCTTAGTTATATTTTTCTGTAATGTTCTATGTGATTCTGCTTACCCTGCTGAGGGATAAACAGTTTTAAAACAGAAACAGTCTTAAACTTGCCAGTTCACAGCATTAGAGCTTCTTCCAGTTTAGAATGTCTTTGACTAGCTCTATTTCTTAAGGGAATATTTAGTCTTTAGATGTCCTTCCTGCTTCCGTAGCTCCTCTGCCTAAGGATACCAAGCCACTGATTTTCGTCTTTATTGTGATGGGGCTGCACCTGTTAAGGGGGTAAGGCATCAGGGTAATATTCTTTAAGGCGGACTTTTCCTGGAGTCTCAAATGGGAAATGAGACAAAAGAAAGTCCTTTAGGCTGAGAACAAAGCCAATACTACTCTATTGCCTGTCTCCCTTTGAGGACCTGGAGATGGGAGAGCCTGCCTTTTCTACTCCCATCCCCTTCTTTCTACACTCAGTTGGGATTGTGAAGGGTAGACTCTCCCCTCCCTCTTCCTGCCCTTTGTGCACTTTCCCTGTATCCTACCATCCTCCTTCCTGAAGTGGAATTTGTCCTCCCCTTCTTCCTAGGGTTAAACTGAGGAATGGCTGCCAGGTCCCCTGATTTATGGGAGGAGGAATGAAAACATCTGTTCGATACTTTCAAATTATTACCTTTGTTACCCCTGCTTCTCATAGGGTATTCTCAGGTCTCCCAAGCTCTCTGGATCCTTTTATAGTAATGTGGCTCAGAGCAGTTCTAGAGGAAGATTTACAAGGGCTCTTAGATACCTCCTTTACCTGACTCGCTACCTTTCCCCTTTCAGCCCATAACCCAAATTCTTGGCCATAGTCTTGTCCTTTACAAGCAGCTTAGAAACAGTGGGAGTATTCCCTCCACAAAATTAGTCAGTATAATCAATGAGCTATACATTCAAATTCTGACAATTTCATCCCTGTGACAACACCAACGATGTCTAACCTATTACTTAAATATGAGATCATGGAAAAGTAAACCATACTAAAGAACCCAAAATGAGAGGGCATACTCTGAAAACATTAAATATTTGATTTGTAGACTGTCTCTCTCAGCTTCAGACTGTCCCTAAAGAAAGGGGAAGTGTTTGTGAAAGGGAACAAATTAGTAAGGAAATTGACAACCATGGTGGGTCCAGTGACAGAAATAGTATGAGGAAGCATGGATCCTTGTAGAAGTGACTATACTCTGAAGCCTCTTCAGCTCATTGTGCAATGTGAGGCTTGGTGTGTATCTCTTAGATATAACTTGTAAGTTTGAGGTCAGAATTGGATCTTTACTGTATGAGAAAAAATTCTCATGTAAGCTGAAATATGGGTGAAGAAATCAACTTGAACACTGTGAATTCACTGGAGAAGCAGAAAATAAGATTATTAAAATATAGCCTGAAAGGAGAATATAAAATAAGAAAAAAATGCCCCTTGTTTGAGAATATCATTACCATCTGGGTTGTAAACCATTTGATTCTAATTCTAGTAGCTTGTTGCCAGAAATAACTTATTACCAGGGAGATATGCTGGAGAATTGTCAGGAATGACAAAGTTTTTACTTGTTTTTAATATCCGTATCATAAAATGATAAAGCTAATGAACCATACAATGATGTGACAGGATGAGCCATATAGCCTAGTATTTTCTGCTGCATATATTTATGCTGTTTTTATATCCCAATTCTTCTTCCCTTCCCATCCCACAAAAGGTCAGAAACCACTTTTGATAAGCAGAGAATCCTTCAAACTCTCTTCCCTCTGGAGGAAAGCATTGGACACATCTGGGGTCTGCTGAGAGTTTATAATCTAATCCATAGACTGCACAATAATAGCAATTTATATTCACAGCTTTCTTTTCAGTGGTCATGTTGAGAGTGTACATAAACCTGATCTACAATATTTGAGTTCACAGTAAATACAGTTCACTACTGTCCAATCCCATTGATGTCATTTTGGAGCTCCAGTTCACACTTTTCTAGCCATGCGACCTTGAGCAAGTTACTTAATCTTACTAGTTTACTCATCTTTGAAGTTGGGATAATAATAGTTCTTGTTCATAGCCAGTGTATTTGAAAACTGCTTTGCAATGAAATAGAACAGCTTGAATGTTGAGAGCTTCCAAATCCTAACTTGGGTGTTCACTTCAATGAAAATGAAAATGAAATAAATGACAAGGAGTTCATTATTTGTACCAGGAGGCAGTATAAGAATTTGAATTAGGGGCTCTCGAATAACCATGATGTTCTAAAAATGGTAGTTATCTTTTTCACAAACCTTCTTTGGGGATTCTTTTGTGCAGAAAATCTCTTAATCTGCAATCTTTAATCATTATTAAAGTCTACATTGGTTAGAAGGATATGCAGCTTCCTCTTAGATTTTCAGGTTTGGTGCTTCTTTGGAAGAGGAGGCTGATGCTGTTTGGAGAATGGAGCAGGAAGCTGGAAATTCGAAACCCTCAGTCTGATACATTTTCTAGAAGCAGGCCACCGGCTCTTACTATATTTTTATGAACCCAGACTGAGTTTAATTTTAATGGTATAAGGACTTGGTATTGAAGGAGTTAAAGGGTCTCCCACACCCCTCTGCCTGAATCGTTCTTTTGTGTACACAGCTGCAGTTGGAGCACGGGTCGGAAAGGAAATGGTTAGAGGAAGAGTTGGTTTTCAGACCAGGCGAGTCTGCGAGGGGGGCTGGGGGTGGCCTGGGGTTTTACATGCCAGATGTAGGCCTGCCCCGGTGCCTGCCTGGAGCTGCTGGCGTGGTCACGTCGCGGCCCTATGCGAATTGAACCGAGGTGATGAGTTAGCGAGTTGCTATGGTGACGAGCCTGGCCACGTGACCAGGCTGCTGCTGCCGGCGCTTTGACGTCAGCAGCCGGGAGGGCGGGACCCGGGAGGGCGGGGCGGGAGCCTGAGCTTGGAGAAGCGAGCAGGCACGGTCTGCGCGAGGAGCAGGCGAGCGGGAAGGAAAGACACAGCCACCTTCCTCACCAGCCGGCCCGCAGCTGTTTGTTCCCTATCTCGGGAGTGCGCCAATGCCTGGTCCGACCCAAACCCTGTCCCCAAATGGCGAGAACAACAACGACATCATCCAGGATAACGGGACCATCATTCCTTTCCGGAAGCACACCGTGCGCGGGGAGCGTTCCTACAGGTAATGGGGCTGGCACCGCGAGCGGCGCCGGGCGGGGAACCTCGGCGGGGGCGCGCGGAAATCCGGCGCGTTATATAATGGAGCAGACGCTGCCCCTAGACTGGGCTGCAGACATGCGTTTTTAAAGGCGATTGTGATTCTTTGCTATCCGTTTCCATGTGTCATGTTGGGTATGCCTTGAGGCTTCTCGATTGCAGATGGAAAGCATTTTGTGAATAGGTCTGCTGCCTGCAAGGGATCTCCCTCCATCTCTTTCCTTCCACGATAAAAATGCAAGCAATTTTCCCCTCTCTGCAAAGAGAGACAGGCTGTAGCACTTCCTTTCGTCCTTCTCTTTTAGATTTTAAAGGAGCCATTAGGTACGCTGAGCCTAAAGACAGGAGGATGCCTAGGAAAAATGTTTGCGTCTGCCCTGATGTGTGTGTGTGCAAGAAAGATGGAATCCTCTAGATTAGGCTGCAGTCTGTGATGTTAAACCGCCAGATTGATGGAGCTTTGTAAGAATTCTGCTCGCTGATTGGTGCAGGGATTGACAGCAGAGGTCATGGTGTCAGGCATTCACCAAAATTTTCTCCATAGATTCCAAGGTTTATTAGAAAGCGACTAGACTGCTATGAACTTGAAGAAAACTGGGTGCAGTTATGCCTATTCTTAGGAGTTTGTGGCCTCCGCATGGGTGGGCGAACCCGCTCTCCTTATTTACAATAGGAAGGTAATTCCTGGTATCTTGCTGAGGTCTGATTTGAGGATGGGGCTGATCTTGGTCATTGTATTGTGAGCCTTTTGATTAATGAGTCGGCCTGTATGGTTGGCATCATTTTTACATTAGCATATCTGGCAATATGTTCTTGTAGATAAGCTCATTAAAATTGTTTGCATTGTTTGATAAGGATAACAATGTAAATGGAGAATGCAGTTAGAGCCTAATGCAGCTCAAGGCCAGACTTGAAGGGAGACTGATAGCTTCACTCATATTTCCTCTGAAGTTCTTTTGTACCAAGTAGTTATTTTTAAATGTTACCTTGATAACCACTAACAATGCTTTTGCTTTGAGGCAGAGCACACATACCTCTAAAGTGCATCCTCTCAGCTAATGAGCAACAGGAAATAACTATTTTTTTAATGCCTTAATCTAAACATTCAGATGGCATTGTGGGTAGAATATTCAGTGTATATAAATGTAGCATATTTATAAAATGGGAGTAAAAGTACCCCACTTCCTCTCTCTTTGACTGAAGAAACACTGTTTGTTGACTCAAAAAAAAAAAAAAATGATAAGCAGCACTTGCCCTATCATCTCTGGCAGTTATGTAAATACTTGGAGTTAATTTGGGCTGTGCCCCTGAGGTCACCAAAATCTCATGCCTTATGGTTCCAACTAGTATGTTGACATGGCATCCTTACAGATTCCAAGTGCTTGTTATTTTCTTAATATAAACCGGAATTGGTCCATAACCTCTGAAACTCCTTTTGGAGACCTCTATGATTGGAAGGTTGGGTTCCTTCTCTCCCTTACCCTTCACCTTTCTCTGTGAATGTTCTGAAACCTAAAGTAAAATTAACAAAAACAAAAACCCTGAGTTGCTTTTAAACCTCACTTATTCGAACTGTTCTTACAGGTAATACATTTGAAGCCCTCATTTCTTAAATGATTTATTCTCTGCTATGTAGATAGTAGTTGCTTTTAAGACGGAGTTCAGATTATACCACGTGGGCCAAAGGATGTGGCCCAGTTGGGTTTTATTAGTCATATAAACTAACTTAAAATGGCAATGGAAAAATCACTTGACGGAAAGCTTAAATGCTATCTTTTGGTGATACATTATTGCTTTAAAATAAAATTTTACCTTTTTAATTCCAGTTATTTCCAATTCCTAAAGTATTTCCAGTTTGCTTTCTGAGTCCCTTTAATGGTACCTGGAATTATGTGAAAAACAAAACTGAATTTGAATAGAGATCTGTCTGAACAAATTCTTAAGTCACTATGAGCATTATTGCATTTGTGTTTTATGTAATAGGATTACTGAACACTGTAGTGAGACGTGTCATAGGTTAAATGAAGAGGGAAGCCTCCAAAACTGCATTTGTGTTGTATTATGTGAAGGGTGCTCATGGAGACAGACACAGCTGATGTTGTCCTTGGTCTGCTTTTCTTCCAAAGTAGATGACCAGTGTCTCATAACTACCACTTATTTTTTGGTAGGGGTATAGGGGAAGGAAAAATGTGACACATTTTTCTATACAGGAACTGTTCTGTAATTATTTTGGCATCCTGAGGCTGGAATAATATTGCAGTTTAATTGCTAAGAAAACTTGGAAGGCAGTTTGAAAGCCAGAGTAGAGGTGTAACTGCATAAGTTTTACTTTGGCCGTAGGTTCAGTATAGCCCCCACCAATGAGATATTCTCAAGAGTTCTGTTTGAGCCCCTGTGGAGGGCCTCTGTAAGCCCAGAGCCCCGGGATGATCAAAGGCAGTTCCCTTTCTGGTTCCTTACTGACTTATAGGCCCCTGCAGGTCCTTTATCTTTTTAGAGGTACCTGCATTTGCTCATTACATATATCTCACTGCATTCTTATAAAGTTTTTGTGAGGATAACTTCATACATTTAAGACAAAGACTTACTTAAAAAAAAAAAGGCTACGTAAATATAAGAAGAGTGCTGTGCTTACTGAAAGGGGACTCTCTTAGGAACTACAGGACAAGAAGAACACCCCTCACCTGGTAGTGCAGCTGAGAGGTGGAGGAGACAGCTAGAGAACAAGACAGTGCTTCCCAGCACTGTCGGTGAGCAAGTAGTCACTCTTCCCAACAGGAGACGTTATTACCATAACATTTGCACTAGAGCATTTATAAATAAGGGTCAAATATGGTTCATGGCCCAGGCACCTTGACCCAGGTATCTCTTAGTGTAAACAGAGCCCATTTTTCCAGCCTGGACTAGAGTGGGTAGTAAATCATTATTGAAACCTGTATGCACTTTGGTGAGAAGAGCAATGTTCCTTTAGAAATTACCCCTCATTAGTCACATCAGTTGAAAAAGCAAATGCAAAAGTGGCTCAGCAGAGCCCTGCGGACTCGTTTCTATGGCTCATGTCCACCACTGTGTGATGGCCTCCTCGGCCCCACCTTCCTCATTGCAGGTATGGACACTAGAAATCCATGTATGTTAAGAGGTGCTTAAAATGATATAAATGTGATGTGGGGCATTTGAGGTGACACTTTAATTCACAAGTCCTGCTCTCGCTCTCCCTGGAGAGACCACTCCGTGTAGCTGTTTCTTGCAGATGCTAGTAGGAAATGAGATTTATTAGCTGGCACTCTGCCCACCAAATCTTTGTTTGCATACTCCAAGCTTTTAAGAATGAATGTATAAGTCCAGAGGACTATTTCCACGTGGGTATCTGAACATGCAACTACAGTAGCGTATGTTTCTGAATACTTAAAAAAATTACTTGGCCCCAGGAAATGAACTATAAAGAAAAACAAAATGAAAACTTAAGCCTAAAACATTGACTCTGACATCCAACTTTGCCAACTTTGAAAAATGAACTCTTGTTAAGAAAAACAAAAAGAAAAATCTTGTGTGTGCATAAAAAATAGAGTCGTGAAAGCATGTTCCATTTAATAGAAGCTGTTGTAACATGGCTCACTTCAACCAGAATGTACATTTCAGATCATACTTCCCCAAACAGACAGCAAAAGTATAGTTTTATTTGCCTCCATTACATATATATTAGTATCATCTGGGTTTACTACTATCCTAGGAGGTTTTTGAAAATAATGATTTTTGTCCTTAATTTTTCTTAGTATTTGTAAAAATCACAGGGTTACCTGATGCTTTGATTATTAGGTGCCCAATTTTTTAACTTCTTTTCAGGGTTCTTTGTCAGAGTTTCTATTACAGGGATGCCCTTCTGGGTGCCATTGGTGAGAGCTCACCCCTGCTCAGCAACAGTTGTTACCACTTGCATCTGTTTACAGTACATTATCTTAGCAGAACAGTGGTTTGAGATGGTCCCCTGAATTTAGGACGTTGATTTCCATAGGCAATATCTTTTCTGTATTTACAGGGTCATCTTGAAGCTGCAGTGATATTCCCTTAGATAAACGGGGGGAGGGAATATTGGGACTAATCTAAATATCAGGTTTGGAAAACTAATTTGACAAAAACTTAAGAATCTCCTCTGGGCAAGCTCTCTGCTACCTGCCTCTTCAATGGCCTAGAGTTCTAGCAAAGTCAGATGTGTGAGCAGCTCATTTTGTAGTAGATTTATTTACCTTTTGAATATTTGGCTTGATTACAAAAGTTTCCTGAGCCCACAGTGACAGAGTAGAAAAAGGTATCCTCCAGGCCAGTATGCTGTGAGAAGTTAAATGACACTGTGGAAGACCAAACATTTGGGTGAAAAGAGTGTAGGCTTTAGAATCAGAATTTTCTTTGGCCTGGCAAGGTGCACATTAGGCAGTAGTGGAAAATAAGGCAGGAATATTGAAAGGCAGGCAGGGTGGTCAGAACTTGAACATGGAAAGCCACTGAAAACTCATTAATTGAAAAACAGCATAATGTAAACAGGAGTGTGCATGCCGGAATTGATCTCCTGTTTTGAAATGAGAGTTAAAAGGAAAATGAAGTTCCAATAGTGCCCCATGGAACAGAGTCCTGAAGTACTAGGAATCCTTAATTCTCCATGACAGAACTCTCTCAAGCCCCAGTGTAGCAGTCAAGACAAGGTGGACTGGCTCGAAGCATCTTCTCCCAAGTAGGAGCAATCAGCATAGCTTCCTCCCGTAACTGGACTGGTACTTGGGTCTGGCAGTGGCTTCTGTACTTGCTGAAGCCCACTTCATAGTTAGCAACCTGACTTCAAGGGGTGGCTAGTCTACATATATACTGTTCTAATTCTCCCAAACTCAGAAGCAGGGTGTCTCGTACTTCACTGCGAAGGATTCTTCTGAGTCATTTAATGCCATAAATGTTGCAGACATGACTCTGATGAAACTGTTGAGGGTGCTCCATGTAGTCCTTGTGCCAATTTCTCTGACAGCTGGAAGGGGGTCACACTGATGGCAGGCTCCAGTAGACTGAGAGTTTACTGGATTGTGTAGATTTGTTTACTTCTCAATTTTGTCAGTTTCACTTTAAAGGAAAAATTGATTTGTTCCTCTCCTGAGAAAAGTATCCTTTCCCACAATGAATATGTTAGTATAGTTTTATTTTCCTGACTTTGGGTTGTCTTTCAGCTATCACCTTCTGTAATACCAAACTGGATATGTCACACTTATCTAGTACCTAAAGCACTATGCCAGCAGCCTTTTTCCATGCACATCCCATTTGTATCATATGAACATTGTTTTAGTTCATTTTAAAATTCCGATTGTTTATCTTGGTCTTTTTGGCCCTCAGAATTTATATTATGTTCGGAGAATTCTTTCAAAATGGAAACTTACAGTTTACATAAGCCAAAACCAAAATTATAAAACTTTTGCCTTCTAACATGAATCAAAGAAATTTCTCAAATTATTTTTGTTAAATGTGTTCCCAAATGCTCATTTATTTTAATGAAAATAAATCATTAGTGACGTAAAGATTAAACAGTTTTATAGGTCACCAAGAAATGATTTCTTAGTAGGTTACTAAAAAAATTCTTGTGCATTTTCAATGTTAACTCTCCCCAGGCTAATTAGGATATTACTCACCTAAACCAGGACAAACTTTCTTACTTAAAGCATTATTTTATTTTTTTTATGAAGGAGCAGAAGATGGTGATATATCCATAGGATGGTTGGCTGTTTAAGTGATGGTGTCCTTTTGTGTAGTTTATCTAGTAAAGAAAATATGGTTAGAGCTCAGTCTTCCTGTTGTTTATAGACCTCATTTGGTTTACACAGGTAAAATGTGCCAAAAGGACCAGATTTGGGCCATGACATGAAACAGAAGACTAGGGCAAGAGATGTGAAAGAGCACGTGTTAAATAATATAGTGCGCACTGGTGAGAGTCCATAAAATTGTGATCTTGCATACAGAATTGGTCCTGAGGTTTATGGCCAGTGTTTGTCGTTGCATAATCCTAAAAGGACAGTGCTCTTCAAATGAGGTACACCTTAGATTTCTGTGATCCTGTTTTACTTTTCCTAGAAGTAGCATTTGCTTTTAAGACATTAATTCCTTGTTCTTTACAGTCAGCCTACCTGGCAAGGTCCTGAGAGGTAATTTATCCAAAATGCCAGGGACGTTGACATCTCAGGGTGGTGTTCTTCCGTTCAGTTGTACTTTGATTGTAAACAGTAAATCTCTTCATTTAAGACCCCTCCATGATTCCTTGCAAGGTTTGCATTTGATGCTTAACAAATCAGGAGAAATTGAAGCTACTAAAATGGGCTTCTCTCCCCAACCCAGTCTACTTCCTTTTTATCATTTTAGAATGCCAAAACATGTTTTCAGGCTGCTAACAATAAAAAAATTTAATTCCCGCTCTTTAAAAAATTATACAATTATTGTTATATTAAAATGATAAGCCAAAATTCTAACAGTCTCTTAAGAATCTAGTCTTTCAGCACACTTTCTGAATTCCTTCTGTATGTTAAATTCCATGCTGGGCATGTGGAATACAAATAAAAATAATGCACAGCCTTTCCTTGAAAAGCATCTAGTATCAAGGACAACAGGCAGAGAGGAGGCAGTGCTTGATGGGAGGAATATGAGATGGAAAGGTATCCACGTCTGACTCCAATAAAGTAATTTTGTAATTATTGTGCTGATACCTGACAGAGGCAAAATTATTGTTTCTATAATTTTAAAAGCTTTTAGAAAATGAGCATGTAAATAAAAACCATTTGAATGTGTGTGTCCTCTACTGTGACCACTGTATATAAGTTTTCATATAGCCTGGAGGCACAAGTTTGAGCCTTGTTGAGTGACTGACTAGTGGGAAGGTTACTTCTTTCTTACAAAAAGCGACTTGAGAAAAAGTAAAAAGCTCCTCCCTTTTGATCCCCAGTTTTTGGATATTTGTATTGACCATCACTAGGTTAAAATAATATGGTATACTTTTATGTAAAAAGTGAAGAAAATGAGAGTATATATTCGTATTTACTTGATGTTCCTGGAGAAACTGAAAAGGTATAAACTAATAACAGTAGGAACTGGACAGATAAGACCCCATGTACCTTTTTTTTTTTAATAGTCTTAATTTTAATGAGTTTTACATGCTGAGATATACTGGGAAGCATCTCAAGATATTCATGAACTTAACTGAAGTTACATGGATGATATTAAAAATTTGCCTGATGTAAGTACCACACTTACATTAAAACATCACAGATCACAAATGAAATGTGCTCCTGCAGCATCTGCCCATTGAGGTTTCACACATCACAGTCCATGGTCCATATTTTGTTTCATTTTGCTCTAGAGTACATTGAAGCTGCCTCCTGTGGGTTTGTGTTGTTTTGTTTTTGTGATGTGTCTAACCTGCTTAGTATGCACCATGAATCTTGCACTAACTGCAAAATAATCAGTGCTCTGTGAGGATTCTTTTTCAGTAAACTCTTTGAATTTTTGTTTTCTTATTTTTTGAGTTCTGTGTGTCAGGTACTGTGTGTGGCCCTAAAACAGTGAGATTGCAGGTTATTGCTTTTTTTGAGCCATGTTGCTGTAGTCCTCTGGCCTCCCCCAACTCTTAGTCTAACCTCCACTTTATGGAAATTATTGAGCAATATCTGGCCTTCATGTGACCCCTGCAGATAATGGTAGAACAGCCCTGGCCAGGAAGCAAGCCATCTGCATTCACCATACCCGCCTGCTCCAGCCCTCTGACCTATTGGTCTGGGTGAAGGCTGAGTGAATCCCTGTGGAGACTGACCAATTAAGAATCAACAAAAGGAGATCTTTGAATTCATCATCCCAGCTATAGGGACCTGTTCACCATCAATAACCATGAAATAGAAAGCTTGTGGAGCTTGTGAGCTGACGAGCTCTGCTAGAAAAGTAGGAAGTGGAAGAGAGGGTTATTTAGTGGGTGCAGGACAGCGGTGGGTGAGCCCAGCTCAGGCTGAGGGCTTCTTGTGTGGATGTGCCAGGCCTCTGCTTCTCCCTTCTCTCTTCCTTTCTGTTTCTGAGGTCAGAGTAAATCTGCCCCATCTACACTCATTCTCCAGGGGAAAGGAGGAAGAAATGAGTCATCAGCCACCTGGGGATAGGGAGTGCTGATGACAGGGAATGGGGACCTGTAAGTCTTTCCACAATCCCTTAGTGAGGCTAGCAACACACAATAAATTGAAAAGGAGATTTGGCGTTTGAGAAGCCAATTTTTCTCTCCCTGGAATTTCTGACAGACAGCATTGTCGTACCACTGACTTTAAGATGTCAACATGAATAACAGTAAAAATGTTTCCAGCCCGTGTGATGAGTTTGTCACTGCTACCTCAACTCCAGTTCAAAACTTGGCCTGGGCCAAAAAGATGGCCTGAAACCCTCTGTTCCTACCCCACATTGAGACCAACTGGGGTTCTTAAAGTCCCAGGTTGCTACTTGGAGAGAGAGTGAGGTGTAGTGGCAAAGCTCGGGCTCTGGTGTGAGACTTATCTATCCCAGTTCCACCCCTTTCTAACTATCTATATGATCTGGAACAAATTTTTTAATGTGCAAATGAG
Source organism: Eidolon dupreanum (assembly GCA_028627145.1). Classification (NCBI taxonomy): domain Eukaryota; kingdom Metazoa; phylum Chordata; class Mammalia; order Chiroptera; family Pteropodidae; genus Eidolon; species Eidolon dupreanum. The sequence continues at coordinate 62,799,046 of CM053504.1, forward strand.
GATAATCACAGCATCAACCTCACAGAGTTCTTAATGAGGATTTAAATGAGAATATAAAGTATACCTGGCACATAGTTGATGTTCATTAAAAGTCCAAATTAAATGTGGAAAAAATTCAAACAAATTATACTTCAGTCTTTAACCCTGTTATCAACTTTAATAAAAATTTACATGTGGTAAACCATATCCATTTAAAGTGCATGATTCAGTGAGATTTGGCAGTGTATGTGCCCTTGAAGCCATCACTCCCAGAAGATTCTTGGTACCCTTTGGAGTTCATATGTCCTCTGTCTACAGCCCCAGGCAGCCACTGTTCTGCTTTCTGTCACCATAGTCTGGGTTACATTTGTTGTAAGTAGAATCATACAGATTATACTCTTTAGTGTTTGACTTCTTTGACCCAGCGTTATGATTTTGAGATTCATCCAGATAGGATTTATTGGTTCACTTCTGAGTAGTATTCCATTGTGTGGCTTTACCATATTTTGTTCATCATTCACCAGTTGATGAACATTTGAGTTATTTCTAGTTCTTAGCAATTATGGATAAAGTCTGTGAATATCAATATACAGGTAGGTCTGTGTGGGAACACGTTTTCATTTTTCTGGGGTAAATACCCAGGAATGGAATGATTGGGTCATATAGTTCATGTCTGTTTGACTTATATAATGTTGTATATCAACTGTACTTAAATAAACAAACGAATATTTTTGAATTTTAAAAAATTAAAAGAGAAACTTATGAAACTGCAGATAATCGTCCAAACTGGCTGTACCATTTTACGTTCCTACCAGTGGAATATCAGAGTACTGGCTGTTTCGCATCCTTGACCACACTTAGTGTCATCGGTCTTTTAAATTTTGGTTATCCTTACGGATGTGTAACAGTATCTCATTTAGATTTTAATTTATGTTTCCCTGATGATTAGTAATGTTGGGTATCTTTTCATGTGCTTATTGGTCTTTTGTATATCTTCTTTAGTGATGTGTGTTCAAAGTTTTCACCCATTTTTTAAAAGTAGGTGTTTTATTATTATAAAATAATTGTAAAAATATATTCTGGATACTATAAGATGGTCTTGACTTAGATCTTATTGGGTATGAGTCTTGTGTTCTTAAACGATATAAACTTTGTAAGAAAAAAAATAGTTGTTTCTCCCTGGTCTTTGTCCACAATGCCTCTAACAGTTAGGTCCAGCTGTCAGCAAGTACAAATGATTATATTAAAAGAGACTGCAAAGTAATAACAGGATCATTATTTTAGCTTTGGGGGGGGGGGAACAACACGAAACCCATTCTAAAAGTCTGATGTGAAACAGTTAAATTTAGCCCCTAGGTTTTCTTTAGGGTCTTGATCGATAGTAGATGCTCTTTTAATTCTGTGGAGAATAGCCCTGTAATTATGTAGATATTCTTTTCTTTGTATTGTGTCCCCTTAACACTAGATCAGATTTTCCACTATTAAATTTAAGACAAAAATGTGCATAGAAATGCTTTCTTGTTTCAAAGACAGCAAGGAACCATTCTCGTATTTTCACAATTTTGCCCACGATAATTAAAGCATTGGATGCCTTTCCCTTTCCTTTTTTTTTTTTTTTTTAATTCTTAGTCAAACTCTTCCCTACTCTTCCTTGCTCCATTTTCATTCTTTCTAATTTGCCAGTTTCATTATTGCCAGTTTGACTCCTGACAATTTCTCCCTTAGAGAAATAAGAGAAATTGCCTTAAATAGAATTTAGAAACTGGGAAGCAAAAACCAGGTAAGGTCTTGGGTTTACCTTAAAGCAGGGGTCCCCAACCCCCAGGCCGCAGGTTGATACCAGTCCATGGCATGTTAGGAACCGGACCGTACAGCAATAGGTGAGCAGTGGTTGTGCGAACGAAGCTTCATCTGTATTTGCAGCCGCTCCCCAGTGCTAGCATCACCGCCTCAGCTCCACCTCAGATCATCAGGCATTTAGAATCTCATAGGAGCACCATTCAGTCCCTGGTTCCAGAAGGGTTGGGGACCACTGCCTTAGAGGATCTATTGAGAGACTGTGATTTTTTGAGATGGTAGGGATGCTTTGCAGCTAAAAGCCAGATTTCTTAGCTATATGTTTCAAAATCCAAAGATATTATAAAATATAAGGTCGCTTATGATTTTACAAATGCCCTAGGCCTACTAGTAGGTTTTTATTTTTTGCATTCTGATTGGGAGTGAGCAGGTCACAGCCATCCAATTATCAGTTGAGAGTTGAGAGTATGCTTTTTGGGTTAATCGAAGTTGTTCCGTGAAAGGAAGCCAAATACCATTAGACAGGACATCCTGTGATTCCCTTAGTTTACCATGGCCAAGGACAGGACTTTTTTTTTTTTTTTAATAAGATGATTGCTTGCTTCCTTTACTGTTAACAAGGGAGTCCAAACTGATGATGTCCATTTGGCTTTAATGACTCTAACTAGCAAACAGCTAACTTCCTCCCCCTTCCTCCCCCCCAAAAAATTACCTGAAGAATTATAAGAAACTTCTAGTCTTTACTCTTTCACAAACCCAAGGGTCTTACCATGTATCTGCCCCTCTGTTATTGTGCACCTGACTAAATTTGAGCAGGGCTCAGTTCTTATCCACTTTTTACCCAAATGCTCAGTTTCTGCACTTCCTTTTGAGAATTACAATGTTATTACACTGATGATAGTAATGTTTTAACTTTTAATCTGTAACAAGGCAGTAGGAAAGAGAGCAGAGAGGTGCTACAAATTAAGTGTGTGTGTGTGTGTGTGTGTGTGTGTGCGCGCGTGTACGTGAGCATGCACGTATTGGTTTTTGTCAAGGGTTGTTGAGTACTTCTGATGCAAAAGTCTCAGTCCCTTCTTTATTCTTCATTCCAGTAAATAAATGGTAGATGAAGCTGTTATTTAAAAAAAAAAAAACTCTTCTTCCAATCCAATATACAAGGAAGATAGGACTGGTATCTGGTTGCCCAGATAAGAGTACTAGAAAACTAGGGAAGGGAAAAGAAGGATGAACTCCACTGTAGGGTAGAATTATAGAAAGAAGGAAATTCATTCGCTGGCCAAAATGAATCATTTCAGCTGGGAAAGGAAGTTTTGGGGATAATGGCCTGGAGAAATGGTGGTGAAATAGTGCTCCTAGTTTGGATAGCATTTCCCTAGTTTGGAGAGCTACACCAATTTGGCTGATCGTTACTAATCTTAGTTCAGCTACAGCAACAACCGAAATTTCCATTTCCTGTTCTAATAATGTGCAGCCATCTTGTATGTAATTTGCAGTATGTTCTCTGGGGTTGGGATATGGGTTTATGTGGAAGCTGATCAGTACCTTGTCCACTAAACTAATATTTAAGAAGTTTAATGTTACAATTACACTGTTACATTTCGAAATTGACCATTTTGTGTTTTGTGGCAGAGTCTATTATGGAAAGAATTAAGAGTAGATGGTACCAAGAGGTAGAGTCAAATTCACAAATTTTAACACTGGCCTGTACTTCACTCATCCTTTTAGGCTTAATTTTATTTTCATTTCCATTTCAAAATGTTCTCATGAGTTTAAAAATAAATTTTACCATAATGAAAATACAGACCTTTAGATAGGCAGCAATCTCTAAGAGTGAGATACCAGGAGATTTATTTATTTTTAAAGTAGTAGATTTTTCTAAACACATAGTCAAGATATCAATCTGAAGTCTTTTATTGGTGTTAAAAAAAAGTTATAAGCAGTAATTAACTTGATCTCTTTTCATTTTGACTAAACTACCACAAAAGCAAACTGAGAAACTTAGTAGTAACTGGAAGCATAAAATATGGTGATTCCTAAAATATTAGTTTGGCTTATATGTTACAGCTGGCAGGTTTTTGAGCCAAAAATCATTCCCAGTAATAAACTGAGTTTACAAGTCACCCAAATCTCTACATTTCAGGCTCTTCTTCAGAGAGAATGCTAACAATGACCAAATCATCTTGGTTAAAGTGAAAATGTAAAATGAGGCCTTGGTAGAACTAAAAAAGGAAAATGGTTTTACCAAAGACCGCAGTTAGGTCCTCATTTGGAGTTCTGTTGTCTTCCTACTTACTGTCATGACATAATAAAGACCGAGTACAGAAGGGGACTTGGTTGAAAGCAACAATCCTCGAGTCAGCTCTAAGTCAAAATCCCAGCTCTTCCACTTAATAATTGTGACTGGGCAGGTGTCTCTATCCTTTCCCACATGATCGCATAAAAGCAATAGCCATCACATAGCTTTGTTGTGAAGACCAAATGAGAAAAATGCACATTAACTTATTCCTGTGAAGTAAAGGAGATGCAGAGAGGTGAGTCCCATGTGCCCAGGTTTACCCATCGGGTTGATGGTAACTGTAGAAGCCGTCGCCCCTGACTCCTAGATCAGTGCTCTCATGAAGTTGAAATACAGCTGTTGAGCTTTTCATACAGTGTTGGAGACATGGCGAATGGCACATTTTTCTACCTGTGGTTTTTAGATGTAGAACGCAAAGTTCTTTAATCCACTCAACCATAACTTATCCCCTCCTAACCATCTCACATAGCACTTGAGACATATATCAGCAATTGCTTACATGGTATAATTTTAGGGACCCTGTGAATTTCCCCTCCCCACAAAGCTCTCCCACATATGCATTCATTTGGCCTTTATTTACTGTGCACCCACTAATGTGCTGAGCGCCGCGGTCAACCCAGGAGGTACAGCAGTTAACAAAATATATTCTGTAAAGGACCTGCTCCCATACAGCTGACGTTATAGGGACAGGAGGTAGTAGACAGACAATAAACAAATGAGATAATTCCAGACCGTGTTAGTATCACCAGCAGTGAGATGTGTGAGTAACTGGAGGAGACCACTTCAGAGGGTGGTCAGGGAGCACTTGCTGAGGACTTGACATTTGAGCCCATCCTGAAGCATGAGAGGCAGTCAGCAGTGCCAAGTGCCCAGTGCTGGGAACAACCTCTTCCTTTGCATGAGGCTTTGAGCCCCGATTATCCCTAAGAATTAACCTTGAAATTGTCATCCTTCATTTTTTTTTTTATTATGAGAAGGTTTTATTCCCTCCAACAGATTTCTTTTTGGAAAGGAATGGATTTTCAGGAGAAAAAACATGGGGCATAGAGGTATAAAATAGAAAATACAAATGTAAGCCGTTTTGCTAATTAGTTTATAACCACAACAAATGAATGCAGAGAATGCCCTGTACAGAACAACACAAGAGTTTAAGATCAAAGTGTTCCTTTAGGCAAGGCTGAAGAGTTCAGTCTCTGGTATTTGGAATTTAGGCTGCAGTCCTCGTTTTTGGATGGATCGCTCGGTGGGTAGCATAGTCCATGCTTTTAACGAGATATGAACAAAAAAAATGGCCCAGGTAGAAGTAGATGAAGTGTTTGGTTTCATGTGTCACATAAATACTGAAGTCCCTCCCCACAGTGCAGTGCTGGGTGGGGTTGTGCTTCTTGTCAAACTCCTTGATAGGGGGCGCAGTGTCTTTCTCTGTTATATTTCTCCAGCGCCCGTGTAGCACATCCACCGAGTCCTGTTGATCTCCTCTGATACATCGGCATTTTTGATCACCGCCTTTCAGTCACACGTGGTTGCAGTGGGGCACAGGTGGCCACTACAACGGTCTCCTGGGGGAGGGGCTGTTGAGGCTCAGACTCAGCGAGAGATGCTGTCGCTACTGAAGCCGTGGTGCATCTCATGAGAAGGTTTAGAGAACGTAGACAACCAAAGATGCTAAGTTCCTAAGGAACCAGCACCACCAAGAGCACAAGGTAGCCCAGAACCAGGAGGTGGGGAGCGCTCTCAACAAAATTTGCCCACCACAGGACTTCACCTACTAGTGGCATGTGCATTCAGTTGCTACACTTCTGCTATATTTTATGCATACCCGGTTTTATGCAGGGTGGATTAACAACTGAGCATGCCCACTCTTCATGGTGGCAGCAGCCCTCAGCCCCTGAAAGGTTGACCCAGGGTCTCGTGGGCCAGGGGGCAGGCTTAGGACCTCACTAGAAATGACTTGGGATCATGGGAGAGAGCTAAGGTCAGGGTGAGAGGGAACAGGGCCAAGTAGGGCTGGGAAAGTAAACAGAAGGCATATGGTCAAGAAGGAGCCAAGTTGTGGGGGGAGGGGCACTGTGCGAAGTTGGTACCCGAGGAGACCAGCCAAGCCCTGTGGCATGGGAATGAGCTCTGGGTCATCGAAATTATTTTCAGAGCATGGATACCAAGCCACTCACTGTTTGAAACAGATGGACATTTAGGCAAATATAATCAACTATAATCAGCTGTATTTCTGACCATATGAAGAAACATATGCCCTTTGTGTGTGTGTGTATGTGTGTGTGTTTGTCTATGACCTTAGCCTTTTACTCTTTCATTATATGCAGCTAAGTTTTGTTCAAATTAGTGAACATTATGAACGGCACAAAGAACTTTTTTAGAATTCCAAAATTTCTTCATTTCTTGGATAAGAGCCAAGTTTCCAAGTCATTTCAGGGCCATCGTTACATTGTTGTTAATTTTGAGTTTTAAAAAACCAAAACCTCTATATGCTGTTTTGAAAGTTGCATTACTGTTGCATTTACTTACAATGTTCTGGGTAGTCAAGGTAAGCCACCTACTGAATAATACCTGATGGGGTTAATACAAATAATGACAAAGCTATTAAAATGGAAGTAGATTTTCAAGCCTACTTATGGAATCTCCTTTTGCAGGCAGTTGGAGAAATTTGTGTTTTAATCATATTCTATTTTTTTAAGTGGTTCTTGGAATACTTGGTGATATGTCAAAAAAAAGAGTGCCATTTTTCTGTTTTAAAGAGTAAATTAATGGTAAAATTGACGGGCACTCTGAAAAAGAGTATTATTTTCTGTTCATTCTTTCTGAGAGGTAGCAGTTATTAGCTGGAGTTGAGACTTCTGATTGTCACACTTAAATAGAACTTTGTGCCCATAGTAAAAGCATGATCATTAAGCAGTGAATGATAATGAAGAGCACATTAATATTTGCAATGGTAGGCTGCCTAGAAAATGCCTGGAATAAAGAGCAAGCAACTCTGCCCTCTGATAAAACTCATATTTTATCCAATGTTTGTTTAACCAGCTTAGTATTAAAGTTCTTTACACTGGTTTTCTTCACTAGCTCTAAACTGTGAATAGCCTAATTTTGAGAAAATAAGTTATGGTAGTTCAATATCTGTGCCTTAATAAAATATATGTATTTTATAATTGTGGACATGTCTTGCTGTTTCTGCACCATCCTTGTCTAAGTAAGTACTGCATTCAGACCCCTAGGAGGGCCTTCAGCTGTTCATGGCAGCTCTCCAGGGAAGGGCATGCCTGGAGGAGTTAGTCTTGCATTGTCTGTCTAATCCCATAACAGGGTCATAGAGCCCTAAAAAATAAAACAGATGCACATGTGCCCACGGTGGCTCAAGTGCATTGTTATTAACTAAAAACAATAAATGACTTCTTATATTCCCATCACAGCCAAAAATCCATGCATACATCAATTTTTCCACAAATTCAATGGAAGCTTTAAAACCCAATTTTAAATGAAACTCAATATAGTTTCTGTAATGTCTCTCCAGAGAGATTTCATCTTGTCAAGCTTTGTCTTTCAAAGATACCCTCTCTGACTCCCACTTCACTCCATCCTGGTCCTTCTCTTCAAACGAATACAGTCTCCCTGCCTCCACATTTCAGGTCACCAATAAAGAGAAAGTGATGAACCAAGAATTATCTGGTGATATTCTTTCCTTGGTGAAATGTTTAAATGCCACCCTTTGAGGTATTGAATCTAGAGAATGAATTATGCACAGCTGAAAAGCGAGGAAGTTTCTGGTTCAGGGGACACATTGACACTTGATGCCCAGTTCATTATTAGGGTCTGCCACAGGAGACTGCACATCAGCCTTTTGTTAGGAGAGAGACAGAACTGGGAGGCACTCAGGCAGAATCTATTGGTGAGGGTGTGAGGTTTTTCAGAGAAAAACACACAGTTTAGTGAATGTCTGCTGTGGGACTGAACCTCTTCATCCCTCCTCAGGTTGATGACATATATATTCTAGTACAGAAGTGGTCTTTGAAAACAACTTTTGAGATTTCTTCCTTTGGCTCAGTATTTGAGATGTGGGATATAAATGTAAAAATATTTTTCTTCAAAATATTTACAAGTTATTTCAGAAAGACGTTGCTTGTAAGAGGAGGACATATTGTTAAATCAGTGATTGGCTAAATCTGTTTTTAAACTCTATCATAATGTTTTTGGATACTCAGAAGTATTTGCGAAATGGCTATTTCTATTAGAATGACAAAATTCTTCTGACTAAAAAGCCATGTTTACAACTGTGTTTTAAATAATGCATCTCCCTTTACCTGGTATGTAGGAACAGGCCAACCTTGAGAATCCTAAAAACTTGAACCAAAGATCACCCTGTGAGATGTGGGTTAAAGGTGAGGCCTTGACCGAGACCAAGCATACACCCAACGATTGGTAAACAGAGGTGTTCTTGTGGCTCACAGGCATTGCTCCCACCTTGGCATGTATGGAGACGTGATACCAACAGTGGCTTCTGAGGCACTTTGAAAGGAACTAACACCTAGTCAGTGAGACAGGGCTTCCTATGAAGCACTGATATCTTTCAACATTACTTAAGAAACCACTTGGGTTATAGATTATTATAAGGGTTTCAGAAATTCGTAAGTGCCAAAGTTCAAAGAAATAAGTTCCTGAGGTAAAAAGAAAAATACCGTATTCTTTGTACCTCTTTTCTAGTCTGTTCCTTGTTTTCGTTCATATGAAACTGGGTGAAGGATAAATTGCATGTATTTATCTTAGACTACTGGAGATGGAGTACTTCTCCCAGTAATGGGGGAACATGTTGAATATAGAAATTGTTACAAGAGAGAAGAAAAACGGTCATCACTATAAGGTATAGTTGTTAGTTGTCAGTGCAAAATGTGTGAATGGAGTATATTTGCATGGGGCAGGTAGAATTTTCAGAATATTTTATACTGCAAGTGAAATTTCCAGTTGCATATGGACTCTTTAGGGAGTGTTAAAGCTGGTAACAAGTCAGGAAGGGCTTTTAAAGGTTCCACTTCAAAATGGGTTTGGGGTGAATGTAAGCCAAACGAAGCCTCCTTACAGAGCTGCAGACAATAGTCAACCACTCACAGAGAGCTGTTCTTCTGCAGATGGTCGTATCTAAACTTGGGAAGCCTGGCAAACTCAGACGTTAGTTGCGAAAAATCAAAATCAAAATAGGTTCCACATGCCTCATTCCCAAAATTAATTTCTCAAAACCCGCTCACATCCACACACCCAAAACAAGACCAGAGCCAGTATCCTAGGACACCTGGCCTGTCGTGAGCCTTGCTGGGGAGGGAGAAAAACACTGCACTTTCCTCCAAAAGGAGTAATCAAAGTGTGAAGGGAAGAAGTGAGGAAAAGTGGCCTCCTCACCCACGCCAAACACACACACTTCTCTCCCTCCCTCTCCCTCCCTTCTTCCCTCCCTCCCTCCTCCTCCTCCTCCTCCTTCTTCTTTCTCCTCCTCCTCCTTCTTCTCCTCCTCCTCCTCCTCCTCCTCCTCCTCCTCCTCCTCCTCCCTCTCCCAGGCCTGTGATCTATTTGTAAGGATTAAGATGGAGCAGACAGACAAAATTAATTACATAAATAATTTCATTTAATGGCCACACATAATGCTAGCTATGACATTTTATATATTCGTCGAATTTCGAAGAGACACTTTTCTGGAATAATTCACACACCTTGCCAAATCTGTTCTTAGGGAAAATTGTAGAATATTTTGTAATTGGTTTTGGAGCCGATGGCTGGTAAGGTGGTAGAATTCATATTTTGGTTTCCACAATTCAGGACTTACCAAGCTTTTATCAGCGCTTTCCTCAGTAGGCTAACTCAGGATCTCATGTAGTCACATAAAATTCCTTTTGTTTCAGTAAGCAGACATGCAGTTTCTAATCTTTATGGCTGAGTCACTGCTGCAAAGCCTAAACTTGCCAGATCTCTCTCCTTACCACTACCACCAAATGTTGAAGACAGGGTAAAATGGGGGCAAAATCAACTCATTGGCCCTCAGGCTGAGGCTGTCCTTTTTGTGAAGTCATGTGTGTCAGTGCTCACTATCCACTGACAAGCCAGAAACGTGACTTTGCCTGTGGGAGGTATGAAGGGATTTTTGCTTTTGTCTTTTTCTCCTGTTTGCAAAAAGTGTATTGCCAGCTTCCCAGAAAGGCGTTCAGACATTCACAAAAACCGTGTGTAAATATATTGTGATTATTGCTTTATTTTCAAATAGAAGTAATGAATGCAGATGCATTTCAAAATAAATTTGAAACACCATATCACAGTATGGTAACCCAGAGACTCTAATGCTAGGTTTTAGTGCCTTGCTTATCTACTGCTGTCAGTGCAGTTTTTCTTACCAGGCTTTAAACACATGATGATCTGGTTAAGATTCTGACTGAAAGCCACAAATTGAGGGACAGTGCTTTGGCTTTCTTCTTTTACAAGGATGGCATAGAGAGAAAAGCTTACATCCCAGGGACCAGATGGAAGGTCATGTAAGAATAAACTGTTGTTTCTGTGTGAAAGACATGCTGAAAATCTAAACAGGAGAATAAACGCTGCACAGTACATTGGCTCATCATTCTGTAGCATATGATGTTACTTTACCTTTCTTAACCATTTATTTTTCTTGACTGAATCTTAGGAAATTATTCAAATTAAATCCTTCAAAAGGACAAGGAATTCACATTTGTCAGGGAAGAATGTAATTCCTGCCATGCTTCCTTCACAAGATTCTTTCAAGGATCAAAATGGGAGTATGGAATCACTTTAAAATGATAGAGAATTTCCTCGATGTACACACAGCATTTCTGAAGAATAGGCAGGGGCAGGTGCTTTTACTTTTATCCTGTAAGATAAGTTGACATTCAAGAAAATAGAATGAAATCTTAGGATTTTAGCGGGTGTCCACAGAAGAGTTAAGACTATTAAATACTGTCTTATCAGCCCTGAGTGTAATATTTGGACAGATATAAATTTTCTTCTGTAACTATTTAGCCACCTGGATAACTTAAGTTTGAATATATTGAAGTTGTACCTGTAGAAAAAGTGGGAGCTGAAGGAATTGGGAAGAGAACGAATGGCTGGCAGAGCAGGAACAGAATTGTTTTTTTCCACTTTGGCTGCCCCCGACTTCCTAGAGGTTAGGAAGAACACGTTCCTTCTGCAGAGAGGGAATCTGGACCCAAAGCTCTCTCACCTAAAACCAGAAGGCATCATCAACAAAAGGAGTAAAAGACAACCACAGGTGACGTGAATTTATGGTATATCTTGGTGAAATTTGGAGTTGGAAGATAGAGTGGTCAGCCTAGTAACTAACTGGAATTTTTCCAAAGCAAAAATCAGGTACTATTTTATTGTTCACGTGGTCATCTTAATGAGCTCCTTGAAGGCAGATAGCAAGCTGTCTTTGTGAGCTACAGGCCGGTTTAGATGTGGAAGGATTGCTGTCCTTAGGCAAACATTTTCAGTAAAGACCCGGAGGAGAGTGATTCATTGACAGAACCTGCAGCAAATGACTTGCTTCCTTGTACTCTTAGATTTTTAAAAGCTATCATAGCTCTTTTACCTGTCCTTTTTTTGTTCCCTTCTTTCTATTATGTAACCACAGAATATTTTTACTCACTTAGAGATGGTTTATCTTTTTAAAGCACATAACTGATTGTGTCTCCTCCATTATGTTTAGTTTTCTTTTTAAATCATCTGAAGCAAAAAATTTATCCCAATTTGGTTTGGTGCCATCTAGCATAGTTCTGGGCCTCATACCTCATCCTTCATTGAGTCATTGCCTGGTAAAGCTTTTCTGCGCTGCCTGAAAAAGAAACCATTAGAAAAGTGTATCAGCTGCTGTAGGTTATGCCTGTATATGAAACTTACATCAGACAGTCCACAATATTCTAAATATTGAATTACTTTTAAGATTTTATATAATTTGTATAGTTGATTTAAGAATTTGGGTATTAAAAGTCAATGGTTTTGTTTAATGCTAGACTAAAGAAAACAAGTTAGCAACTGAAACGTCCTTCAGATGGTTGGATAAAGAAGTCATGGTTCATATATACAATGGAATGTTACTCAGCCATAAGAAAAAATGAATGAAATCCTACTATTTGCAACGTTATGGACGGACCTAGAGGTTATAGTGCTGAGCTAAATAATTCAGACAGAGAAAGATAAATACCACATGATTTCACTTATATGTGGAATCTAAGGAACAAACTAAACGAAAACAGCACGATACAGAGAATAGTAATGGTGTTTGCAAGAGGGGAGGAGAGTTGGGAGTCTGAGAGAAAAAGGTGAAGGGATGAAGTATAAATTAGTAGTTATAAAATAGTACAGCGTAGGGAATATAGTCAATAGTATTGTAATGGCTACGTGTAGAGCCAATATGGGTGCTAGAGGGAATCACTTCATAAACTATATAAATGTCTAACCAATGTACTGTGTACCTGAAACTAACAAAATAAATTTTAAAAAATAAAAAATAATAAAAATAAAATAATTAAAGTTAATAAGTCATAAAATGGCAGTATATCATTTAGATTGATGGAGGCAACATCTAAGAAAAAGAGTAAAGTTTTTAAAAAGGCAAGGACAAGAGACTGTATCTATTATAATTTTTTCTGTTCTATTTTTTTTACCATTTTGTATTAATAAAATAAAAATTGATGTTAAAAAAAACAGAGGTCATTAACCAACAAATAAACAGCCTATGATAATGTAGAAGAGCAGTAATTATGGTCACATTATGAGGTGCCAGTACAATGAGTTTTTTTCACATCTTCCATAAAGAGAATTTAGAGATGAGGGTGTTTTCAAGGATAGGTTAATGGATAGTTATAAATAAATAAAATTTTCTTTTAACACTATAAGTAGAAAGCCGATTTTTATTGCTTTCTTTAGACTTAATAAGGACCCTAAACACAGCTATTCCATAAATACATAGATTTTTTTGTAAACCTATAAATCTATAAAACCTATAAATCTATGACTTGTAAAAACCTGTAAAACCATAGACTTTTTTCTGTCATATATAGTCGTGCTTAAAAATATTACTTAATCTCTAAATACCATTTGCCACCAAAAGGACTAAAGAACTCTTGGAAAAATAAATGACTAGTTTTAGGTCTAAAGCAGGAAATGTACAAGTCGAGCCTGGAACACTTTGTCATACCACAAAGCAAGGGCAATGTTAAAGACCAGGACCTTGTCAAAAGAACTCAGAGCCCATCTTAAGTGAGCTCTCTGCAAGCTTATATCAATAAGGATATAAATTGCAGTGGATTGGGTTCATAATTATACTTGAAAAATAAAACTCTCTTGGTCATGTTTGGAAAATATTAGGGAACTACCTCTTTATTTTGAAAACTGGTAAAAAGGAAAGAGTCAGGCATCTATCCTGCCTTAAATGGTTGGTGCCTCAGAAGGGGAAATTTCTCTTTATAGAATTAGCCCAGCTAACAAATCAAGAACAAATAATAGACTATCACTTTGAAGCCTCTAAAGAATTGTTAGATCTAGGCAAATACCACCGAGGACTAACAAATGGCAAAGGATGTCAATCAAATATATCGTGCCTCCTGATGGATGTTCAAACACCACATGAAGTGGCCTTGCCCCCCACCTGCAATTAGAACTTGATTGGATCAAGCCTCTAGCTCGAATTACCAGTGTGTGGGGGGGAATACAAGGGACAGAGGAATATGTTAAATTACCCCAATGGGATGCAGTGAGCAAAACCCAGACTGTGGAAACTCTACAAGATAACCTACTTCCTTTAACAGTAACACAAAAATTGCAAGGGACATTTTAGAAATGGAGAAGGAACCAAGATAATATAAACTTAAAAGTACATATCCAGGAATTACAGTATTTGAACCTTATTTGAATCCAGATTCAAACAAACTGAAACAAAAATATAAAACATTATATATTTGACGATATTAAGAAATTGTTTTTATTTTTAGGTGTGGTAATACTTTTATAGTTTTTTTTTCTGTCCTTTTAGAGACATACTGAAATATAGGTGAAATGATGTGATGCTTGGCATTTACTTCAAAATAATCTGGCTTGCGGGGAGGGAGTGTTGATGAGTGTATAAAAATAAAAAAAGATTGGCCAAGTATTGATAAGCGTTGAAGCCAAGGAGTAAACACAACCGATTTGTTGTTTTCTTCTCTCTCATTTTATATGTATCAGAAAATTTCCAAAATGAAAGTACACACACACACACACACACACACACACACACACCCCATACATATACACGATGATGTATATACCATATACATGATATATGGTATGATATATATACCATACATGGCGATGATTGAGTGGAGTGAAGGGGAGGGTGGTAGAAGATGTTAAGGAGTGGAATATATGAGGCTTTTCTCATAGAGCTCGGTGAGGCGAGCAGCCATTGGAGGGTTTTGAACTAAGGAAGAAAGGATCTGATTTGTGCCGACTGGATCACTATTCCTCTTGTGTTGAGACCAGGGGGTGGGGGCAAGGATGCAAGATAGGAGAGCATGAAGAGACCAGGTGAGAACTGATGGAAGTTTGGATCAGGGTAGCAGCCTCTGAAAATACTTCGTGAAGGTAAAGCAAATAAGATTTGCTGATGGATTGGATGTAGTGGTGAGGGAAATTAAAGAAGCAAGAATAATAGTGTTTTAGCCTGAGTAACTGGATGCAGTGGAGCTGCAATTTACATATCCAAAGCTGAACAGATCGCTGTTTGCAAGAAATGAAAGTGAAATCATGTATAAAGCTAAAAGATTACTCTAGTGTGCACTGTCAGAGACCCGATAATGTGTTAAAACCACACGTAGACTTAAAGACAAAAGTGAGACTAAATTGCAGGATAAATTAGGAATTCAGAAACTGAAGAACATTTGAGCCCAGTTGAGGGAGTTGTGAAATGATACTGCATGAACAGTATATGAAATTTAATCATATCGTGGCAGATGTGTAAGACAGAAAGAGAAAAGAAAGAGGGCTTACACAAGAGGACTTTTTAAAAAATCCTGAGTTCTGCCTGAGATCCTGACCTTGAATAGGTGTCTTTTGTTTCTGAGTTAATTTTTTCCCTGTAAGTAAATAAACTTGTTTGTTTGTTTTCTAGCTGGGGAATGGCAGTCAATGTGTATTCTACCTCGATAACCCAAGAGACTATGAGCAGACATGACATCATTGCATGGGTTAATGACATAGTATCTTTAAACTACACAAAAGTGGAACAGCTTTGTTCAGGTAAGAGATTATCTTTAAAGTATTTTCCTAAATGTTTACTGTTTACAATGTGGAATGTGATTTTATGAAGCACAGATGGTATATTCAGTGTAGGAAAAAAATATGTATCAGCATCAATATATAACTAAAGGGGGAAAACTCAAGTATAACTAAAGAATTGTGGGGGGATTCTTTATGAGCACCCAAGAGCATAGAGCCATCTTGACATGTATTATGAACAGCCTCGCTTGAGCTCTCGAGCTCTGTAATGCCTCCTAACAAGTCTTCCAGCCTCTACTCTATCATCCCATCAGCCACCATACTTCTCTTGCTAAAATACAGATCGTCTTTTAACTCTTATCCTTAAACCTTCAGGGCTCCTCGTTGTTCTTCCTGTAGGATTAAATTCAAACTCTTCTGCATCTCTAGTGAGGTTGTTTCTGTTCTAGCTCCAACCCATCTCCTCAAATTCATTGTCCTCATTACTCTCCCCTGTATCTCAGACCCATAAAACACTCTCTGTTCCTTCCCTTTTGCATCCCATAGCTTTTTCCATGCCCTCTTTGCTGAGAAGGGCTTTCTTTTTCATTTAGGGTAAAGACCCATTGACACTTCAAAATCAGACTCAGTTGTTGCTCCCTCTCTGAAGGGTTCCCCAGCCTCCCAGGATCCTTTTTCCCCAAAACGCTGTCCCCATCCTTGTGGAATAAGTTGCAGCACTGCGTTAGAAGGTCTAACTCCCCTGAAGTCACCAAGCATCCTTGAAGACAGGACTGTATTTTTTTTAACTGCCTGCGATGACGCCATGCCTGGTATAAAGTAGGTCTATAAGAAATACATATTGAGTTAAACTTGTTTTAAAAGTAGAAAGTTTCAACTTCTATGATAAAGTAGAGACATGTTATAAAAATGTGCCACTAGTAAAGTAATTCATTTGTAGCTTAGTGTATTTATCAAAGAAATAAATAGTCTTCCTTTGAAAACAGGAAGTGTTTTTTTTTCTTGTGAACTGTTAGGTAAGAGATTTCCTCTCTGGCTCTCACATGAAAATGTGTTAGAAAATAGAAAATATTACCGAAATGTATTCATGTGAATTTCCATGAGACATAATAGATAAAAAGGAATCATCAGGCTTACCCGGTGCAGTGGTTTTAGGTGTTCTGCTGTCTTTCCCAGTGAGTTACTTGTAAGAAGATTTCAGCAGTGCACTCAGAATTTGGAAGCCACCAGCAGTCACTCTCGGATATGCCTGACTGCAGTGCCCACCAGTGAATGAATATACTCTCCCTTTGCCAGGTCTGGATTTGATTAAAGTAGACTCAAGAACTGACATGCAACACTCTTGACCCCTCTTCTCTCATGATCATTTTTCCCAGGAGGAAAGACAGTGAGGTTGGCCAGAACCTAGGCATTGCCGCACCCACCCTCTCTGTGCCCAGGCCTCAAACGTGAAATCCTCTGGTTTGTGAGTCAGTAGTGGGTACTAACTAAGCAGTTCTTTGCTCTTCATAACAAGCTAGAGAAAAGCTGATAAACTATGATAATATAAACTGTGAGGTCTACATTGTTGGCCTACTGGAATGGCTTTAACAGTTAGTGTCAGAAACAACCGTTGTTGCAGCTTATTCAACTTCGGATCTCCACTTGATCAAATTTTAATTGTGCTGTTCTTGCTGTGTGTTCTAGAGCTTTCTAATATTTTATTTTTAATTTGCTCCCAAAAAAAACCCCTAAAAACAAGTCTCTCTGTTAATTAGCAATCCCTTTGTTAATAGCACATACCACTTTGTATTGTAGTTAATGTATATCTTACCCACAAAGTGGATGTATGTACATGAGGAGGAGGAGGATGGGTTTGGTTATCAAGAAAAAGAGAACAGGACGGAAGAGGCTAAGGAAAAGAGTCATAGGAAAAATTCCCAGTCACGGTTCTTAAAAGCTAAAGGAATCTGTGGAGATTCCTGTGCAATACACTTGAAGAGTTTTTGCTAGCAAACAAAATGAGAGCAAATCAGAGCTTTTTTAGATACAGTAATAAATTTTTATGAGTACTATACATAATTCTTTTGCATATCTTTCAAATTTCTCACAAAATTTTAAGCAGCATTCTTAAATGATTCTTGTGCAGTTATCTTAAAGAAAGCATTGGTGTGCATTTTGCAACCATTCATAGCTGCATCACTCTCAAGGGTGGCTTGATGACACCTATGGAAACAATTTTGATCACTGCCGAACAGATCATTTCCATCAGGATAACTCACTGACTGTCTAAGGTTATAAGGTGGATGGTTCAGAAGAATAGGTTAGATTCCTTTCTGCTCTGAAACACGTTTTTTTGCTGGGATAAAAAAAAAAAATGTTAATTTCCAGAGTAGAGAGGGGGTCTTCTATTTTAGGCAATGGTTTCTTCAAAGTATAAACTGTGGACCATATGCATTTATAATCTCCTGGAGAGCTGCTTGAAAATACAGATTCTAAGGCTCCTTGACCTTTTGAATCAATATCTGGGATATAAAGCCCAAAATCTGCATAACAAGCACCCCAACTGTTTTTTTATTTATTTTTTTAATTTTTTTTGCTGATGCCAGGTTAGCAGTACATTTTCAAGAAACCCCAAACCACTAAAAGTATAGTTAAATTATCCAAAAACCTATCTGGCACAGTTTCCTTACTCATAATTTAGTCTGTGACTTTTCTCTTGTCTTTAGAAGTGGCATTTAGCCGGGGAATGCTATCTTTCTGTTTATTTATTTATGAATTTATTTACTTATACCTTTCATTGTTCCAGAAGGCATTTAAGGCAGCCAGGACAGTGCTGTTAGAATAAGGACAAAACTGAACATTGTTGTCCTAAGTGAATTACCCTCATTATACTTACAAATAGTCAAATTTTTTGGCTAATATTTTTTCTTCAACTTTCATTTTAATTCATTTAGATTAAAATGTGCATAATTTTATTTTAGTAGTATGCTGTGGAAAAACATACACAAAATACCTTCACATAATTAAACTTATTTTCTCGTTCAGTAAAATTATTTCTTATTCTCCTTCCTAAAGACTTATGCTCTCATCCTGGCAGTCCCCTTTTGGCGTTTCTTTTTTTCACCCCCTATTTGCATTATTTCCTTTTTTTTTTTTTTTTATTTCCAGCTAAGAGATCTCCCTCCAGCTAATATTAAAACTAATTCCGCTTTTATTTAGCTCATAAAAAGCTGAAATACTGTTTGACATTTGTGTTCCATTTTCTTCAGGATTTGCCGCCTTTATATAACATCTCATTTGTTTTTATGTGAGCATTTTAAAAGCTCTTTAAAGCAAAAATGGTGTGAGAAGGTATAACACTGGGAAATACATTGCAGTAAATTATAAAACAATGAAATGACTCACTCTTAACTCCTTTGATTTTATTCCAAGGATGTACCCTTATGAAAATTTTCTTTGAATAGTAAATGTGGGTCATGTAATCATGTGTGTATTTGGTTTGCATTCATTTCATTTCTTATGAAAAGCAAATTCAAGCAAGAAAAAAATGGGCTGTATAAATGGAGAGCAGATTATCAAAGGATCTGAATACTATCTTATAGTACGACAGTAGGACAGTATACTGCTTACTTAAATCTCTTTTGAAAATGAATAATATTTGTAGATTTCTCATAGTGGAATGGGGAGGTTGAACCACATAAAATATCAGATTGGTTCTGCTTAAAAATATTTTATAGTTTAGTTCAATTGTTTATAAAATTTTCAGGGCTTTTTGCAGAGTGAGGAGATGTTTTGTGTTTACTTTGGTACCAGCTCAAACCAGTTTCCTAGGTATTTTATAAGATATTCAAGAGGGGGAATGGGCAGCTAGGTGGTAAAAATCCCTAAATTCAGGTTAAGCAACTTGAAATACTGTTTTGGAGATGATAGGAAAGATAGTGGGTTATATGAAGAGAAAGAATAAAAAGAAATAGAATAAGAGAAGTATGATGGGAGTAGAAGAAAAGTAGCACTCCCTTTTCTTCTTCACCCCTCATCCCTGCCCCCACATACCAAATCTCCTTTGAAACTTTTCCTGATGTCCATTTTTCTGGGTCCCAGCCCTCTCTCTTAGGCTGGGATCTAAACAGCAGAGCCATTGGGCCCACTGATAGGTCACTGCAAGCACTTGGCCAGCTGAGCACCTAACCACCATACCTCAGAAGGCAACTGCAGCCTTTCTCCTTCCCACTCACTCCACAGGCCGAGCAAACAGCTGACTACTTGCAGATGCTGCGATAAAACCTATGTGTCAGGTACGCACTATGCTGATCAACAGCTCAGTTGTTTTCCTGAGCATTTTAGTATTTTAATGAAATGTCGTTAAAATTAAACCATTTTTTTAGATGGAAAGTTTAGATATTTTGTTGACTTTAAAAAAAATAAAAAGACAAAATGATCAGGATTTGATTCAATTTCAATTTGGGCTCTTCAAAATTGTTTCAAGCTTTGTATTAGATCAAGTTTCTGGTATTTTCTTCTACCAGGAAAACTTCTGAATCTGGCTGATCATATGGTAGTCATTGTAGTCACGTTTACAATTGTGGGTCCTTGATGGCTCCTTGAAAGAGTCTAGGCTTTACAGTAATTAAGGTCCACAAAGGTGTGGCTGTCAGCTTTACTGGTGACCTGTAGTTACAAGGGCACCAAGCCCAGCAAAGCAGTCTTGTCACCATTTTTTATTGCAATATGGGTCTGTTAAATAGGCCACTCCCATCCTAGTGTGGTGTCCTTATGCCTTCTTTCTCCTGTCTGCAGAGACTTCTGTCAGGAGGGCAGGTTAGTGATGAAATCAGCTCAGTCTAAATTTAGTAGACCTTCTCTTGTTGGCTCTCTTGAACTGAAACCAAGTAAGGATATTTCATCAGTATCTGTAAGCTCAAGAGCTTACATACTTAGCTCTATAAAATCATAGACTATTATTTGCTGTAAAAAAAATTCAGTCATCTTGGATTGTGTTACTGTTGTTAGAGATGTAATTGTATTATAATAGAATATTTCTGATGTATTATGGAGAGAGTGTTTTTTTGTTTCTTGCTGACAGCTTTTCTCTCTCATTTTAAAATCAGTTTACGTGATCTCAGCATACCAACTAATTGCAGACCAAGGAGGCAGAAAATGAGTTGGATAATGGGGGGAGGAAGGGGCCCAGCCTCAAGTTGAGTTGGCTGTAGTGGGCAATATACTCTGGTGTTTCAGCTAATGTGCTAGTTGAAAGGGAGTTTGTTTTTTGAGCAGAATATAGAATACCGTCATTTTTCCTTCTAAATGTATTTTACATATATTTTGATACTTTGTTGCTGAAAATAAATGTAAATTGGTGTTTTTGTTTTTACTGCATTTTGTAAAGCTAAATACCATTGGAAAAAGTGTGTATGCATTCACCCTCATTTTTCAACGTATATGGATGATATATCTTTGAAAGCAATCAGTCACATCTTCATCTATCTCATTACTGTAGTCAGTTGTGATAATCAATTTAGTTTTATTTAACATACGTGTTTTGAGGTCTTCTTTGAGCTAAGCCCCGGGGACCCAGAAAAATAAGACTGGTCATTATCTTCTAAGAGCTCAATACAGCAGGGTACTGTCCTACAAAAGATTAGAGACCACACTGTGGTTAGTGCTATTTAGCAAAAACTTTGAGCATACAAAGGAGGGAGGGGTTGGAACATGGGGAGCTTGTGGAGAAAGACCTTCATTCATATTCTTTCAGAGTGGCTGAGTACTGGGTGGTTGACTTAGAATTGCATAGTTTGGAAAACACCTCAGAAATCCTCCCTCTTGATCAAAGATCTGAATATAAGACCTGAAACAATAAATTGCATAGAAAAAACATAAGTACTAAACTCGGTGACCTTGGACTTAGAGAGGATTTTATGAATTTGACTTCAAAGGCAAGAGAAGTAAAAGCAAAAATAAACGAATGGGACTATATCAAATTAAAAAGCTCTGAAAAGCAAAAGAAGCCATCAACAAGACAAAGAGGCAACTATCTGAATGAGAGAAGATATTTGCAAACACCTCTGATAAGGCCTAATATCCAAAATATACAAAGAACTTATACAACTCAACAACAACAAAAATAATAATCCAATTAATAAATGGGCAGAAGACCTGGACAGATGCTTCTCCCAAGAAGACATACAAATGGCCAACAGACGTATGAAAAAATGCTCAACCTCACTAGCTATTAGGGAAATGCAAATCAAAACCACCATGAGATACCACCTTACACCTGTTAGAATGGCTATCATCAATAAGACAATAACAAGTGTTAGAGAGGTTGTAGACAAAAAGGAACCCTTATACACTGGAATGTAAATTAGTACAGCCGCTATGGAAAACAGTATGGAGGTTCCTCAAAAAATTAAAAATAGAAATACCATATGACCCAGCAATCCCTCTTCTGAGTATATACCCAAAAAACTTAAAAACATTTATCTGCAAATATATGTGCACCCTGATGTTCATAGCAATGTTATTCATAGGGGCCAAGACATGGAAATAACTAAAGTGTTCTTTGATAGATAATGAGATAAAGCAGCAATTCATTATACAATGGAATATTAGCCATGAGAAAAGATGAAATATTGTCATTTGCGACAATGGGGATGGATCTTGAGATTATAGTGCTAAGTGAAATAAGTCAAACAGAAAAAATTGAAAGCCATATGATTTCACTCATAAGTGAGATATAAAACTGAAAGCAACAACATGACAGGCAGAGACTTGTGGACATGGACAATAGTTTAGTGGTTACCAGAGGGAAGGAGAAGGGGAAGTAGATAGGGAGGTTACATATATGGTGATGGAAGGAAATGTAACTTTGGGCAGTGAATAATACACAATGCAATACACATATGATGTATTATTGAATTGCACATTTGAAACCTATATGCTTTTATTAACCAATGTCACCCCTATAAATTTAATTTTTTAAATGTTAAAATACAAAAAAAAAATTCTCACTTTTGAGTCAGATGACAGTAATTAGGATAACATGTTTTATTAGATATATCCCTTAAATATATGAAGCGTGTTGTCTTCTCTAAGAAAAAAATAAAGAGTTTTTCCTGGCGATCTCATCATATAGTATGTGAAAATCATTTTTATTCTCTTTGAAGCAACTGCATACATGTAAGGTATTCTTTGGAATCTATAGAATTGTTCATTTCTTTGGGAGAAATGCAACAGATGATGACATATTATTAGAAACTTAAACTAATGGTTGTCTTTGAGAATTTTCAATAAGATGCCCAGAATTTAGAAATTGTAGGAATTTGTACAAAGCAATGCCCTTAGTTAAATCCTAGACTTTCATCTATTGTTATTTTCCCTTAGCTGGGACAGTTCCAGTCTTCAGGGTTCTTAGTAAGTATGTCACTAATTCACAAACTCTGTCACACAATTTCCCCTTGGGTTCAGGTCCTTTTTCTTCTAATCTACTATAGTAAGACTGTGCTGAGTTTTATATGCTTAAAAACCATGAACAGGTTTGTGGTTGTGAATCTGTGAGAACTGTTTTGTACCATGGGTCAGTCATCAGAACAAGTACAGGTGAGTCTAAGTGATGAGGGTGATATTGATGAGAGTATAGGGCTTAGGCCAAGGAATGAACCTCTGAAGCCCCAGCATTGAGACTCGATTAACTTTACTGCCTGGATCCATGACTCCTTGGCCCCAGAAATCTTAGTGAAGGGTGTAGGAAACAGGACTGGAGCCCAGGAATGTAGTGGATTTAAGACTCATTTATAATTCATATTCTAATTTCAGAAACCTTTACAGCCCCCTCTCCTGATTTCATCTTTGTTTTATAATAAGATGCTTCCTTTTAAAGCATATGATGTTTATTTCGAAGTCATTCACCATCTCCAAAAAAAACAACAGTATCTTAACAAGAAAAAAAAATGTATGTCGCAACATATTGTAAGTTATTTTTATTTTTCTAAAGATGTCAGTGACTTTACGATGGATATGTTTTTTTGTTCTTGTTGCTGTTTTTTTCTTTTCTCCTTATCAGTTTTAATCATCTAAAGACTTTAACAGGAAGACTATAAAATTGGGTAGAAATAGTCATTTCCTTTTATAAATGAATTTATGATTACTTAAGCACCTCATATATTTATCTGGAGAAAGACTTAAGGACTGGAAAAACCCTCATGTGTTTTTCAACAGATAAACTGGAGGATCTTAGGAATGTGTTCCTACCCTTTCTTTGCCAGTGGGAGGCCAGGGACTTCATTTTGTTCTTTGGTTCTTTGCCCTTTGAATCTAAAACACAGATTTTGGAAATTCGTATTTCATATCTGAAACAATCCAATTAAATCCAGTTCATTTTTATAGCTCTGATTATTTTAACCAGGCACATAATACATAGTTTTATACTTTAGAGGCATAATGATGTCATAATGCCTCAACTTTTTTTTATCTCTCCTTACCGTTTTCAGTGTGCTTTTATATATATTATTTATTTTAATTCTTATGACAACCCTGTGTGGAAGAATCGGATTTTTTTATTCCTATTTTATATAAGAGGATAAAAGCTCAGAGAAGCAAGTGTTCGTAGCTGTTTCTAAATTGGGATCTCCTTGTACATCCTTGTGCTCTCCTTGCTATATGTATGGTAGCCGTGGATGTGATAGAGGAGACACTGTTTCTGGTTTTTTCCATATTTTTCAGGAATCCATTGAACATCTCTTCTAGAAAAGGGCATTAGAAAAGAAATCCATATTACCATCCTCTAAATTGCATTCTATAAAGAAATGGGACACAGCTGATAATTATTCTATGAATGGCAAGAGCACAACCCAATGGTACCATCATCAAGAACTTTCTTACCAAAGATAGTGAGACACTAGTAGAAACACACAGGCATTTGTTCCCAGTCTTATAAAATTCTTCCTTATTCTGCCTACCTAGGGTGAGCTGGGAGAGCCTGTTCCCCTTGCTCCCTCCCTGCTCCTAACTTTTTCCCTCTAAACAAGATGAGGTGGCTCTGAGATTTTACCACCTGCCTTGGAAGAGCTATTCAATTTATCAGAGTAATTTCTGCTGAGTGAAACAATAACCAGGATAATGATTCCTTATAATAGACACACACCTGTACATGTGTGCGTGATCCACTATTTGTAGCCCAAGAATGTGGCCCTTTCTTTATGTTGAACACCTTCAAGGCCTGCTTTAAAACACTTGTACCTGAGAGGACTTCACATTCTCATTTCCTTCTTCTTGTGCTATTGAGAAAAACAGAACAACTTCTAGGATAGTATTGTTATAAGCCTGGTCCCACAAAGGATTTATACCTCAAGGTATTAACTGTTTTCCATGTGTTTAAATGAGTTGAGTGAACCTGTACTGCAGTAGCTATGCTAAGAGCCTCTATCAGTACTTCTCCAGCTCCTTTATTATGAGAAGTTGATGTTTTGTTTTCTTAATCTCACATCACGGGACGTACTAATGCAACATTTAAGAATAGTCATCCATTTCCCATCCACTTCTGTCCACTTATTCCCATATCTGTTTCCCAACTCTAGCCAGGTAGCAGTTCCTAAACCTTTTCCACATAGAAATTCTAGAGCACCAATGTTTTACAGTCATAAACTGCACTAGCACAGTAGAAAGATGAATTGGTCATCAACCCCAGTCTTGAAGAGCTACTCACTGAACCATTAAGAGGGATAACTAATTAAAATGCAAGTCATCCTGCTTTTTGAGCTCCCATAGATATTGCAGTGAAACAGTTAATTCTGCACTAGGAACCAAAAAAACTTCCTAGAGGTGTTGATGTTTAGACTAACATTTAAATAGTGAGAAATTTCTATTCATGTGTAAAAGGTGGCAAAAGGACATTTTAAGCAGAAAATGTTTGAGCAGGGCAGAGAGAGGGTGCAGTGTTTTACATGTGTACATACATGCATAAGACTCAAACATTAGGATGCAAGACAGCAGGACAGTAATGTTTCATCTAATAACTGCTATAGTATTCAAAGAAAGGAAAGATTATTTTAGTCAAGAAAAGCTTCTTGTGTTAGCCTTGTTTGGGTCTTTGGCCAAGCAGCCATGCATAGGTAATAAATTTTACTAATGAAGTGGAATTTAATTAAAATGTTGTTCAAACTAGAATAAGATTGGGGCCAAGAAAAGGAAGATGGAGATTTTGAGTAAAGTTACCATTTAGATATCGATTTGATGTTCTATCTAGCATATTGTTTTATGTATTCCTGAAGTCAGCGGATATTTACCGAGTGCCTACGATACGTCAGACGATAGGCTAGGATCTGGGGATATAGCTAGGTACAAAAAAAAAAAATACACAGTTAGGACCCATTCTTTTACTACCAAAGTTCTCCTTGACACATTTGTATCCAAAGCATTCAGTTTTTTTTCCCCAGCTTTCCCAAGTACAAAACAAAGGCGGAACGAGGTCCCTAGACCAAAGTAGACATGTAACCTGAGTCACCATCAGACAGCATATAATTAATAGGTGGCCATGCATGGGAATATCTAAAATATTAGTAGGCCATCCAGTTCTGCACAACTAAGAGGATAAGGTTCTACTGTTCTTGAAGGAAGAACATTTTTTTCTAGCCTACTTTTTTTCTGATTTGTTTTTTAAATTTACAGTTTATCAGCCATGTAGACACTATAAAAAAAGGAATGTCAAAAGTCATTGTCAAATGCTTGGGCATGTCAGAATGGCATACCTGGAAATAATAATTGAATTGCTTGACAATTCTTAAAATAACCATCACTCTGCAGATCGGTTTTTTCCTGCCCTGTCACCATTACGTAATTCTGGCAGATTGCAGTTTACCTCTCTTTTTGTTCTCTCTCTTCCCAGGGTTTGTTATTACCCAAGTATTAACACTCATAAGCGTTTATGATCAAGTTATTTGACAATAAGAACCGTGTAAATGTGAAACTCACACCATCACAATATCCTGCAGCTTCTCAGCATTCTCCTTAAGGAGGATCATTCTCCACTTTCATTTCTTCTGGATTACATTTGTATGGCAATTCATGGAAGAACTTTAGAAAACTGAAGAAAGAGCCAAATTTTAATGAAAATAAGTATGTCAGTTTCAAAATTACACATAATTGTGTTTAAATCCACTTTTAAAAAAGAAAACCAACTCCTGTCCTTCTTTTTCTTTTCAACTAAAATTAAATTTCATTCTCCTTTTATTTCTTCTGCACTCATGTGATTGAATCCCTGAGATAAATACTTGTACATTTCTCATACTAATTTGGCTTCCTCCTAATACTAGAATTGTGCTTAGAAAAGCAAAGTGTTCTGGGATTAACCTGTGAAATATAAAGAAGGCAGTTCATTATAGAAAAATACTCTCTTAGGTTTCACGGTCTGCATGATGTTATGTTATGTGGTGTTTCTCTGTAATAGCACGGGGCTTCCTTTAATACTACCCCTGGCCTTCTGTGCTTTCTCTGGCCAGTAGGCCTCTTCTCAGGGAGCTGTGGGGAGAGACTGCTTGCTTCTGGAAAGTAGAGGATGTTATTGGTATTGTGAGTGCTGGTGGACTGGATTTAGGTAGAGAGTGGCAATAAGTAAGGAGCCCTCACCTGCAGGCCTTGGAGAGCAGGTGAGAGGTGAGGTAGCTTAGATCTGGGAAGAACTTTGGAACTTCCAGTCCCCAGGCCCAGGGACAGTGACCTCTGCCACAAAAAAAGAGCAAGCTGAAGAAGTGGTTCATTGTGTGGGAATG
Source organism: Eidolon dupreanum (assembly GCA_028627145.1). Taxonomy (NCBI): domain Eukaryota; kingdom Metazoa; phylum Chordata; class Mammalia; order Chiroptera; family Pteropodidae; genus Eidolon; species Eidolon dupreanum. The sequence goes on from CM053504.1 coordinate 62,826,127, forward strand.
GACTACAGGTTTGTGCTGGTCAATTTATACCATTACATCTTACATTATGCTAAAATCCTCTTCATCAGCTATGATGCTTGGAGTTTACTTAATGGCCTAGCATATAGAACTGTTGATAGAATAATATAGGCAATGATTCAGTAGAAATTCCCTGAGAAACTGGAAAAAGTATATAAGCTTTAGGTTTCTTACCTTTAATCACATTTGTCCTTAAAATAGATAAGTTCTTAAAATTGGAGCATTAAAGTGTCATATTTTAGGCACTCTCTCTCTCTCTCTCTCTCTCTCTAAAGACACTGTGCCCAGAAAAAACCATTGGTTCCTTACTACCTATCAAATTAAATAAAGCTTTTTTCCTGGTTTTTCAGGTCATTAGTAATCTCATGTTAACGCATCTTTCCAACATCTCTCCCCATTACCCCATTACCACCCATAGCCTACATTTGCTCAAACTAATCTTTCACCAAATGTTCTAATTCTCTATCTTTGCTTGGAATGCCTCCTCTCAGGGCCATCTCCAGTGCCACCTTCCAGCCTGTTCTTCCTCATCACCTTCAACAAGATGTGAGCTCTCCATCTTTTTAGTTTTCAGAGCTCTGCAGAGGGTCATTGAATACCTGTAACCTTAACAGTAGAGGTTAAGCTCCTCAAAAACTGGACGTGACAATACAAGTTTGACTTAACTATATCTGTTTGATAATATTGATTACTCTTTTTGGATTTTTAATTGGGCAAAATTTGAACTGACTCCATTAGTAAATGCTATATGTCTGCCATAGAGTTTGTCACTTATAGTTGTTTTGCTCTTTTGTTGGTTTTCCCATGTGTTTTTCTCTTGTTTATCAAAACTAAATTCCTGAGTTCTTTAAGAGTAAAATTATATTCCTCAGTAAGTATTTGTGTTTTGGTTTTTCACTGATTAATATGCAAAACGATGTCCCTCTCTAACACCTACAGATGGGCATTTCTTTAGCAGTGACCTGTAAACACAAAAATTAGATAGCAAATCTCCCATTTTTTCAGATTCTTACCTCCTCCTTAAGCATTTCCTAAATCTTCCCTTTTTACAAAGTCAATCATGTAATTTCTAATTTCAACACTTCAAAAAAAATATTTGTCCATTAAAGTAGAGGAGGGTAATACAAACAACTGTGTGAGAATAAGAGTGTACACAGAGAAACTGTATCTCCTGATATTGCAGTTTCCCAGAACTTTCTATTTTGATGACCCTAGTAAGAAAACTGACCCCTTCAGAATGGGTTTCATCTGCACCTTTCTAACTTGATTTTCATTTGTAATAAAGGCTTTTCGTGCCTCCCTTTTCTCCTCTCTCTGGAATGCCACATTCGAACTTGAGCCCTATTCTCGAACTTCAGCCTTAGGGACGTCCCGCTGCCAGTTTCAGTGTCAGACGCCCTGGATGCCAGTGACGTTTTGTCCTGCACATCATTGCTGCCTGTGCTCCAAGAGCTGCTCCTACTTCCTTCATTCTCAATTCCCACGTAGAAACCAAATCTTATGCAAAGCTGGGTATATCAGACAGCTGGTTTTGGTAAAATTTGATGAGCACATTACCCTAAAGGAAATCACTGTCGTTAGAAACTAGAAGTGAAACCGAGCACCCAACTCTTGGTCATCAATTAGTAGATGAAACCTTCCAACTCGACAAGATAATTCTTCACCTGCCATTTCTTTATTCATTCGATTGGCTGAATCTTTTTCTGTATTAATAGGCAGATTTGAGGTTTTGTTTTTCTTCCTAAAGCATTAAAATGCAAGATGACAAGTTATAGGGTAATTACGATTTAGTTGAATAAAACAACTGTAAATAGTTTATTTATACTTCAGTGTTCTTTATGTCCTAGGTTTCAACTCAGAGTTATAGTTCATTTCTGTGTAAATTATTTTCACAAATACTACTCTTAATATATCAGCCCTCTTGAGAATTATGTATTTTTATCATAATCTAGTTATTTCTCTAAAATTTGCTTTTTAATAAACATATTAATACCTAAAACTTAATCGAGGGCTATTTGTATGCAGATTTTTACTATGTTGAAATTTCCTTTAGAAAGATAGAGGAAAATAGTCTTCATTCTTTCATGATCTTTTGATGAAGAAGCATGTTTAAATCAAGTCAGTACACTGATCTTAATTTCTGATCATTTTTCTCTACAGCAGCTCTCACTTTTAACATTGTTCTGCAGGTTTCTTAATAAAAATCTGTTTAAAGGCAACATTGCTTTTTAAAAAGTATTCTTGGTTCTTGAAAGCAGGTTATAAACAGAAACTGTTGGTACCTTTAACTACAATTTACTGCAGCCTTATAAGATTCTTAAAAAGGTTTTATATCATATGAATTAGTAAGAACCTGAGCACATATATCAGATGAAAGCCCAACCACATGGTATGACAAGGCCTTTTAATATATCTGCTGATACTCTTAAAAATCCGTCTGCTTGAATAATGATTGCTGGCTTATTTCTTTTTCTATAAAGGAAAGGAGATGAAAATGTTTTTTGACAGCTCACTCTAGGGCAAGGATGGGGTGCTTTTCAGCACTGCACAATTCACATCAGCCTTCTCTGTCTGTGTCTGCGGGAGCTGAAATCTTCCTGCTGATTATTACTCCTTTTCCTCCTCATGGAATCAGTTTGAAAGCTACTTGTCTTTAGGTCTTATTTAAAATCTGAATTAAAAGTTTCTGACATAACTCCAAGCTCAGTTGAGGACCATGGGAATTGCCTGGAACAAGCTCAGTCGAAACCAGATTTCTGAACTCTAGATCTTCCTTTTTGCTTTTGTGACTCGGGGCAGGTGAAGTAGACAGTGTCCTAAGTCCACTTTAACGGAGTTAATAATACTGTGGTAACTGAAGCTATCAAGCTACTCTTCATGTCAGGGCTGTGAAAGATGCCTATAAAAACAACACACGGCTACTACTATTTCATCATATTTTCATTGGATTAGAAAAATGCAGTCAAAGTTTAGGATTTTAAATTCCTTTGAAATATTGTTGTTTCAAAGCATTATTTCCCAATTGCTACTAAGCTCTTCAAGCCTTCTGTTTCTGTAGATGGGGAGATTTCTGCTGATGTATTGGAAATAGGTAACCCAATGTTTTGCCGTCTCACTTTCCTTGTTAGGAAGCCTTGATTTCCCAAAGGGGAATGCTGCCTTCAGCGTGAGGTTTGGGCCTTGGTAACAGATGCATTTCTGCAGTAAGATCAGTTCAAGGAAAGACAGGGCTGAAAGCAAAAATAGAGCTGGAATGATTTGGTGATTAATATGAAAGCTATTTAATATTCAATTAAATTCTAATTCTAATATGAAAGATATTTCTAATATGAAAGTTAATATTCAACTACTGAAGATGACAGAAAATATGGTTATGTTGCTGAGTATATAAATATCAAGAGCTCCAAGAGGAGTATGTGGAAGATAGGATCACTAGATCTGTAATCTGGAAAGGGCGTAAGTGTGTGGGTGCCCCTGGGAGTCACACACTTCAGGTACAGCTGTGTACTAGAGTCTCTAATAGCAAGTAGGATAAAAGATGTTCAAGGCTAGAAGCAAGAGCACTGGCAAAAAGTCCTAGTCATATGAGGTTGAAGCATTATCTTCTCATTAGCAGAAATATCAAGTATCCCTTAAAAGAGAGATTGGTGACAGACTGAGAATTAGAGAATCATCTAATTTTAGCTCAGAGATCTCTCCAAACCTGATGTTTTGCAGATAGGAATACCGCTGGCTTAGAAAGGTCTGATGACATGGCACAGTTCATTCAAGATGATTAAGGCTAAGATCCAAGGACAAACAGTCTGGTTCTCCTTCCCCACCCCTCTTTCTGGTCTTCATTGATATTAGTTGAGAGAATAGCTTTTTTACAAATCATTTACCTGTAATGAGATTCCTGTAATGAAAGGAATAATTGCATAGGTGTATCCAGTAAATTAAGGTTGTCCTCCTTTTTTTCTGACCCTTCATCAGTACCAGATAAGGTTGTTGAAGGTTGTTACTAAGTCCTTCAATGGTATAGGCAGATCTGTATAATAACTCCTTGGCCTGTGAAAAATTCAGATGGGCAGTTTGAGTAACTGGCAGAACCCAGTATAGCTTCATGTCTTTCTCCACAGATTATGTCACATTTCTGGGAAAGTGCTGTGAGATTTTGACAGCAATATATATGTGTGCGTGTGTGTGTGTGTATAGATAGATAGATAGATAGATAGATAGATAGATAGATAGATAGATAGATATAGAGTGTGAGAGTGTGTGTGTGTGTGTGTGTGTGTGTGTATGTGTAGAGAGAGAGAGAGAGAAGGGGGAGGGGAGATAAAAATGCATATTTTATATATATATATACACATCATATACATGTGTAAAATGAAATTCTTGTAAGTATATATACTAAAATATAAAATCATGACTTTGGAGCAGATGAACTAACTATCTATTCCAAGATTCTCCTGTGAGTAGGAAAGGTAAAGCCGATGCCTCTGACATCAGTTTGCAAGATTTATATGTTCTCTTGCAGTTTCCTTTGTAACTCCTTATAATCTAGAAAATTTTCTAACTTTTCTTTGAAACTTTGACTTTTCAACTTATCTCCTAGAAGCAGTATACAGGAAAGGAAAATTTTTTAAAAATTGAAGTTCAGATCCGAGTTTAAATTTCACTTCTGTTACATATTTAGCTGAGCCTTGTTCCCAAATCTGTAAAATAGGGTGATGTTAATAAAAATACTTACCTCTGTGGAGTTCAGAATATTAAAAACATATATGAAAGCTTTCACAGATCTTACACAAATGTGGGTGTTTTTATTTCTTATATCTCTTCGTATAATCTGTAAATTTATTTTTACTAATATTTCCTTTTCGTTACATGAAAATTTCCTTTTAAAAATGTCCATTTATCCTGATATTATTCTGTTGCATTCCTGAGATCTGGTAAAAAATGAGATTGTCTTATCCTTTTTATGATTTCATAGACTTAAATCACAAATCCCTGAATTGTTTGAGTATGGATATTCATTTTAGAGTTCTGCCTTCATACAGTGCCCTATCTGTTTGGTTTAGAGTTTTTTCTCCCAGACTTTTCAGTTCCATTATGTCACTTTCGACGTATAACAACTGCAGGCATTCTTGGGGCTGTACGTGTGGACATAGCATGGCACTGTGCAAAGACAGAATATTTCCCTTTCTTGTACTTATTGCCTGATCATGTCCAGAATTCTGTTGACCTTCATAACTGCAGTAGCACCTTGAGTTGATGGGCTCAGAGCATACTCCATCATAATTAATCTCTTGGTGGCACAGCATTGTACATTTAAATTGCTTTTATTTAAGTGTGTTATATTTAGCCTTTTGAAGCTTCTCTTTTTTCTGCAGACTTGGTTTCTGGAGTGATTCTTGTCTTCATTAGGGTGTGTGTGTGTGAATTTATTTATACTCCATCAATTCTTAAAAGAATATATAGCAACTCTTCAAGTAATACCTATTATTTGAGACTTTGGTAACATTAGAATTTGTTATTTACCAGCCTTTGTTGTGGTTCAGCTGCTCCATCCTGTAGGGCTTCATTCATTATAGCAGATATTTATTAAAGCCCACGCTTTGCCAGGTTCAAGGCTTGGTTACAGAGGGGACCAGGACAGATAAGTTCAAGTTTTCTTAAAATCTGCATTCCACTGAGGGAAGCTAAACCACAAATCAACATAAGAATTAACAATAAAATACCAGACATAAAACAGGATGAGGTGATGAAGAGTGACTATAGAACCACTTCAGATGGCATGATAAGGGAGGGCCAGAGGAGGTGACATCCAAGCTTTGATCTGAATGGCAAGAAGAATGTGAAGTCTGAGAGGAAACAGCCTGTGTGAATGTCCTAAGGCAGGAACAAACCTGAAGTGTTCTAGGAACAACAAGGAAGCGAGTGTGAAGGGAGCTTCCCAAAGTGAAGTTAGGCAAGGGAGAGGTGGACAGAGGACTGAGGGCCAGGGAAAGAGTTTAGACTTTGTGCTGTTTTCGTAGGAAACCACTGTAGTATATTTAGCAAGGGGTGGTCCATGATCTGAATAATGGCAACCTTGGCATAATTTGATGAAAGTGGGATTGGTGTAAACTATTGGCCACATTCTTGCAAGGTTAATGAAATGACCCAAAATCCTGCACACCTGTCAGTGAGGAACATTCTTATTTTTGGCTGTCTAGAAATCCAGGACAATGGCAGTGATTTTGAACTTTCCAGTTGGTGCCCAGTTTATCTGAGTACAGAAGAAAATACAGAATTTAAAGAAGGAGGGAGTGGGTAAAGGAGCTAAATACTATTCAGAGGTTGAGTTAGATAAAGAAAGAAAAGTGACTGTTAGATTCTGTAACAGAGAACTATCAATGGCTTGACCAGAATGTGGTAAGATTGGAAGACAGTTGAATTGGTTTGAATTGTAGATGAAACAATGAAAATAGGGACAATTTTCTCAAGTTTTGCTGTGCATAGGAGGAGTTAAATGGTCAGTAGCTAAAGGATGAAATGGAATTAAGGAAGGTTTTTTATTTTATTTTGTCAAAGCCAGATTATACTAGAGCATGTTTGCATGCTTTCAGAATAACCAATTCAGAGAAAAATTGACATGGCAGGAGTGACATCAATGAGAATATGAGAGGAGATGTGATCCAGAGTACAAACATAGGGTTGACCTTTGATAGGAATCAGAAGACAACAGCCTTGTTCTGGTGATGCCTTAGTATGGTTTCCTTCCCCAACAAGAATCCTTGATGATGTTCTGAGTAGCAAAAATTAATTTCAGGGTACCCTTTTCATGATGTCTCTCAAGTACTAGAGATTAAAGAAGCAGAATTGAAAATGCTCAAATGGTCATACCCCAGGGGCAGTAGTAATAAATCTTCAGCAAAGCTCCCACAGTCAATAAGATATTTTTTAAAAATTCTCAAGGATTCCTTTGACTCTAGAAAATATGACATATGATATTATACCTGAAAGACCATGTAACATACCACTTGTTGGAAAGTGCTAATATGATCTACCCTTTCTACCTTGTTTATTGAAAAAGAGTATTTTTCTTATATGATGTTCATTTGATTCTGAAATGTATATAGGAAGTATGAAAAGCCCAGAGCTTATAGGTAGTAAATTATGCAGTTAGAATTCTATACAAAAAAAAAAAACTTTATTGTAAAAGCTTTTAGACCCTTAAAAAATATGGAAACTTTCCCAATTTATTTTTTAAACTTAAAAGAACCCTGATAAGAAAATAAGACAAAAACAGTTGCGGACAATCTCAAAAGTATAGGTGCAAAAATCACAAAGTATTTGTGAATCTAAACCAGTATCATAGTGAAAACTTAGTAAACACCACCAAGTAGGACTTACTTCAGGAATGCAAAGATGATTCAACATTAGGAAATCAGTGAATATGATTGATCATATTAATAGCTCAAAGAAGAACTTTTTTTTTTATCTCCAAGGTAGTTAAAAAGGTAGTTGATAAAACTCAGAATCCCTTCCTGATAAAAAATTCCTGATAAAACTTAAAATAGAAGAATATTTTCTTAGTATCATAAATCAGTGGCCAATAACAGACTTAGAGGACAAACATATTAAAGAAAAAAGTATATATGTAAATATATATACATATATAGTACAACAAGTGTATCATTTTATGCATTATGTTTCTAGGAAACCAGAAAAACAAAATTTGTTATAACTCATGAGTTATGAAATTAGCGTTTATAAATTAATAATTTTCTATAACCTAGATGAAATAGATAACCACCTAGAAAGACATAAAATACTGAAATTTAAGAAAAGGAAGAAATTCTAAATAGACCTATATAACAAGAGATTGAATTAGTAGTTTTTTTTAATTCCCACAAAGAGAAGCCCGGGCCCAGATGACTTCAATGGTGAATTCTACCAAATGCTTGAAGAAAAGTTAACACCAGTCCTTCATATACTTTTCCAAAAAATAAAAGGAGGGAACACTTGCAGTTCTTTCTTAGGCCAGGATTTCCTTGATACCAAAACCAAATAAAAATATATGAAAACTACAGACTAATATCTCTTATGAATATAGACACAAAAATCCTCAACAAAATACTAGCAGAATAAATCCGGCAACATATAAAAAGGATTATATACCATGATCAAATGGAATTAATGCAACTTTGATTTAACATATGAAGAGCAACCAAGATAATACACCATATTAACAGAATAAAGGACAAAAGCCATATGTTAATCTCAGTAGATACAGAGAAAGCATTTGATAAAATTCAATACTCTATCATGATAACACTAAACAAACTAGAAAGAGGAGGAAACCTCCTCAATCTGATAATGCTGTCTATGAAAAATCTACAGCTAACATCATCCTAGGCAGTGAAAAACTAGATCCCCCTAAAACCTGGAATGAGGCATGAATGTCCACTCTACGCACTTATTTCAACATTGTACTAGAGGTTCTAGCCAAAGCTATTAGACAAGAGGAAGAAATGAGAGGCATTCAATTTGGAAAGGCGGAAGTAAAACTATTTGTCATGATCTTGTATGTGGAAAATCTTAAGAAACCCCCCAAAAAACTATTATAACTAGTAAATGAAATAAGGTTGCAGGATATAAGATGAATATCTAAAAATCAATCATATTTCTGTGCTTAAACAGTGAACAATCCAAAAATAAAATTAGGAATACAATTCCAATTACGTTAGTATTAAAGAGAATAATATAGTAATAAATTAAAAGAAATGTGAGACCTACGTACTGAAAACTTTAAAACATTCATTGAAAGAAATAAGCAGAAAGAGAACCCATGTTCATGGGTTGGAAGACTTAATATTGATAAGATGACAACACTCCCCTAATTAATGTCTAGAGTCAACTTAGTTCCTATAAAAATCTCAGTTGCCTTTTTTGTGTAAATTGATGACCTAATCCTAATAGTAATGTTGAAATGCAAGGGACCCACGATAGCTGAAACAATCATAAAAAGGAAAAACAAAGTTGGAGGACTTGTACTTTTGATTTCAAAACTGACTCCAAAGTAATCAAGACAGTATGTTACTAGCATAAGAATAGACATATAGATGGAATAGGATTAATAAACCCATATATTTGTAGTTAATCGATTTTCAACAGAAGTGCCAAGGCAATTAAATGGTAGAAAGAATTGTCTTTTTAACAGATTGTGCTGGGACAACTGAGTCGTCAAATACAAAATAATGAAGTTGGACACAAACCTCATACCATTTACAAAAATTAATTCAAAATGGATTATGACCTAAATTAAGAACTAAAACTACAACTTTTAGAAGAAAATGTAGCTGTAAATCATGACCTTGGATTAGGCAATGACTTTTTAGATGTGACAAAAGAAAAAATTGATAAATTTTACTTCATCAAAATTTAAAACTTTTGTGCTTCACAGGATACCATAAAGAAGTAAAAAGACAATCCACAGAACAGGAGAAAATACTTGCAAATCACATATCTGATAAGAGGCATATCTAGAATGTAGAAAGGATTCTTACAACTTACCAAGAAAATGACAACCCAGTTTAAAACTGGGCAAAGGATTTGCATAAACATTTCTCCAAAGAACATACACAATGGCTAAAAAACATGTAAAAAAGATATTAAATATTATTAGTCACTAGGGACGTCAAATCAAAACCACAATGAGATACCACTTTATGCCTGCCAGGATGACTAGAGTCGAAGAGCTAGACAATAAGTGTTGGTGAAGATGTGGAGAAATTGGAACCCTGATATATTACTGGTGGACATATAAAATGATGCACATCCTTTGGAAAACAATTTGGCAGCTCCTCAAAATAGAATTGCTATACTCCTAGGTATGTCCCAGGAGAACTGAAAACTTATATTCATGCAAAACTTTGTACACAAATGTTCACAGCAGTATTGTTTACCATAGCCCAAAAGTGAAAACAACCCAATGTCTGTCACCTGATGAATGGATCAGTAAAATGTGATATAGTCATACAATGGAATATTATTCAACCATAAAAAGGATTATGAAGTTCTAATACACACCACAACACGGATGAACCTTGAAAGATTTTGCTAAGTGAAAGAAAACAGACACAGGCCACATACTTCATAAGTCCGTTTACTTTAAATGTCCAGATTGGGCAAATACAGAGAGATAGAAAATAGATTAGTGGTGACCTGGGCCTGCGGGAAGGAGAGAATAGAGAATGGCTGCTAATAGGTATGGAGTTTCTCCTGCGGATAATTTAAAATCCTCTGGGATTAGGTAGTGGTGATACATGCAGAATTTTATGACTATATTAAAAACCACTAACTATACTTTAAAAGGTTGAACTTTGATATGTGAATTATCTTAATAAAGTTCTTTTATTAAATAGTAAATGACTAATTTTTAAAGAAAATCTATTTTCTGTATGTCATGAATGACAAATTTAAAAAATATAACGGAAAGAATAAATGCAGAATAAAATTTAAGGAATTTTTGAGAAAGAGGAGAGGGAAAATTATTCTACAGATAGTAATACACATTAATTGTATTTAAATAATGGGACAGACAAAATAAATAAATAAAGTCTAGAAAGACAAAGTCTAGAAAGAGACCTAAATGCATGTATTAGGAAGGTAGTACATAGTAAAGATACTGCTTCTCAGTGGGAAAAGTATAGATCATTGGTGAAATATGGTGTTCAATGTCTAGCTAACTTTGTCAGTTGGTATTTCAAGTTAAAAATAGCAGAAAATAATCCTGGAAAGCTTGGTAGAAGATGAATTTTAAGGAAGGATTTTGGGTTACCCAGCATCAATGGGAAACCAAGCTCAGAAGATGACAGCAACCAAAAGATACTAAGGAGATGGGAACAGAGCCTGCCTTATGCCACTGCACCAAGATGTTAGGTTAGGATGCCACTTTGTTGCTATCACTGCTTCAGGATTCCAGACCCTACCACTGCCACTATGACTAAATTCTTATGGTCCCTCCATGTTCCTGTCACTCCCTCAAGACTCTGAGACCGAGGCAGGAACATCCAAATGCAGAGCCTAGGTCACAGGGCAGCATTTTACTACTGGGGATAGGGAAAGGGATGTCTGCCCACTTTCACTCCTGTGGTGGAAGGCAGGGAACTGTAGCATCAACTCAGATAGGAGGGTGTCCAAATGCAAGGGAGCCAAAAATGACAGATTTCCGCTAACATTTGGAATTACTAAAATTAGAACCATCCTGTATGTCATAGACCAAAATAAATTCCACATGGATTCTGAATATAAATGTAAAACTTGAAACCATAAAAGTATTTGAAGAAAATACACGTGAATATTTATGTAATCTTGGTTTGGGAAAGTTGCTAAGCATGATATAAAAATCAGAAAGCCGTCAAAAATGTCAGTAAAGAAAAGCACATGACTCAGGAAGGGAATCATGGTCCATTAAATTTAAAAAAAAATACTTACCAGAACATAAACAGTGGTTTTCTCTGGATGATGACTAGAGACAAGCCTGCCTGCCTTCTTTCCTCATTCCCTCTTTGCCGTCCTCCCTCTATTGAAGTTTGGTGGGTTTCTTTTTTTTTTTTTCCAAAAGCTGTTATTTTTAAATTCAGAAAGTAAGTGATTTGGTTGGTTGCTTTGTAAGAATGCATGGATATCTGGGTATCCATAGGTAAATTTTATACTAGACTCTACTAAAGTGAAAGTAACTCTTAAAAGAGCAAATAGTGAGACAGTTGTATTTAGACATCCCCATTTCTGTAAAAATAAAGTTAAAGTGGTTATTAGAATTTACTCCATCTGTTGGTACTTCAAAAGGAAGAACTGAGTAATTGGACAGTGAGCATAAGAACGTGCCCCCAAGATCATGATGTTTCTCTTACCTCCTCTGATGGTTTTTTTTTTGGGGGGGAGGGGGGAAGATCCTCATTTTTAAGAGAATCCATCTGCTTGTCTAGAGACTGGCTAGTTAGCATTCAAGGTACTCACATCTAAGGGGAAGCATCACAGATGTAAAGATTCTGCAAGACATACTTATTGTGGCCTATGTTTCATCACTTTATACTCTCGCCTATAAGTAAGTTGCCCCACCATGTCCTGTTCTAGCAACACTTAGATCCCTGATACTTGGTTCCCTCTTATCTTGGATTCCCATCTTAGTACAGGGTGTTCGGCATCTATCTGACATAAGAGAGCAAGTGGGTTCTTCCTATGTAAAGTCAAGTCGCCCGAGTGGAATGAAAGGCTTCTCACAGACACCTTGATACCACAGAGTGAAAGGAGCCCTTCGTGTTCCAGAAAGGCCTGCCATTGGTGAATTATAGACGCAGACCTCGAGATCTTTAGGAGCTAAGAAGGAAAAAGAGAACACAAAAATGGCCACCTATTCCCCTTCTTGGCACTCAAGCTGCTTTTCCTCTGGCTTTCCTCTGGCTTTGAATTTCTTTTCTGAATGCCTTTAGCCTTTAAAGAAGATACAAATCAGTGAAAAGGATCTGGCTAGGATTTTCTAGTTGAAGTTGTCATGATCTAAGAGTTCTTCATTTAAAAAATCGAAGACTTGATAATAAACTCTTTTTTCTATGACCATTTCCTCAGGGGACTTGTTGAACATTTCTGTTATTTTTATTTCTCGGCCGTAAACAGCATGACTCTGAACTTCTATAAGTTTCAGAGTCTTTATGTCTTCATCCTTCATGTTAATATAGGAACCCCATTGCTCTGGACTGGAATTAAATTGGTGTACAACTGTTTTTGGAATTAGGTGGCTTAGTTATAGTTTCACCTAAGCCATTTTATAAGATGGGGGAAAAAACAGCTTGGGCATATGTGCATTTTTTCAGCTACACATTTCATGAGAACTTTAGTAGCTTCCTCATGTATAAATTTTCTGCTATTTTTGTCTTACATTTGATGACTTGGAACAAGTAGCAGCTAAATGGAAGAAAAAAATACATTCCTTTCTTTTTTTTTGATGGAACCTAACAAGAGTTGTTTGACCCTAATTTCCGTGTCATTAAAGTATGAAGTTGTGTTCATTGTTCATGGAACCTGGTAATGCTCTGGTGAACACATCAATACTACAAAGGTTAGGAATGGGCAGTGGCAGAAGCCGCCTTGAGGCTCTGCCCCTTCCCTCCTGCACCCAGCCCCAGTGGGCAAGGAGGTTGTCAGGAGAGGGGCACACATGGCCATGGGGTCTCAGAGTGATGACGGCTCCTTCCTGCCTAGCAATCCTTCATGCCTTGGGACAGACTCACGCTCGTACTTTTCTTGTCTCTTTCCAGGAGCTGCCTATTGTCAGTTCATGGACATGCTCTTTCCAGGCTGCATTAGTTTGAAGAAAGTAAAATTTCAAGCAAAGTTGGAGCATGAGTATATTCACAATTTTAAACTTCTGCAAGCATCATTTAAGCGAATGAATGTCGATAAGGTAGGAGACTAACTTGTACCTCTATAAAATGCATTTTCTTTCTTTAAATTTGTTTTTGTGCAGGAATGCAAAAATCCAAAAAAAAAAAAAAAGTCAATGGGATATGTCTTGGTATCTCAACAGTAGGTTGTGGTCTGCACATAGCATAAGGCATCAACCTAAACTTTCCGTATTTGTGTGAGGTTTTTATTTAAGGATATTTCTAAACTTGTAACCATTAGACTAAAAACTCTATAAGGAGAATTACAAATATTAAAACATTATTCTGTTTTAGCATTGCAAATGACAAATTTTTATGTTTGCCAGATGCCACTTTGGTTCTTTGTATACTTCATTCTCTTGGAGAAACAGCATGTTACAGTGGAAGCACAATGGGTTTGAATCTCAGCAAGTTATTTAAATTCTTTGAGTCCGAGTTTACCCATCTGTAAAATAGGACTGAAACTCCGTTCCCTGTGGTTATGAAGTTAAAATGAGGAATGTGTGTGAAAATAAATGTCCAGCATAGTCCATATACTCAGATTCTTAGTCAGTGTCCATCAATTGTCCTTTTTTCCCCTTTGAATTTTATAATTTTGTCTTAGAGTGATACAAGTGGAATTAGACTGGAGCCCTTTCCATTCCCCTCCCCCATAAAGTACTGTTGCTAAAGTCCATTTAGTTTTCATGTTTCCTGCTATTCAAATACATATTTAATTCATATTATTTCTTTAGGATATGTCTCTTAGAGGGAGTATGTTTTGAAAAAAATACATTTTGAATAAGGGGAAAAAATAAACCAGAAGGGGAGAAATGGAAAACTTTTCTTTGCATAACTAGCAATAAATAGGCTATGGAAATAAATCCTGGGTTATTAAGAGAGAGAGGTTAAAGAAAATAAGTTTGGTAAGCTGTATATATTTTAATGCAATTAATATCTTCCTATTAAGTTTGGTAAGCTGTATATATTTTTAATGCAATTAATATCTTCCTAAGTCAAAATGTTCTTATCAAAATATTATTAAATTCTTGGTTTCTTGTTTTCTCAGAATTTTTTTTTTTCAAAACATATTCTATTTAACATCATAACCTTTCAAATTATTTTCAACTTTATGTCCTTTGCTGTGGTTACTTTCCAATTAGCTACTTCAAAACCAGAGCTGTGCAGGTTCTCCTTACTTATTAGCAGCCTCACTTATGTCTTTTTCATTCATTTCTCAACACATGCTTCTGGACTGAAAAGAAATGCCCATTCATATGTTTATTGATGGAACTTTGCTTATATAAAAAACTAGGGAGCTCCATATCTCTCCAGAAGTATCCATACACACAGTGGATGAGCCATTGTGAAGAATATTGCAGATAAAATTCTTGTAGTGGAGGGAGATTGGCCTTGATGACCTTTGTTGTCCTCTCTCGCTTAATATGCTATAGTCCTACCCAAAGGTCTTTGGATAGAGACAGTGGTTCCTGTTCATGTTTGTCACAGCCTGACATGACAGCACGTGGGAAGCTTCTGTACGAAGACTTGCTTGCCACCTCACGTTTTGAATTTATGCCCTTAGAACTTTCATTTTGATAGGAATGCAAAATTAAATCAGAAGACATGAAAATATTTAAGTAGTCCAGTAAAGAGTCAGGTAAGTGCACATGTGGAAGGAATTCGGTTGGCCAGCCTTCCCTGAAGTTCGGGAGGAGCAAGAGGAGAAAAGTTTTCAGCACCCCAGTCTCCACTGCTGGCAGAGTCTTCATGAAAGATGTGGTCTCCTCCAAAAGTTTGCTTCTCTTTATTTTGTTCCGTACTTTACTTAGTTTTAATTGTAGCTGCATAAAAAATATCTTAGAAAATGTACTGTTAATGTTGTGTTTTCATGGATAACCTAAAATGCTTTGGTTGCTTTATTTCTTTCGAGTTGTCATTGATATTTGAGGTCTTTCTACTTTTTTTAAGTGGTCCCAATGACCCATTTTAGGATATCATTGGTACATAGCGCGTGAAGTGACAACGCCTTGATGAAAATTTAATTTATAGTTTCCATTTATATCATTACACAGTGAAGTTGCAGTCTTTGAGCACAGGATTTCTGTCTGAATCTCACACACACACACACACACACACACACACACTCACACTCACACTCACACTCACATACATGTGATCCGACTGACTCCCTCGTGTCAGCTCTCATGGCTCACATTTGGGTAGCATTCCAACCCAAACATGAAGAGGGAAGGATCTGGTGATGGTGCTCTTTGGGTAGCTAGGTGCCATTCCATTTTCCTTCAAAAACAGCTGCCCACTAAATTAAAGCTAAGCAGTCACACCACATATTTTTCTGTCATAATTCTGAAGGGTCCTGTAAGACTTCTAAAAAGAATATTGATTGGCCCTTTAGGTTGCCAAAACGAAAGAAAAAGCTGAGGTTCATCTCAGAAGTCGAGGTGAATGCTGTGCACCTCCTCTAGAGTGCCTTCTGTGACTCCCCTAATCAGCCTCCATTTCTCTTCCTCTCCCTGCCCACAGCACGTTAGATATGTTTCTGTGTAGCCCATGAGTTACTGGGCCCCATATTGTGGTTAGTTGTTTTGGTTCTTCTCTCTACATTGTAAATAAGCTCTATGAAAGCTCATTTTGTTTCATAAGAACCATTGTGTTGGTATATGTTTTCATTGATTTGAGTCATTCATTCTCACTTTCTGGTAGCAAGTGTTACAAAGAAAAGGAAAACCCAGCAATCTTGAAACAGACAACCCAGGCCCATGTTTTTTTGGGAAGATGCTTTGGTAATAAACATACTGTAGAGAGGTTCAGCCCTCTATTGACAGCTAAGGGTATTCCTTGTTTTGTCTGGTTCAGAAGTATCAAATATTTTAAAAGAATCAGCTACATTTTCATTCTTATTTAATTTAATGAAATATATATGAATTCTAGAATACAGCTGCCTAAGAAGCTGGGGGAGAGACCCGTAGTCATGAATTGCAGACATGCAGGAAATAGTTATATTGAGGGAACACTTCAATTGTATTAAATCCAAACAAACCTGAGGTTTGTGACTCACACGGCAACTTTATATTGCAGGTAATTCCAGTGGAGAAGCTAGTGAAAGGGCGTTTCCAGGACAACCTGGATTTTATTCAGTGGTTTAAGAAGTTCTATGATGCTAACTACGATGGAAAGGAGTATGATCCTGTAGAAGCACGACAAGGGCAAGATGCAATCCCTCCCCCCGACCCCGGTGAACAGATCTTCAACCTGCCAAAAAAGTCGCACCATGCGAACTCCCCCACAGCAGGTATTGTAACAGTGAAATCAGAGTCACTTTCATTTCAGAAAATGACTCAGGCCTTCCTGTGCTTAATCGATTCTTCCCAGCAGTCAGCATTTTAATGCCTCTGGATGATTTTTATTGTTTGACCACATTTATCTTCCTAGCAGTGACCTTTCTATAATAAGTCTAACAATCATGATTTAACTATTTAAAAAACAGAGCTATTCACTTTAAGTCACTGAAGCTACATGTTAAAATAATACTTCAAGGGTATATTTCATTTTCCTTGTATTTTTTTTTCTGAGAAATTTAAAGTAGTCTGTTTAGATTTCAACTAAAATATTTTTACTGCTTAATTGCTGGCAGTAAAGAATGCATTTACGTGTGGATCATCATCTATAAACCTTCAAAGGAAATTAGTGAAATCTATATTCTCTCTCTTATAAGAGGCAGTGCCAATTTTTATGTGATAATATTCAGTAAGACATCATTTATTCAGCTTTGTCCAAAAGTAAAGTCATAGAGGATAAATACCTAGAACTTTAAGGTTATTTAAACTTTTGTAAATAAAAGCCTTTCTAGAGTATATTATGAACATCTTTGCCATTAAAAAAAAAACAGACTTCACCAAATAGAGTATGTTCTTATAAAATTAAGGTCATTATTATAAACAGCAGTTGTGGTCTGGACAGTTAAAAAAATGAAATCCTCAGAAACCATTTGTTTCTATCCCGAAAACCAGTGTTCACACTTGTTAAATCGGCAACCTTAATTTTGTAAATAATACAAATTCCTTATTTATGCCCAACCTCCAATCAGAATGGATAGAAATGGTTATGACAATACTAATAATAAACAATGCACGTACATGTTCTGAATTCAAAGAAGTGTAGGCTAGAGGTAGACATTGTGGGTCTTCCATATACCCATGTAATTGAAGCTGGAAGTAAGTCCTGAGTGAGAAGGGCAGAGAGAGTGCCTGGAGGAACTCTGAACACTAATATTTGGGTAGAAAAGGCAGGGCTTGCATAGGAGCAGGGAAGATGCCAGAAAGATGGAAGAAAATGAAGGAATGACATGTCAGGGAAGCGGAAGGGAGCAGAATGGTCAATAGCATCTAAATCTGCCAAGGAGTCAAGTAAAAGGAGGACCAGAAGAGTCTGTTGGAGTCCTTATTCTGGGGGTCACTCAGTGGAAAGATGGGATCAGGAGTGGGTGAGGAATTGGAGGAAGGAAATTGAGACAGCATAAAAATCCAATGTTGAAGCCATAGTGTGAATGAACTTATGTAAAATGAACAGATCTTTGAGAATATATACAATTAAGGGGCAAGAGGACAAAGAGGAAGCTGAGAAAAAAATGAACATCAGGGAAAAACTAGGAAAGCTCAGCATCAGAGAACAAACAGTAGGAAATTTCTAGAGCGAGGAATCACCAACAGTGCTGAATATTAATTGTGTAGAGATCAAATAGGATGAGGCTTGAAAATAGGCCAAAGAAATCTGACTCCTAGGAGGTGATTAATAATCCTTCAGAGACTTGGTCTGTTAAAATGCTGAGTGTATACACCTATATTGCAGTGACTTAACAGACATGACATGACAAGTGTGAAAGTGATTTGGTAATAATAGATTCCTCCTTCACCATACATGTCAGGAACGTTGAGAAAAATAAAAACGTTTTGTTGATGTTGGAAAAAAGCTGATAGTAGCTTTAGGAAGTAAGATGGGAAGGAGAATGGTATTGTCCTTGATCTGTTTTTGTTTGCTTTTAGGACGAGGCACAACAAGCAGGTTTGTAAGATGAGAGAAAGGTCCATGGAGAAGGAATAATAGGTAATAGGAAAAAGGTAGGGAAATTGGTGCTGCATGACCCTGAAGCTGGAAGGGAAAAATGAGGTTAATGGCATTGGAAGAGGTGTATAGAGGAGAGGGAATATTTACCTTTTCAGAACAGAAGCACTGGAGAGAGGTTGGGTAAAAATTAAGCCATAAGGAGTTTGGGGAACAAAAATTTATGGTGATTCAAATTGGCCTTCAACTTTTGTTAGAAACTTTTATTAGTCTAGGAGCTAGGAAAGAGAAAATCCCCAGAGTTGGGGATTTGGCAGACAGATAGGAGTGGGAGGACAAGAAGGTGAGAAAACCAAGGATGTCTAGTATTTCTCATCGTAAGATTCTATTTTGATAGCTGTTAATGATGTAGAGATTCATCTTAAAACTCAGCTGCCACTTTTTCAGGTTTTTAATAGTGAAATTGGACAGGCCTCAGAATATTTTTCTTCCACAATCATAATGTGTCCTTAAATTGGCACCAACTCTTCCACTCCCTCAAACAGAACTGTCATTACACTGCCTTGGCCTCGTTTTCTAGGAGTTCCCTCATCTGTCTTCCACAAAAGCCACGGAGAAACTTTAGCCATTTTGATAGGAAGAGTGTCCAAGAACCTGAAAGAGAAACCTATTTTTTCTAGAGCTTAAATCTCTCTGGTGACAAAGCTCAGAAAACACAGTAAAGTCAACAGATAATAAATTTAGTTTTTAATGTTCTGGAAGGTAGTAATTCCTGAGATGTTTGTTTCCAGTACCTTGACCATGTTTACCTAATTGGGAGAAAGGATATTTTCAGAAGTCAAACCAGTCATACCTTTTTATAAAAAATATGTTCTGACTCTTGGACATTGTGGAGTAGTCAAACTATAATGTGGAAAAAATTACAGCAAATATACATAACATGCAGAACATCGTTTTAAAAGCTATAATAGGAGAAAGGCTTCTAAAGAAGTACAGTAAGACCTCATTTTTCTAGAGGTTATATATATATATATCTCCCCAACTCTTGGGAATACAGTCAAGAAGATGCAAGCCAGAATGTCTTCTAAGAATCAGAATAGGTGTTGTAAAACCTGTGCTATAAATTCATGTACTTTACGTGTGAGAGTTCCTAGGATACTATCCAGAGTCTCTTTGCTCTTCTTAATTTAAACATAACAAACATGGGGATAAACTACATTATCTTTTGGAGCAAGGAGTACACTGATATCAATAGAAAGTACAAGCATCAGTAAAAGAAGAGCCAAAAAACTTAACCAAAACCTTACTAAACAGCCCAGATGCCTGAGACTTTTATTACAGAGTTTAATAGCTCCATGCTGTTCAGTAGCCCACACAGTCTGTATGACACCAGCATGCGCTCATCGATATCCTCAAGAGTTCCCTTCCAATTCTTAAGCTTCTGTCTAATTTTCTATTATAATCAGCTCCTCCATGAACTTCCTTACATCCTCTAAATGATCCTCCCTACCTCTGCTCTGAAAGCATTCAAAGCCATCCTCTTCATACCAAGTTTGACTTTGTCCATCCAAAATTTAAGAGAAATTGAAGTGTTCGATGAGGTGAGGGCCAGCTGTCTGGGAAGTTCACATCTCTGTATCACAGTGTTCTCACAGTGATGCCGAGTCAGTAGCATTCAGGGGTAATTTCTTTTCCCACCTCTAGGCTTGGTTATTTCTTCATCTGTATTAGTGGAAATAAGCATTGGCTGGTATAATCAAAAACAGGAAATGAGATGGTCTTTAATTATTTTTTCACTTTAGCTTTGGAATACTTGATTGATTTTGCAGTGGATTTTTCTCTTCCCAAATATTTCCTTAGACTAATATTAAAATTAACTTGCATATCCAGACAATAATACATTAAGAGGAGTAAGTAGAAGCCCCAGAGCATCTTGCGGCAAAGGGGCCACGTTAGACTGGGAAAACTGACCATGGAATGGATTATCCATATGTTGATAATTAAGAAAGGACTGTCTGGCAAGAAAAAAATTGTTTGCTTGTGAATAAAATGGATGCACTCCACATATTTGGTGCATTCCTCTTTTGTGAGAATGTGCTGGATTTTTTTTGCCATTTCAGTACAGACACAAAATGTTTTCCTGTGGATTCAGAGAAACCGTAGAGCCCATTGATGTCTGTGTGTAGTTGAGTGACTTACCTGGACTATAGCAGGCTTCACCATAAGCAGAGGCTGTCACCTAAGGGTGGGTGGCTGCCTGGCAAGTCGTCTTCTCTCTACATTTTGATGAATTGGATCTTGAGTTGCTTTTGATCTACCAACGAGGAGTGTGTATTAAAATACACATTTTCATAATGATAGATATCTATTAAGTTCATATATCATCATGAGTCATGATGTTTGTAAATTTATTGCTATGAGCCATATCTGCAATTTGTGATAGCTGTTGGTGGGGATCGTTTTTTATATGTGAGCACTTACTAAACTTAAAAGGAAATTTGAAGTTGCAGTTCCTATAGCAACCACAGCTTAGATACATTACGAATTCACATATATTAATGTATTTAAATCAAACTCCCATATACAAATATAGTGTGATGAATTTAGAGTTGCTATGGATATTGAGTCTAAGCATTCTCTTTTCCTTAGAGACTTCAGTGTTCCAGACTTAAAATCAAATTAATAGAAATACTAGAAAAATGGTTACAAAAAAAGCAATCAAAGGAATATAATAAAGTATTTGAACAATCGTAATTAAATCCCTAAATGTAAATTTAAATAATCCTAACTGTTTTTCAAAAACTATATTGAATGTGTGAATACTCTCTCTCTTGATTATCTTTAATTTAGGGGACTCTAAGGCTGTTCATACGATCTTAATGAAGTGACTGTGTTTATTGATTTATTTGTTTAGCAGCGTGCACATTTGTTGAGCACCTGTAATCAAAATAAGTATCACCTGTCACCTGCCATGGAGAAAGAAGTGTTGCTTTTACTTCCCCCAAAACGATTGTTTTGTTTCTTAGGAGAGGCAGTGAAATATTGCAGTTTATAGTGGTTTTTATCCTTGTTCTGATCTTGATTTTTATGGCCCAAAATGTGGTCTTTCTTGGTCAATGTACTACATGTTCTTGAAAATAATATGTATTCTGCAGTTGTTGGTTTTATAGTGTTTTATAAATTTCAATTATATCTAGGTAATGGATAGTGTCATTCACTTCCTCTATGTTTTTACTAATTTTTTTGTTGTTTAGTTCTGACAATTGCTGCGAAAAGGGTATTAGCATCGATTGTGAAATTGTCTGTTTCTCCCGTAATTCTCTCAATTTTCATTTCCTGTATTTAGGGCTCTGTTACTAGGTTTATATGTATTTGTAATTGTTATGTAATCTTGATGAAGTGACTTTTGTATTT
>CM053504.1:62848531-62929528 GCA_028627145.1 Eidolon dupreanum
TTTTTTTTTTCAGTTTTAAAATTTCCATTTTTTTCTCTGCTGAGATTGCTGACCTTTTCATTTATTACTGAACATAGTTATGATAGCTGCTTTAAAATTGTCTGCTAATTCTACCATTCTGACCATCTCACAGTTGTCATCTGTTGGTAATCTTTTCCTTTGAGAGTATATCACATTTTCTTGGCGTTTCATATGTTGAGTAATTTTGGATTGTATCCCAGACATTGTGATGTCATGTTGTGGAGACTGGATTTTGTTATATTGCTCATAAGAGTGTTGACGTTTATGATTTAACAGGCACTTAACTCAATTAGGGTCCAAGTAAAAAGTATGAAAGAAGTTAAACTCCACTCAAGGGGCCCTAATCTTGGCCTCAGGCCTGTGTCTTTTTGTAGGACTTCCTTTTCCTTGTTATTGTCAAGATGCAAGTTTTCATTCACTTTTCAAGAAACTCTACTCTTTAAACACAAATGTTGGTCTCACCCCAAAGCCATTATTTATTCTAAGAAATGCATTTTCCCACATCTTCTCTTTAGAATAGTGCAGTCCATAATGGCATCTGACTTCCTAGAGCCTTGTTGGGTAGTCACAGGCACCCTTGTCCCTTCATGGTCTTCCTATCAAGATGAGTCATGCCTGTTTATTCTTACAACTTCCCAATGTGTACCTGCTTGATACTGCTATGTCACAGTCCCCAGCCACCCAACCACGTCCTGCACCATCCTCATACCTACTTAGTTCTTGAAGGACCAAATGTTAATTTTTAAGAGATTATGCAGTATCAACTCAAAACAAGAGATGCATTTTCCTTACCATTCCCAAAGTTAGTAAGACTTCTTTTCAAATAGATGTTAGCACTTCTCATTATTATGTGAACAGTGGTATGTATCTTTTACCCAATCCCTGCCCTATATCCTGTTTATATTAAGAAATCACCTCATTGCTAAGGTGCATACACCAGTTAATGGCTGCTCTCTTAGCTACATTTAGAACTGCAAAAAATGGAGAGAAACACTTATAATGGCCCAGTTAAATTCTGAGAGGACATCCCCTGCTTCCTGGAAGGAGAGAGTTCTTGGTGGTTTTGTTCCTCCAGTTACGCATCTACCAGATGTAAGATATATAGGATATATTGCTAGATATTGGGATACTTTTCTCCTTAAAGAATGATTAAAGCTGCATTTCTCTGCTTTTAATAATAAAAAAAAAAACACACAGCATGAAATATGAGAAGTGCTCCACCTTGCCAGGATGCTGAATATCTATGAGTGTGGAATATTGGGCACAGACAGGAGCAACAAGTCATAGAGAATTCAGATGCTTCAGCTGGGACTCTGCTGGTGATGTCTGTGGACGAGCCCTGCATTTTCATTTCCATCCTAATTTGTTTGCTTATTGAGACAGCGTCCTTGACAAATTATTTACTAATTCAATTTGTAATTTTTAATGATTTTGCCTTTTTAAAATGAAGTATGTCATAATTTTCTTTAAAACCAGGAGGTTTTTAAAGCTTGAGAGCAAAACCTAAAAACTGTTGTGGTGCTATAACTCTTTAAATCTAGTATGAATAGAATTTTTCATGAACATTAAGGAAAAGGAAAACATTTAAAATGTAGGACTCATCAAAAATATAGAGGGAGTTAGTAAATATTTACCGAAAACATACTGTCAGCTATTGTTCTGAGCACTAATATGTACTACTGTAGTTTAGTCTCACGGCAATCCTAAATGGTACCCCCATTTTAGAGTTGAGGAAACTAAGGCACAGAGAGGTTCAGTAACTTGCCAGGGTCACACCTTGGAAGTAGGGGACACAAGATTTGAAGCTGTGATTCCAGAGTTCATGCTCTTTCGATCTCTACTCTTAACCATTGTATTACATTGCCTCTCTCAAACATCATGGAAATGGTCTTGTTTTACATTCTTATCTCCTCCCCACACTATACTGAACCACAGTAAATTTTCACAAGCCAAATTCAAATTGCATAGTGTATGGGGGACATAAAAGGCTCTGCAGTGTGTAAAGGCTTAAAACAGAACATGCTATTCTATTTGGATAGCATTTTTTTTTAATAGTAATAATTTTTAAGAGTTCAAAAACATTCCCATTCATCCTTGCAACAGGCTCTTGGGTGAGAGTTACTATGTTTTATTCACATTCATAAATGGAGGAACTGTAAAGCCACTGGTACCAGGCCTCTTATCAGCTCCAGAGCAGAAATATGTATAAAGCCCAGAACACTGAGCCCTAGGTTAGTAGGGTTACTAATCTCCGATTTTCTAATCCTTCAATTAAAATAATTCTCTGAGTAGATGGTCTGGGTAATTTCAAAGTGAAGAATAAGCCCCTCTGACAAAACTGGCATGTATTTAAGCTTGCCTTACTCTGTCTGCTCACACAGGACTTTGCGGAAGAGGGTCGGTATCCTTCACTGTTGTCCCACCTGCACCTGAGAAGCAAACCATTCTTGCCCTCGTTTAAACAGTATTGGGTCTTTTCATAACCAGCACTTGGTCATTCTTATTCAGCTGCTCCCTTTATGTGTTGAAATATTAATTAGCTAAATCCCACGTGTTGTTCTGATGAATGATTTTTTCTCTTTCCATAGGTACAATAATTTGTTGTTTGGCTTCTCAGCCTTACTCGTCAAACCTCAAAAGGCAGTGACTTAGCATGTATTCTGTTTCCATAAGCAGAATATCACAGATCACCACTGAACCTATTTTTCTTTATTATTAGTGACTTTCTTGTCACTTGGTATGATGAGTGAGAATAGAAAACAGTTTTGACTTAAAGAATTTTCTAGACTCCCTTTGAATTGGGTGAACTGAACTATCAACCAGTTCTGTCTTGTTCGGTCATTGTTTCCCCACTGCCTGATACATAGATGTTTCCTGTTTAGTATTTGTTGAATTTATTTAAATTGAATCACTGTGGTGTCCATTTGGATCA
Source organism: Eidolon dupreanum (assembly GCA_028627145.1). NCBI lineage: Eukaryota > Metazoa > Chordata > Mammalia > Chiroptera > Pteropodidae > Eidolon > Eidolon dupreanum. The sequence goes on from CM053504.1 coordinate 62,851,485, forward strand.
AGGGAAATGTAGTACTTTAGCCAACACATGGCTATTTTTGAAGTTCTCACCAATCTCCATTATCTGAGGAGCCGCTTATACTGTAGCTTAGAAAATAGCATGGTACACTACAGGAGCTTAGATTCCTTACCCTTTTTGTGAGAGCTTTACTTGAATTCTCATTCATTTAGTCTTTCAACAAATGTTTTTAAGGCACAGTCAAGTTATATAGAAACATGGTGATTCAAGGAAGTTACAGCCTAGTGAGGAAACCCAAAAAATAAATTAGACAATAACAGTAAAGTGAAGTGAGGGCTGTCAGGGTGTGTAGGAAGACCACCTGAGTTGGTCTTGTGTATTCTAGAAAGGTTCCTTGGGAAAAAAATGAGTAGAAGTTAGCCAGGCAAAGGGTATGGAAAAGAGCACTGCAAGAAGAAAGAACAGAGTGTTGAAGTCGAGAGAGAATGTGCTGTATTCAGTGAAGTGCATTTTGTTCTGTATGAACAATGGTTAAGAGAGGCTGCAGAGGTAAGCAGAGCCCTCGTATAATGGGTTAAGAGGTTGTATTCATGTTCTGTTGCTGCAAAAACAATTACTACAAATTTAGCAGCTTAAAAACATCACAGATGTATTGTCGACAGCTTCTAAAGTCCAGGCACAGCTTAGCTATTTTCTCATCGGGATGCAATCCAGGTATCTGCTGGAGCTGTGGTCTAATCAGAGGCTCACCTAGGGAAAGCTCCCTTGGGTTGTTGGCAGTTTTCTTGAGGCTGCAGGATTGAGGCTTCTGTTTCTTACTGGCAGCTGCTCTCTGTTTCTAGAGGCTGCCTGCAGTTCTTTGCCGTGTGCATTTTTCCAGCATGGGTGCTTACTGCACGGGAGCTTACTTCTTCAAGGCCAGTAGGGGAGAGTCCCTCCAGTGTGTCTGCAAGCTAAACAGTTATATTTAATAGTACCGTAATTATAGATGTGCCGTCCTATCACCTTTGTCATATTCTCTTGGTTGAAAGCAAGTCACAGTTCCCACCCACACTCCTGGAGAGGGGACTACACAAATATGGGAGCACCAGGAGGTAGAGATCATTATATGTGTGTGGGGATACATCAGATCTGTCAGTCACAGAGCTTGACACTTTAAAATGGGAGGACTACGGGAAGTCATTGAAAGGTGTTAAGCACAGGTCTGTTCTGTAGTTCAGTGAACACGTGGAAGGGGTACAGTTATAATCCAGAGGACTAGCTAAGAAGCTGTTGCAGCAAACCATGTGAGAGAGGAGGGTGGCCTAAACAAAGATCGTGGCCATGTGGGATTTTAGAGACTTTAAGGAGATACAATCAACAGAACATGATGATGATTGGATATGAAAGTACAGGAGAGTGGAAGCTTAGGATAAATGATTAATAAACAAATCTCTGGCTTGGTGGTTGGTTGGTGGAAGCAGAGAACTCTGAAGCAGAAGCCAATTCGAGTAGGGTAGAGTGGATGATTCCAGTGGGACTTTGCTCTGGTTCTCACTTGCCTGAGGTCCAACCTGCTCTATGGCCTCAGACCTCTCTTTGCAGGGGAGTCTGGGTAAGAGAGTGTTAAATGGGAGACAACAGACTAACACCATCAGAAAAACAACCTAAAGCACTAGGCTTGCCAGTGATAAGTCAATAGGGACTTTGACTGAACATCGTAATGTAATTAAGTACTTGTGTTCCCCCAAAATGGCCATCAAAGTTTATAAGCTCTTTGCCTGAATGACTGCTTATGCTAGGAGTGGCACCCACTATGCCATTGTCATGGTTATATCTTCCTGTCTTTATTATCATTGGGCTGGCTCCATTTGTTGGGTTCATTCAATCACCAGCTTTCTTCGTTGCTGCAGTAAACAGACAAGGGGGTACACGCCTGAATTATTGTTGGGACTCTGCTGGTGCATATTGTTTACATGGGGGTGAGAGATCCTGACCATTCCTAGAGAGAACAATTGCTCTGAGAACAATTTAAAAAGAGGAATTTTGAACCAAGATGGTGATTAGTTGGCACCTGATGTGTTTCAGACACACTTAATTTTCTAACAAGACATGAGACGTATGAAAAGTCAGAAGTTTATTGAAAGATATATAGATAGATATATAGAGAGAGATATATAAATATATCTCTATATATATACACCATGTTCAAATAACTATTTAAAAGTTAGAATTTTTAATACTTGAGCCATTTAAAGATGAAGAGTTCTTTCCTGCATTTTTTTTTCCCAAAGAAAAATTCTCTGAAACCAGAGTGACTCAAGCAGAGCTTGGAAAATACTGGAGAATCACATGATGGCTAAAAATAAGCACATCATCTCTAGCAGGGACAGTAACCAGGGCAGAAGTAACTCAGTCTGTGAATGCTCACACTGGCTGGACGTGCTCAGTGGAGTCCTGCCCGTGCCCATGGCAGGGGCAGGCTTTGTGACGCTGGTCAGGAAGGGGCGCCCTCAGGCACCACTAGCTCTCAGTGCAGCAGCAGCCGCACCCTCGCTGGGCCCCTGACTTCCAGTGTAGCTCACTGCCTTGCCCTCCCGGAGTTATCGTACTGTGTAATAACCCTTGCGCAGTGGATTGGGTGGGACAGCAGCTGACTCATCGTTCTTGTCACTGCCTACTTTTCCTTCAGCACTCTTCTTAGGATCAGTAGCTGATGCTATGGATCACAGAATGTCTTTGTTGCTGTTAATGTTACAAAATGTAGCTTGTGTAAAATGGCTGGACTTTTGGTGCCTGCTCTATGGGGTATATAATAGGGTTTTCTAAACTATAGCATTGCATATGCTTTGCCAACAACAAAACAGAACTCATCTTGAGCATTCACTACTCATCCCCAGGGGAATAACTGCAATAGCTTCCCAACTGGCCATTGTGCATCTGTCCTCGCCCTCCCTATAGTCTGTTCTGCACACAGCCACAGAGTGAGCCTTTTAAAACTGAAGTCAGGTCCTGTCACTCCTCTGCTCAATTTCCTGTTTCCCTCAGAAGGAAAGCCGACTTCCTGACAGTCGCCTCTGTGGTCCGACATGACCTGCCTCCTCCAGTACCTCTCAAACCTTCTGTCCTTCTACAGTGCCCATGCTCGCTCTGCCCAGCCTTTGGCCTGGTTCCCGAGCAAACAAGGCAGGGCCTTTGCACTGGCACTAGGCCTCTCCTCTGCTTGGAACATTCTTCCTGCTGTCCCAGAAGGCCAGCTTCCTCACCTCCCTCAGGTGTTTGCTCAGATCTTTCTCAGCAAGGCTTTGAAGAGATAAGGGTTGCTCCTGCAACTGGCGTGTCCCTCATGGAAATCCTGGAAGTTGTAGCTACGGAGTTGTTGCAAGAGATGTTGGCTTCTGGGAGGAATGAGCCTTCTGTGCCAGAGTGACACCCCCGCGCCACGCGTGTGGTGTGAATCTTGCTCCTTGCATCTGTGCTGGACTCCTACCAAGAGAACTTAATGTTCCTGACCCTGTCTCTCCTAGTGGCCTCAGGCTGTGTCTGGCCCCTGGAAGTACTATAGGTCTGAGTGAAGAAGTGAGACTGGAGAAGACCCATGGTGGGCACTCAGGCCTTCCCTGAAGTTCTGTTTAAAACTGCCGCCTACCCACCCCCCAGCTGGCATGCCTTACCCCTGCCTACTCTTCATTCTTCCACAGCATTTACTTCTAGTTTACTAGGCCACGTACTAATGTATTACGTTATTTCTTATTATTTAACGTCCCCCATTAGAACAAATTCCACAAGGACAGGCATGTTCTGTGTTTCATTCATTGCTTTGTCCAAGTGCCTGTAGCTTGCAAGGTATACAGCAGGGGTTCAGTAAATATGTGCTGTATGTGTGAATGAATCAGAGTGATTTTAGAAGAAGCGCAGAGACGTAAGCTACAGCAGACTGAATTTTAAGATAGCGCATGGAATGGGGCGAACCTTGTGGGAGGAAAACCTGGTGTGGAGTTGCATATCCTTCACTTTGACCCTAAGGAAGCAGTGGTTAAGAGTGTGGGCCCATCAACAGGTTATTAATAAATTGTTGTAAAGATTTTCTTTAAATGAGTCTCATTTCCTTATTTCAGCAGTTTTTTACATTGCTGGTGTTTAGGAATGGGAAACCTGTGTACGTTTTCATCATTAGTTGAGTCTGGTCTCATTTGCAGAGTAACAATAATGTAAGCTAATATTTATTGAGCACTTCCTATGTGCCAGGCTCTTATGTAAGAGGTTTTTGTCTGTTCATCTATTTGTCTCAACTATGGGAAGTGAGCACTGCTATACCTATCTAAAACATAAGAAAATCCAGGTAGCAGCAGAAATCACACCACCCAGCAGGTAGCAGAACCGGGATTCCTATGAAGGCCACCTAGCTGCAGGGCTCCCATCCAAACCACTGCCCTCCTAGGGGCAAGGTAAAGGATACCCAACTTCATTCCAGGCCTTCCTTCCCACAAGATTAATATTCTTCATGCTTGGCTGTACAAAGTGCCCCAAGCTGCTAGAAAGAGGAGCCCGTCTACTTTTATGAGCTGACACTGAAGTAGCAAAAAGGAAGATCCAGACTTTGCCACTGGCCACACTAGCTGGACAGACCCCTAAGGGCTATAAACTACTAATTTCAGAATAAAAGAACCAACCTCTTAATGGTATCATGAATCAGGGCATCCTGGAACCCTATTAAAAGTTCCATTTGGGCTGAACTCTGGCCACCAAGGCGCCTTTTTTTTTTTTTTTTTTTTTTTTTGCCCTCAGAGCAGATTATAGAGTATACACAGTAAAGGAATGGAACCACTTTTGATGGAAAGGATTGGATCTTGAACTTGCAGTAATAATTGTGTGGGAGATGTCATATGGTAGTGTGATAGCTCTTGTGTCAGTGTAGTCTCTTAGAAGACCCTCTTTCTGTGGGAATTCTCTCTTCTCATCAGTCCAGCCCCATTCTCCTTCCCCCAGCACTGGCCTTACTTATTTAACAGAGCTCATTATCTTAGTTAAAAAATAAAATCTATTTGCCAGCGTAAAGGGGACAAGGAAGCAATGTCAGACCCATCCACAAACAACTAATCAAAGTAGATGAGATGTATCTTCTGCCACGTTTCAGTTGTTCTGTGGGATTTTGTTTTGTTTTTATTGGGCTATAATTGACATATAAACATATTTTAGGTGTATAGCTCTGGGAGGAATGAGCCTTCTGAGCCAGGGTGACACCCCCCCTCCCGCCACGTGTCTGGTGTGGATCTAACCACACATAGTCAAACAGTTTTTTCTTATGATGAGAACTTTTAAGATCTCTTTGCAACTTTCAAATATACAACACAGTAACATTAACTATAGTCACCATGCTATACAATACATCCCAGGACATTCATTTTATAACTGGAAGTTTTTACCTTTGACTACCTTTCACCCGTTTTGCCCACGCCCCACCTCTGCGCGGTTTTTAACTGAGTAAGCCCCGGAGTGAAGGGAATATTCTCTCAGAGCAGGGTATGATTAGAAGAGTGGTTGCTTCCTGAGCGTGTGTGTGTGTGTGCGTGCACGCATGTGCGTGTGTGCATGCACATGTTTTTAATGTCTCTGTGGTTCTTGTCAACAGCATTAATGTCATATTTTTAGCTCTTCTGTTTATGATTTTGGCAGACAGAATACGGCAGATTATGTGAGAAGAATTTCTAAATTCCATCAGAGCCCTGGCCATGAAGGATAAGCCAAGTACAGTGCTTTTATTTGCTACATCATTCTGAATTCATTGGGCCTCATATGCCCAAAATGTAGCATTTTCCATAGACTTTACACAAGCTACTAATTATTGACATTAGATACAGTGATGCTCTGGCTTCACTAAGGCAATGAATCAAGCCACTGTTTTTTACAAGTATGTTTAAAATGTCTTAGAATCATATTTATACCCCAAATCTTTAAGGCATTACGACCCAACTGCTCAAAGACTAGCATTATAAATTATGTCCATATCGAGTGGGTAAAGTCAGAGAATTACAGGGACTTGTACACAGAATTTATGTCTATTTTCCTCTGCTTCCCTTTTTGAAAGGGAAAATTAGGGAGGGAGAGAAAAGCTTGAGGGAAAATGATTCTTGTAAAACAGTGCTACCACTAATTATGTTTTCAGGACATCATCAAACGCAGCTTGAAAAAAAATTTAAATGTTTGATAGCTGCAAGAAAAAATAAATGATTCTTGTAAAACAGTGCTACCACTAATTATGTTTTCAGGACATCATCAAACGCAGCTTGAAAAAAAATTTAAATGTTTGATAGCTGCAAGAAAAAAAAAATCTGTATTTGTATTATAACCAAAGTAGATACTCTTTGAAAGCCATTATGTAAATGTTTTTCACATAAGTATTATTGAGCCAGGAGTCATGGGAAGGCAGAGTGTGATCACCAGTGGACTTGGGGGCATTCTAGGAAGCAGGAAGGCAGCTGTTGAAGACCCCACTGTGCAACACCAGGATTGGATGCTGTCAAGGACATTATTGGGTCAGTTCACAAAATTGGAATACAAACAGTAGCTTACATAAAGTATCATGTCAATGTTAAATTTACTGACATTGATAACTGTACAGTTTTCTGATATCCTTATTATAGCAACCCAGCCAAGTGGGAAAAGAATATTAGGCACCCCTAAAAGCTGGGTACACTTTAGAGAATGGTTTTTTGAAGGAGACAGTAAGACTTTTTAAAGCAAAAATATATAGTTCTTAACTGTCTAATGAGGGTGATATACCGTAGGATATTGTCTATTATTCTAAAAAGTAAACCATGAAATCATTAAACATAATGAACAAATGATTTCATTTTCATTTTTATAAATTTTAGTATTTGATATTTTTTGGTGTCTGTTAATCAGATGATAGCTGTGAGAGGTAAATTACTTCCATATCAAATTACAGCTTGTGATGATTTGAAGAGCTCACTTTACATTCTTTTGAAAATAAGCGTTTTAGTTTAACCCTTAATTGCATGTTTTTTCAAAACTCTAAACTTCTAAAAATACTAAGAACTACCTCCTGCTTTTCCTGTTGTTCTCTTTGCATTTATTCATTAGAAGTTATAAGAGTACAGTTAACTAGTGCTAATCTCTCATATCATCATTCATCAGATATTTATTTTCCTCTATTAGGTTCCTTTCAAAACAATCAAAATTCCAAAACCTTTAGTATTTAAATTTCAAATACTAGTTACTTAATGGATCTATCACTAAAATTCCCAGATTTGTTCTCCATTCTTTCCTTTCTCCAGCCTGCACGGCACTCCCAGTTAGAAGCTGTTCTGTCCTCCCTCCTGTAGGAAGTACTGGTTACAGTGTGGACCAAACCACCTCTCCACTATCCCCAGAGGATGCCCAGCCTGATTTCATTGCCTTCATCTTTCTCACCTCAGATACCCACACGCTCCCTGCGTGAGTGCCAAGGTGAAGGCCTGGGGCTCTGAGCCCCAGCTGACCTTCACGTGATCCGGGAAACACACATGCCACGTTAAGGCTGAGATTGAACCACAGTTTGGTGAGACAGACCCCCACAAGTATATTTAAGTAGCAAGGGATGTGTTTTCTCAAGAAAAAACAGGTTTTCCTGTGAGGCTATGCGCAGCTGGAAATGGGACAGCAGTAACTGCTGTCAGGAACTGCCACAGTTCTGGCCTCTGCCGTGAGCCACATAGAGTGTGTCTCCCGTGCTGTTTCCCTCCCAGCCAGCTTCCTCCGCTTATTTATAGTTTCCTTTCCCTGATAACTTGGCCTTGCATGGGGCTCTGGCTTGCTGCGACCTTTTCTACTTTTACTTCGTACCAAACATTTTAGGTTTTTTTCCAGCTGCATTTGTTGATGTCCTGAAAATATAATAAGTGGTAGCCCTGTTTTACAAGCAGTCAGCTTCTATCCCTTTCATGTTTTTCTTTTACAATTTACATGAGACTGGATAACGCAGAATGTATAAGAACGTTGAGTGTGTTTGACGAAACTCCTCAGTTATTATACCCAGCCACATCATAGTTGCTGTCCTGCTTAGGGAGGACTGTCTGGAGTAGGGGTGGGGTGGGTCACATGTTCCCCAGGGAAGTCCCTTCTGCAGGGCTTTCTCCTTCAGAGGAGACCAGTGAACCTGGCAGAGACTCGGACAGCCCAAGCACAAACCACCTTCCTCCTCCCTACTCCGAGTTAACCGTTTACTGACTGAATTTACCCACTGTTATTGGTGTGGGAACATAAAGTGGTAAACAAAACAGATGCACTGTGCTACGTTATGGAGTTTGTCTAACAGGAGAAGTAGGCTTAAATAACTACAGCAGTCCCTTAAATCCACAGGGGATACTTCCAAGACCCCTAGTGGATGCCTGAAACCGTGGATATACCGAATCCTATATATACTATGTTTTTTCCTATACATACAGACCTAAGATAGTTTAATTTATAAATCAGGCACAGTAAGGGATTAACAACAATAATAAAATAGGACAATGATAACAGTATACTGTAATAAAGTTATGTGAATATGGCATTTATTAAGTAAAATAAGGGCTCCTTGAACACAAACACTGTAATACTTTAATAGTCAACAGGTAACAAAGGTGGCTACTTAGTGACTAATGGGCTGGCAGCATATACAGTGTGAACACCCTGGACAAAGGAATGGTACAAATCCCGGGTGGGACAGAGCAGGATGGCACAAGATTTCATCATGCTACTCAGTCCTTATGCAGTTTCAAACTTGTTCATTTCTTAAATTTTCCATTTAATATTTCGGACAGTGGTTGACCACAGGTTGAAACTGCAACGAGCAAAACCATGGATCGGATAAGGGGGAGAGTACTGTGTACCATTACAGCTGGTAGGTGACATGCTATGGCTTCTCAGAGCAGTTAACATCCAAGCTGAGACCTGGAGGATGGTAGATTTAGTCACTCAGAGAAGGAAGAGTGTTTTAGGTAGAGGGAATACAGCCCAAATCATACTCTGTGGTCATGCAGTCTAGAATACTGTGAATGCTAGATGTGGCCATGCCTGGGGATTCTTAGATGACTGTCACTCCCACGAGACCGTCAGCTCCCAGAGACCAGGGATCACTACATGGCTCATGGTAGGCACTCTGTTAATATGTTTTTAGTAAAAAAAGATGTTGACCATAGACAGTCTTTGATCTGCTTTCTGTTAGACTTTCTTTATATTGAAGTATGATGTATCGCTTATAAAAAGGTCTGAAGCAACTTAATTTTTCAAAAGCTGCTTCCCCAGCCAGGATGGCTGGTGACTGCCCTTAGAGAAGGCTCTTTGCCAGGTTAGCATTTTCTCACCCTGCCTCTCCTGCTGTTCTCCACACTGTTTTCTTTCCCTCTTGGCTTGGCCTTTAATTAGAGAACCTGGCCAATGGGACATGGACATAGTGTTCCAGGAGTGTTTCGTATGGGCTTCTACAGAGATGAAAGATCACAAATAAAGCAGACTGTCAGCTCTCTAGAATCTTTGGCAAGTTCTGCAGAGATGAGATTTCCTGGTCATTGAAGAGTTACCCTTTGAATAAGAGAAATGCCTAATATATTTTAAGTCAATCAATTTCATTTTAAAATATTTTAGGCATTTCTCTTAAGGGTATGATGCCATCAGTGCCTCTTAAGGATATATATGACTTTGCATCTAAAACTAATGACTTCATGCACCTAAAACATACCAGTCTAAGTTTTATAGTCCTCCTGTTTGCTACTTTAGAATTAGGAGAGTGTTTGAAACTTGTAACTGCTGTCAGCACACTTAGCCTTCATACCCTTTGCCTCTTCTTTCTAATCTATTGGTACCGATAAACCATAAAGTTAGAAATAAATGTAAAGTTGAATGAATTGTTCATTCAAGTTTTATTTGCTTATTCATGTATTTATTTAAACATTTTTTCCTTTAACACATATATATTCAGCCAAGCATTGTGTTAAGCACTGGTGTTGCAAAGCAGAATGTAACATGCTCCTTGCCCTCCAAGAGCCTTGTAGAAGAGCAGAGTATGGGCATTTTAGTGGAGAATGGGGCCAATAGGAGCACACAGGAGGAGCACCTACACCAGACTGAGCTGCCACCTAATCAGAACCACGTTCAGAGTAAAAGGGAATGGGTGGGCCCAAGTAACAACCCTGAATTTCTTAATCCGTGAAGTGTATAAACTTCATTGCATATATCTTGTACCTTCTGTTTTGGCTACTGAGGCCATTTCCTACATCTGTGCCATGTTCTAGATAGTGAGAAAGCCTGTCATGAGCCAAGCTCCATGTAGGTGAGGTCTTACTTGAAATCACTGGTCTTTTTTTTTTTTTTTTTTTTTTATTAGTGATGCTGTCGAATCATTTGGTTAAGGTGCTGATCCCCAGACCTCCCCGTTATGTAAAGGTTTATCTTTACCCTGTATAATAAGTAATTATAGGGTAATAACTTGACACATGTGAAATTCTTGTTTCCCAAAAACCTATTATTTAATGTTTTAGTCTATCAATGAACCTTTCCTGAACTAGTTCAGGGTGTTGCAAAGGTGTGATTTTTCTAGTTCTAACATTTCTTCTACTGTCAGTGTTCTATAAAGATCTTTATATTCCTCCCTTCCGCCCCACCCCCAACAGTATGGACTAGACTTTTATTTAATCGATGCGTTACAGTGCACTGCTGCCTGTATGTCTTAGTGTGCACTCTCTCCCAAGTGTGGCTAGTTGGGCGCCCCATCGAGCTGGCCCCTGTAGCCTTTGACACTAACCCTTGAGCACAGCCTTCCTTTGACACAAGGCGTTCCAGCTCGCCTTGCACTCTCTCTGCCCCAGCTCCTGGAATCAGCCGTTTCTCCAGTAGCCCATTTTTTGCAGAATAAAATTTTAAAACCAGCATTTGGGCACCAGGAATGTTCACTGCTATGGAGATGTCACTGTGCTCAGGCTCTTTCAGTAGCTAAAGCCAAGAAATATATTAAAAGAGAAAAAAAAATACATCTGTATTGATATTTCATCTAAAATGTTTATCTCTGATAAGATCTTTTTCTTGTTAGAAATGCAGCTTGTAGGGATGTTTTGAGTTTAAGAACCTTTCCTCTTAAAAAAAAAAAAAAAAAAAAACTTAAAACCCTCTTCTGTAACTCTTATCTCTCTGGAAGGAGAAAGGACAAATGCATTAATCTCATGTTACTTGAGAAAAAAAACGGAAATTTAAATTAAATGCCCAAAATGACACTGTCATTTTATCGTGTGTGCTCTTTCTGTGTGTATTTGTGCTGCTTCTGTTATGGGAGGGGATCACTGGCAGTATCTCTTATACATTTTAATAAACTTTTTTATATCATACATTTGCTGTATTTCTAAAAAGCATTTTTAATGTTGCCAATATTTATCATTTACTCTGGTTACTTTCAGGTGCAGCTAAATCAAGTCCAGCATCTAAACCAGGATCCACACCTTCTCGTCCCTCATCAGCCAAAAGGGCTTCATCCAGCAGCTCAGCATCCAAATCTGATAAAGATTTGGAAACACAGGTCATACAGCTTAATGAACAGGTAACTCATCATCCCTGGCCCTGTCTCTGGGTGCAGTGACAGGTGTAAGGGGAGAGGAAGCAAAACATTCTAGGCCTGGGATAAGGAGGGGAAGGTGAGGCACAATCAGTGATTGCAAGTAAGAATAAAAGGAATTGTTCAGGCAGATAAAATCAGCGGCCCATTATGAATAAAAGATGTTAGTCACAAACCTCAAAGGTGTACATCGAGACAGAAGGACAGATGACTCAGCCCCAGGTAAATGCAGGCTTGCAGGCCAACCTCCCCCTCCCCATAGCTCAGTGTTGGTCATGAGCTCCAGGCTAGACCATAGCCTACCTCCACTTCTTGCTCGTCTAGGTGGAGTTACAGGCTTTAGAGTTGGTCCCCCTTCCTCCTTTTTTCCCTTCAGCAACTATGTGCTAAGCCCTTCTATATGACAGACACTGTGCTTGATGCTAATAATATGTAATGGTAGCAAGATAGAGACCTTCCCTCCCCTCGTAGAACTTACAGTGATTGTGCAGGTTAGACAGTTACACAAGCTAAACCAAAAAACCTGACACTTCCCACAACCGCCAAAGTTTGTTACAACAGAAACACTAAACCCAATTTTGGGGTGTTCAGAAAGTCCACAGTTGTACTTTAAGTAAAACTTTCCTTTTTATGTAATATTTTTCATGATTACAATAAACCAATTTATTGCCTTTGAGATTTTCAATATAAAAGCTTAGGTATGCTTTCTAGCTAACAATAGCTCATTTTGCCAAAGATTATACATAGTTTTCAAAGTAATAAACCAATTGGTAGGGAAGGGCTCCTTGAAAAAGCCACCTACCCTGCCCCTGAGTTAGGAGGGGAGGGTCTTTTATCCTGGCTCCTCCCATCACTGGGAGAGGAGCCTTTATGTGAGGTCCTCAGGCTGTTCCAGCTGGACCGGCTGGGCCATTCCCCGTGATTAATCTGATCTTGATGAGCCAGCAAGAGTGTGGAAACCGTTTTTGAAATAATTGTATATTTGCAGTCAAGAACCTCGTTTAAAAGTAGGCAGCTGTTTAGCGAGGGTGTTTCTTTATAATTCTGATCACTTTAATGAAAAAGGTTAAGTCATCCAATGGGTGGGACTTTGATTTAGAAACTGTGGAATGTTCTCATTACCTGCTGAGTCTCGGTTTGAGCCCATACAGAATTTCTAGTTATGAGTTCTCACATGAAAGGCAGTTAGGACAGCCTGAGCAAGCCTTGAGCCACATGCCTCAGGAGCAAATGGGGTAAACATAAAAAGCATCAGGCATGGGTCCGTGATACTTTAGGTTTATAACTCTTCTCTTTAGGTACTCTGATTCTGCTACCTTTATTATCTCATGTTTCTTCATGGTTTGGCTCTTCCCTGTCATTCTCCTCTACCACACCCAGGTTCTCAACCCTCCAGCCCAAAGTGTGACCACATGGGAACCCCGAGGTGCTTCCTGCCCCTCTCTCCCTTACAGCCTTAACCAGCCAGCCCCAATTTTCCTTGAGGTGGGCTCTAGCTTCCATTAGCTCTGCAGTCACACAAAGAACCCATGTCCCCAAGGGACTTAGACCTTGTCCTACCATCCAGATGCCGCTTTGGAGAGGAGAAAGTGAGAAGCAAGGAACATTCCGGTGGTCTTCCGCCTCCTTGTTATAATTCCCTCATTACTTCCAAAAGGTTTCACTTCCCTGCCTGCCCCGTGAGGCATTCACTTGGAGGAGTATGCCTGCCCACCACCTCCTGTCAGTCAGAGGGAAGGTCATACACACCCTAAATTGCGAGCCTCCATTCAACTAGCTAGTGAGCTCTTACTCCAGATCCATTTCCATGGTTCTCTGTTACTGCTCCCTCCATTTTCTGTCCTTGAAGCCTGCAGGGTGTCCCCTAAAGCTGGCAGGGAGCCACACAGGCTTCACTGTGTTAGATATGAGGACACTAATAGAAGGAATGGATGAGAGAAAATGCCTAGGCTGAAGAGTGACTTACAGTAGCAATAGAGAAAGTGACAAGTGCCATAAACTTTAAGAATCTCATTTACTCGGCCTGGTGCCTTTATTCAGGCAGTCTCCCATGATGTACTATGGAAGTACCACTGTGCCACATGATTCCAATGATAGAAATGAATCAAAAGACATAGAAAAAGACCGCTAAAATTAGGGACAGTTTCTAGAAAGCAGGGTAGCAAACAGGCAGTGGGGTGGAGTCACAGCTGTGCTCAGGGAGGGGGGAGGGAGAAGAGAATGGGCATTGGTTAGCCCAGGCAGACACTGTGACTTGGACTGTGAGGCTGGGAGGACCTGCAATGTGGACACTGAGAGGGGAGAATTGGGAAAAGAACGTTCCCTTCCCCAGCATCCCCTCCACTGCGTAGGCTTCCGCTGCGACTTGTGAGGGGGCAGGGAGGCATTGGGCTTTATGAGTGAGACTGTGAAGATGGAATTTCAGTTGCCAATTGGTCTTTCGTCATATAATTTAGCTCCTGTTGGTTTTTACTAGGGAATGTTTATAGCTGTGCATCTATTACCTAATGCATCTGGAATACCACCAAAGGCCGACTTGGGCTGGGGATTTCTACAAAGGCTCAGCTCTTTGCTCATCATGCAGACCAAAGCACTCTTTAGAGGCAGACAAATCTAGTTTTTGTGAGTCAAATGTGTCCAGAGACCCTCCTTGCCTGTGCAGGAGGAGCTGGCAGAACCTAAACTGCCACAGATCCATCTGCTGGCACCAGATCAGGCTTCGGGTGGATTCTGTGGCCAAGCCTGGGGAGGGCGTTGATCTGTGTTAAAGCAATGTAGGCTTTCTAGAATAAAGAGAGTTTTCTTTTTCCTGGAATTCAGGCTGCTGGTTGCCTTCAGTTTTTACCAATGTCCAAGCAGTTGTGTTATCAGAAATAAGAGTTAAATGTTAGCAAACGAATGTTCTACTGTTGAACAGCTACGTGAGGTCGTCAGCAAGGTGACCTCTGAGGAAACAGCATCCCTGAGTCTTACAGGATGGATTCGAGTTGCCAGGTGTGCAGGAGGGGCTGGACACTACGTGTGTTCAGTACATTTGAATGAATCACTGATTCCACACAGATAAATAGTGTGTACTAAAGCCCAGAGTTATTAGAGAAAGAAAAATTTCCATTCCAAAAGTAATTCTTGGAAATTCTGTTAAGAGCGATTTTAACATACAGAAAGATTTCACCTGAAGAGAACCATGAAAGACTTAATTTACCTTCTAAAGAATATTGTCTGCATAAATAAAAATGCATAAAGGATAAAAAAAAGTTGAGGGACTCTCAGAGAGCAGGAATGGGTGATAGTTTTCGTTGCCTGGGGTTGGAGCCCCGGTCTGTTTACGCCGCCTTCATTGTTTCTGCAGCCTGGGTGACAGCTCTCTGGGGCTCTGCCTCACCGCTGCCTCCTTCCCTTCACTGGCACTGTCTTTGTAGCCACTGTGAGAGGCTGCACAACCCTGGAAGGTCCTTGAACTAGCATCGAGGGGGAGAAGAAAGGGAATAAGGGCTGTGCTGCTGGGGATAGAGCTCCCATCTCCCCGCCTTTCCAGTGAAAATCTTTCGCAGAGCCAGACCTAGAGAAATAAAGACAGATTCAGCCAGGTTCTTAGTCTCACCTCGTTTTCCTGTGTAGCCAGGACCCAATTTCTCAATAGAGAACATTTGTCTAGTTTGGCTCAGGAATGTTTATGAAGGGTCCAGAACTAAGGGTGACCGTTAATGCAAGTAATATGAAGCCAGAAAGGTCCTCAGAATACATCTACAGTGATCACAGCGACAGCCTGTCTCCTTTCCCTCTTCCCTCCTCCCTGCAGAGGATGGACAAGTTAGGAGTAAGATGTGCTCTGGCCTGAGTTAGCAGGAAAGGAAAGCTTAGAGCCTGGAGATAACCGTATCAAACAGAACAGCCCCTCTCACCCTGGCTAATAAACACCGAGCTGACTGAGGGGAATGACAGTGTGCTGTTGAGGCTGGACATTTTGGCCCACACTCAAGCCGCAAACAGCAACCCCCTTGTTTCTTCCTCAGACTTGCACGTCAGTTATTTTCGTATGTCTAGCTTTTCATGTTTGGGGTCTTTCTACACAGGCAGAGTTCGTCACTTATTTCTTACACTGTATTTGGGGCTTTTTCTTCTCCACCCTCACCCCCTTGCAGGTACATTCATTAAAACTTGCCCTTGAAGGTGTGGAAAAGGAAAGGGATTTCTACTTTGGGAAGCTGAGAGAGATTGAGCTACTCTGCCAAGAACACGGGCAGGAAAATGACAACCTCGTGCAGCGACTAATGGAAGTCCTCTATGCTTCAGATGAGCACGTAAGTGTGACGGGCCCTGGATACTTGTGTTCTGAAGTGACACTTGTGGTCACAGTGCCATCATCCATGTGCCTTAGGATACTGCCTTGGGACCTCGGTGAGAATTACAACTCAGCCAGAGCATTTAAGATTCCCAGAGGAATAGACAGCACTGTCATCTGGTCCACTGACCCATGCCTATGGGACATGCGTTCATAAATTCATCCGGGAAGAGATGGGTGGATGTGGGGTGGGGGAATGCAGGGGGACGTTCAGAAAAATAGGCTTATGCAGCCAAATCTCAAGTGATTTTCAGCTGTCTGAGCAAATGAACAGTAACTATGTAAGGATTTTTTTTCTTCGTGAAAGATCAGAGTATAGTTAAAGGAGAAATTGACCTAGATGCTTTCTTCATACCCATAAGCCCTACAACTGTTTTTATTTCATAGCTGGTTGTCTTGGTTACCCATTGCCAGTACAGACCATCACTGTAGGACAACCGTTTGTTGAAAAAATACTTCTAGAAAGCCTCCTCTGTGGGGAGGACCTGCCCAGCAGGGTTGCTATTCATGAGTGAATGTGCAGGAGACCCAGAGTGTGGCTCCATCCAGTGATGGAAAGCAGATGTGAGGAGCAGTGGAGGAACAAGAGAAGCAGGGAGGGGCTGGGATGGATAAATGGCAGAGACCAAGGCAGGTCCCTCCCAGCCTACCCATGCAGGGAGGGAAAGGCCCCAGCAGCTGGCAGTAGGAATGGCAGCCTGATGGGGCTTTACCTTCCTCAGGGCCCTGCTGTGGAAGGCGAGAGAGGACGGACTGGGGCTTCGAGCTTCTCGTGCCAGGTTGAAGCTGGGAGAAGTGTTTGTGACTGTTTGTCCAGGCAGCCTGCGGATGCTCTGAGGGCTCTGTGGTTGAGTTGTATGGATGTTAGTATTTCCACAGGATGTAACAAGCCACTAGTAAGTTTACTTTGTCTTCTTCCAGCTGAATACCAGGCAAATGTTTATTCCGTATAAGTTTAAAATCCTGGCTATGAAAATTTCCTGAAATATAAGAACCTGTCTGGGGTTTGGGGATACTCCACTACTTTTTCATTTTCCCTAGTTTTTAAGCTTCTTTTTTCGTTATCATTAGGTCAAACTATAGATTTTGAAACCCTAAGAATCTTCCTGATCGGGTCTTAGAGACTGATGGCCTCACAAAATATGGTTTGTAATGTGTCTGTGCCACCCAAAGTGGAATAGACATAATGTTTTGTATGTAGAGAGTGCTTTGTAGTCTGTCAAGCACTGGATAAATCATGGTTATTCTCTCCACAAGCGTGTTTGAGGCTAAATTCGATGAGGTCTACGCAGCACTGTGAGCCTGAGAGAACAGTGCTGGTGTTTGTCCGTGATGGTGCCCATTAACTGGGAGAAAGGCGGCATGCAGGATTAAATATTCCCAGCCCTGCACTTCCAATGAGAGGAAGAGCCTTAGTCTAACTTTGAGCTAGATCTTATCCTAGAGAAAGTCCTTGTGTAGGAATGCTATCAGGTGAACTCCAGATTAAGGGTTGACATGGGCCACTGAATTCCTGGCTAATGACAGGCAAGACCAGATGTAGGCATGAGCTCTTGCCTCCTGAGTATAATTTCAAGGGAGTCTTCCCTTCTGCCATTCTTATCACCACCACCCCATACACACACCCAGCTGGCTGCAGTCTGGATCCAGAGAGCCATTCTTTCAATGCCTGGGCAATGAAAGCAGACACCCCAAGCAGAAGTAATACTTTAAAGCGTCATCAGTCATTAAGACTGAGTAATGGGTTTAGCAGGTCCATTCCTCAAACACTTGGTTATTATCCTCTCCATACCTTACCTCTCTAACAAGTTGTTCCTCCAGCATGGAAACATGTGCCAGATGAGTAATAGATTATAACAAGGGGTCTGCTTCAGGCAGACATGCTACTAGGTGAGAAGGATGACAGCAGACCAGGAAACAGGAAGCAGATCCACATCAGGGGCCGTTAGTGTCGGGGTAACCATCTGACGCACGGAAGGGGCCTGGGGCTCTGTGCTGTGTCACAGCAGATTCACTCATGATGTTCTTCAGTCATTGTGTTTGGTTTACTGTTTCACAGTAGGAAAATATGAAATAGGTTCTGTGAAGATTTCCTTCCGAAACAAAAGGAAAAGTTTGGTAAAGCCCGATGACCACTCTAGGGCGATCTGTTCTTTGATGGCGCAAAGCAGCAGAGGCCTCCATGTGTGTGTCCATTGGCTCCTGACAGTAGGGCAGTACTTGCATGGCGTGTTGTTTCTAAGCTGGTATCCGCCACAGCCTAGAGACGCTGTGCGGAGCAGTGGGGATGGGGCTGGGGACGCTGCAGGGCCGCCGACACAGTAAATCGTTTCAGCTAAAGCTTCTCCCCCCGCCTCACAGGAGGGCCACCCAGAAGAGCCAGAGGCGGAGGAGCAAGTCCACGAACAGCAGCCCCAGCAGCAGGAAGAGTACTGAACCGTCTTGGCAGCTCTCGACGCTTCCATTTTGCGTGGGAACTTTTCTTCTGGAAAATTGGAACACGTGTGGCCTCAAGCTCAACAGAAACCAGTTGTTCCCAGTCTGCCGGTAACATCAACGCACTGTCGCATACGCCAGCCACTGCGCTCAGTTCCCATTTCCTTTGCCAAGACACATTAGCAGCCAGTCATTTGGCGGCCTACCTGAGAGATCATGGGGTCACATACCTTCAACTTCACCACTTGGCTGCGTGAAATTGGTTCTGCTCTTTTCATTTCTTTCCAGAGCAACTCTCCCCACCCCACTACCACCACCAACACCCTCTTTTTATCCTGGTGTGAAACAATGGTAATTTGATATATGGTATTTATATTGGCATTTCTCAACCCAGTGTCATTAGATGTCACACACATTTGTGGTGCTTTGATGTTTGCAAGTCTAACCTCTGAACGTAAATTTGGTCAAATAATAAATTGGAACAAAGGGAAAGAGATACTTGATATGAAAGCCATAATGACAGTGACTTGTTTCATAGGGAAAAACAGTCAGTTTCTCTCTCAACTCACAACACTAAAGGGAAAAAAAAGAATGGAATCAAAACTAGGACTGCAGGGCCCGGCAGTGTTCATACAGCAAGCAGCACATTAGACAGCCACACAGTGTGTTGTTCGTTTCTAAAGGCATTCACTCAAGGAAAACACCATCTCAACTTCGCCCTCTAACCGCTTGCCCCGCTCCCCCCACCCAGGTTCTCATCTGTTTTCTCTCTCAGGGTCCTCTTTGGTGGGCAGCCACTCTCCCCAAGAAGCTGTCATCCGTTATCTGCAGTCCAGAGGGGGTCTGCAGAGGTACAGGCCCTCCCGCCTCTTGGTGTGGGTTTCAGCACTAACCCTGTCATCCACACTAGGGGACTCCAACGCAAGAATGACTTCGGGGTGTGCAGCCCGAGCGTCAGGGCTCTGCAGCATGCTGCACGCTTGCTAGAGGCGAAGGTCTGCTTAGGAGGAGAATAATTCCAAGGGAGAATCATGGTTCTGAAGTCTAGTGTTGACACTGGAATGGCAGCACACAATAATCTATGACTTCCGGTACCTTCTGAAATAAGGAATTTCCCCTCTTTAATACTGCAGCCCTCTTTGTCATTGACCTTTGCAATACCGTGGCAATTCACAAATTGAGGAAACAATGAATTAAAAGCATTCCTTATTTTTTAACTAATATTTGCACATTTTCTTAGTATCTTTCCAAATCTTTGCCTCTTTTTTTTTTCTTTGACAGATGGTATTCCTTCCTGGATCATTTGTTTCATTTGGTCTCTAACTTTACCTTCACTTGTTATTGGACTTAGCAGGTGCAACCAAACAAACAGTGTGCCCACCCCACTTTTCCTCTTAACTGAAAAGCTTAAAATAAATTTCTGAATTATGTATCATAAAGCTTTGACATTTCTTTATTGGTAAAATACTAAATTCTAGCATTGAAGCTTTCCAGCAGAAGTCTTCTCAAAATAAATCTTTTGCAGCAAAGTGGTATTTATTTAGTTATATGTGAAAAAGATTGCTTGTATTTTTGAGGTTATTACAACATGCTGTGCAGAATTGGACAGATGTTCTGTGGTGTTTGGTTTCCCTTTCTTCTCTCTCCTGCTTGCTCTGCACTACAGTGGCAGCTCGTTTCTCTCAGGCTGGAAAGCCTGGCTCTCAGCAGTGACATCCTCCCACACCTGGTTACAGGTAGTGGTTGTGCTATACGCAGCATCCTGCTTAACGATGTCCCCCCCCCCACCTCAGGCTGTTGCACTCAGAGTTACCTTTTTAAAAGTTTCTATAAAGAGGCACAATAAATACATACACATTATACTTCAGTGGTTCCTACACAGCTTTTTGCCAGCCCTGGACAGCTCAGTAATACCACTGCCGGTTGCACATGATTTCTGTGCCATTTGCATAAGCCTTACCAATGACATCCACTCAGCCACTCCATTTCTTCCCAAATCCTCCACCTTCTCAGCTATAAACATACTGGCCAGATAGCTTGCAAAGATAACTTTCCCCAGTCATCATACTTCATTCTCCTTCCCGGAGTCTTGGGGGAATCCATTTATTCAGAGACCTATAAGTTCCTCTTTCTGTCCCCATCTGAAACAACTTCCATTGCTGCAGCACATGTGACAGCACTGAGACCTTGGGGAATCTTTAACAGCTAAGTTTCTCAGTCCTCTTTGGCTGCACCCCTTCTGTGCAGACCGCCTCTCATTCGCCAGGCCTGCTCCTTCCTCCCTGATGGCCGTGCGGCATCATTCCCTCATCTCAGCATCCAGAGCACGCTTTCCTCAATGCCCTCCCAACTTCATCATGCTGGGCCAAGAAGTTGTCCCTTGGTGTGTGCCCTGCTCCTCCCTCTCAGAAGCCGGACTTCATTCTTAGTCTCCCGTCACACCCACTGTGGCTGGTTATAGCACTTCCACTGCTCGTGTCAGATAGGAAGTGATCGAAGCAGGGGGCAAAGAGAGCCTGTCTTCTAAGCAGAAAAGCAGAAAAAGAAAAGAGACACCCTGTTGACCCGAGAGAAGTAAACTCCAGAAGGAAACCAAGAACTCCTCCCTTCCTTGGTGAGTATTTCCATTATTCCGTTAAGGTTTAATACACATTCAAATTACTTTTACTAAATAGTACACCATAAAGCTTTTGTTATATATTAAATGTAAACTGAAAGGAATGTAAACATGTATTGTTAATTATAAATATAGATAAGTAATGACATAATAGATGAAAAGGTCTTATCCAGATGTATCATTCATTACATTACCCACCTATTGTCGCATGGTAGAATAGCTTTTTGTCTCTGAATATGTGAATAACTTGACTTGCGGTTATCTTTTTACATATTTAATAAAAAAAAAGTATATGTTAAAATCAGCGTGGATCTATAGATTCTTAAATTTTTATGCTAAAGATTTCCTTCTGAGTGAGCAAATACAGATGAGTAGGCTACTCATGCAGATTCACACACACTCATATTTTGATGTACACTGGAGGGGGCAGTTTTAGTGGGGGGGTTTCTTTAATGACAAATATTTTAACAGGAATTACAGATTAGTATTTAATATCAAATGTAGCAGCTGTGATACCTTTTTAAAAAAATTTACCAAAAATAAAGATAAACCATTCCCTTTGGAAACATTCTACTTGCAAGCAAAGCCAAGCTCCCGTGGGTCCAGCCTGCTCCATCTGGATGAGACAGGACTGGGCAAATAGGAAATGGTGGGAGAAGCAGACAAATGTTTTGAAGTAAAGCTTTGTGGCAAAACAACCTATGATTAGCAAAAGCTCTTTGATTAAGTGTATTTCTCTCCTCTGGTTTATTGACTTTAATTTAGGAAGGATTTACAGACATGAATGGAATACAGAATTTAAACAAAAGTTCCCATAAATGTATTCAGAATGTTAATCTGATCCAAGTTCACAGCTTACTATGAGGACACTTTTCCAGTCTGATAGATTACATGGATAAAGTGAGATCTCTTACCAATGGAACATTATTTTCTATTAGCTTGAAAGTTTTTTCAAGGCAGAGAAATAGGTGAAAAAAAGAAATGCTTTAGAACTGGCACAGTGGGCCACCTATAGAGACTGTAGAACCAGTGACAACAGTCTGTTGAAGACTCCCCAGGGGCCTGCAGGTTACAGAGGTTCAGCCAATACCCCCAGGTTTCACCCCAAAAGATGTCGGCCTTCCCTAAACTGCTTTCAAGCTCCACCTAGAGGCCAGTGTTGTTTCTATACTATCCTTTGGCACCTTTTCTCCGTTCACTTGCCTTAGGCCCTCTTCTTTTAAGAGAAGTGGGAAAATAACAAGACAAAGATATTACCACTCTTCTCCACCTACACTCATTTCTCCACAGGGTGCACTTGTGACAGATTCTGTGAGCCATTACCTGCCTGTCAAATCTCATGCCCAAAGCACACATGTTTGCATTTAATTCACCAAGCCTGGAGTTTTGAACACTGGACCTTCCACTTAGACATTTGTGTGTGCTCAAGAATACATGCAATTCATTTCACTTAAAATACTCATTGGCAGACTCTAGTAAACACATCACTAATGGTCCAAAAGTGGTGAAATACCATGTTTGCTTCATTTTATTAAATCTGAGATCATCTCTAAAAATTTAATGTGTTCCTACTGGTATTATAGGTAGGCCCATAACTTGGGAATGGGAGGAGGATGTAATTCCACTAAATTTGGATTATAAAATGACACTTCTCTAAAACTGAAACACGACTTCATTTCTGACCTTTCTTATTCTTTTAACTGCTAGAACACAGCTACTGTGATCGTTACGGCCGCTATCACTAGGTAAACATTCACTGACTCAGCTTCTCAGCACTAATACAGTATTGCCAAACAGTGCAAGTGTGAGCAGACCATCTTCCAGGATGTCTGAAAACTCCTGTTTTGCTAAACTGGGTATTCAGACATTCTCCACTCATTGAAAAAGCTCTGGTTTTATTGCCTAATGGATGGCAAAGCTTAAAATCCATTGAGCCCTAAATCCTCAGATAACACCAGGACATGGGATCACAAGACTGCCCCAGGGCAGACCCCCTCTCCCAAGCTCCGACCTGGACCCCATACCCAGTGTGCGTAAGGTTTATGTAGAAGGTGTACTTGCTAAAGCCTTGCCGCCTCCTGTGTTGGGTTTAGGATTGGAACAGGGAAGGCCCAGCTAAAACTTGTTGAATGCCTTTTTCTCTTTCTGCTGACAGAAAATGTTGAACCTTTTTAGTTGCCAATTTCTTAAACAGGCTTCTTGTGGTATTTTATAACTATTTTGTCAAGACCGGGTATAAATTATTTTTAAAGGATTATAACATATTAAATAACATACCTTTGAATTTATGATATTCAGTAGGAACTAGCCCAGTACATAAATGTCTTCTTTTTTCAAAGAATAAAAAAGTTAAGTACACATTTCCTTCTATGCAGCAAACATCTCATATTTTTTACACTATGGTATTTCTTTAGATCTTGATGGTTATCTGTATAACTTTTTTAAAATTGTTTTAAGTTATATTTATCTTATTCACAAAAATATTTTGATCAAATCTGGCTGTTTTCACATTTTAATTTCTAACCTTTAGAAGTCATAAGTAATGAAAAGTTCTCCTAAATGTCTCCAGAACTTTGATCCAAATTCACAGCTTACTGCTAAGACATTCTCTATAATTTTTTTAAATTATAATTTTTTTAAAACCAGCTTGAAAGTTTCTTCAGAGAAGGATCACAGAAAATCACTTTAAATGTTAGTCTCTTTCTTATAGGCTAAGCTATCTCAAAAATAGGTTCAGGGACCTTCCTGTCCTATAGACACCAACACTGACCAGTCACCTGAGCTTAAAAGAGGTGAAGGGGTGTAGAGCAAAGAAGGAAAGTATGAATTTTACCCCAGAACATTTTCATTTTTTCTTTAGAGAATGGTTTTGAATTTAATATCACAAGTTGCCGACTAGTCACAGCTTATCTAATTCTCCTTTTTAAAAATTTGGTGCCATTTACTTAGGGATGGAAAACATATTCCTTTTAAAGATTTAATAGGCATAGAGTGAATGGTTATGTTTGTCATACCTATAGTAGATCAAAAAGCACTTGAATGTAATAGTTTTCCTCTTCTGAGACTGTAACATTGGAAATTGACAGACATGGTTTATCTCTACCATTTTTCCTAAGCAAATACTGTATTTACAGTATAACTAATCCCTAGTTAGAACACACAGTTGTGTTCACCACTGAATATTTAAAAGAAGCCTCGAACATCTTTGATTTGAAAACATTCATAATTGCCACTTTCTATACATCTTAAAAATGGTACCTTGGACAATCACAGCTATATACTCATTATATAACGTTATGAAATACCCTCATTTACTCCTTAACAACTTACCTAATGAGAATAATTGACATGATCTAGCAAACTTCCCCATGATATTCTGGTTTCCAGGCTGCTATGGAATGCCTCCCCTATTTTCTTACATGACTATGCTAAATTCAACAAAGAAAACAGAAGAGGTGAATTTATGTGTAGAAATGCCCCCAAACCCAGTATGGGTATGCTTTGGAGCTAAACATAATGTAGGTTTTTGAAAGCCTAAAAGGAAGGCTCCTGAACAGTTGTGCCTGTCAAAACTGTGCCCAGAGGGTTTTCAGCTCCCTCAGAACGCCCCTAGTTCTTCCTCCTCAGTGAGAGTTGCCTTAAATCATCTTCCTACTGAAGGTCCAAGGGAACTCTGGAAAAGGGAGCAATGGTATGAGAGGTGATGTGAGCCCTCTTGCTTTTTTAAGACATCTTAAGAAGAATCCTGTATTCTTCAAGTCACTTGTTCCTATTTTGAAAATAGCATGGTAGAGGACTCGATCATGTCATCAGCCCAGAACTGACCCAACAAGAACAGATTAGCTTGTGGCAAGAGCTGTGTGCTTGCTTCATAGAACAGGTAAACTAATACCCCAGGCCCTGGGGCAGGAGAAGGAGGGAGGCCAGCAGAGGGGGCAAGAGGATTCTACCTAGACTGCAGCTTCGGTGCAAGAGG
Organism: Eidolon dupreanum; assembly: GCA_028627145.1. Taxonomy (NCBI): domain Eukaryota; kingdom Metazoa; phylum Chordata; class Mammalia; order Chiroptera; family Pteropodidae; genus Eidolon; species Eidolon dupreanum. Next base: position 62,876,377 of record CM053504.1, read on the forward strand.
AGGCACCAAGTATCTTGCCCAGGGGAGGTCTTTGGTCATCTGGCCCATTAATGTTGCCCCTCTGGAGAAACCATGGCCTGGAAACCAGAGACGGAACTGGCTGCTGCTTCACAGAAAGTGTGTTTATTCCTGGTCATGTTTCTTTACTGAAAAAAAGATGTGTGTGTGCAAGTGTTGACTCAACTGTCTCCCCAAGAAGAAATGGAAATGACCAAATGTAGCTCTTTTAATTTAAAACATATAACCAAGAAAGCTGCTAATACTTAGACCCAAAAGAAATTTTTAAGTTAAAAAAAGGCAGTGGGGAGGGGAGAATTGTTTTCGTTTTCTCCTCTAATTATTTTCAAAAGCTAGGCACCAACCATGGGCAAAACACAATAGTCAAGAGTGATATTTTACTCCTAAAATGTGTCACTATCCCTCAATTATTTTAATGGGGTGCTAAGATTGATTCTGAATCCATACTTGCCCCAGCCTCCCAAAAGTAAAGCAGTTTACATATTTTTAAAGATGTATATTACATACAAGTTAAATTAGAGTGAAAGGAAAGTAAGAAAAGGGGGGGGGGGATGAAGCCAGAAATAGGGTCATTAACCTCACATATGCCCTCTCTAGACTTTACTAGGACCACAGGGGAAAAATTACCTTTAAGTGTTCTAGTTGTCAATAGAGAGAGGGAGGTAACCATTACTCAATTTAAAATGTTCATAAGCTGAAAACAAATCAGTTGCTTAGGAATACAGATACTGAAGCCTATGAAATTTTTCTGTGGCTCCTCCTGGGAAGAAATTAAATGACATAGGGAGACTTCATAGCATTTTACAGCGAATATAGCAACAGTCCAACAGGCCTGTCTCTATTAGTCTTCAGGACTAATCCTTTTGACATAATGCCTAGACGCAGTTCAGTAAAAATCCAATCTACCAAGAACCAACATTGCATGAAAATGGCTCCCAGAGTTTCGGGCCTCATCCCAGGATAAAACAAAGTACATAGCAGAGTGGTGGGGGCCACTACAGGCACCACTCCTTGCAGCATGGGTTAAGGTCAACACCGAAGGGCAGAGAGAGTGACCCTGATCGGTACTAGGGGGTGGATACTGAAAGCTGCTGATCAAGACCCAGTCCTTTCCTAACAGCATATGAGGATGTGGGGCTGCTTTCACACTGAAGGCAGAGGAGCCTAGCTGGATCACACACCCCACTCCTCATGGAGATGGGAGGAGATCCACGAGCTGGGTCACAGTTTTCCCCAGCAGCTCTTGTGTTAGGGTCTGATTTGTTTTTGTTTTTTAAATTATCCTTGGCATTTTACTGACAGGGCAATTTTCAGTGTAGATGAAACTACTGGCTATTACGCACTCCCATAACCCTCAAAATTATCCTGGAGATAGGAAACATACTATTTGTTAGTGAACTAAATTCAAACATAAATCTGTAAGGTAAAAAGGGAGCATATTTTAATAAAAACCTTACTACATCTATAAAACTCTATACAGATTGCAAAATGGTTTCACGAATTACCATGTAGCGGAAAAAGAATAGGCTTTGAAAGTGCTCTGCCCAGAAGTCAAATCCCAAGCTCCCAACTTGTAGAAGAGTGATTATGAGCAAATTATACATCATTTCTTAGCCTCTATTTCCTCTTCTGAATATGTAGATTAAACCTTCCTTGCAACATTGAATAAATAATGTTGAATATCTGTATAGTACCTTGCACATAGTAGATATTTAATAAATGGTAGCTCATTGTATGAATTTTGGCTTCGACAGTCCTGTGAGGGAGGTGATATAGATGTTTTAATAACGTTTTAACTGCTAACACCACTCCTGCAGAAGGAGAAACCCTGTGTCCTACCGCAGAATCCTGGCCCCTCCCTGCTACAGCTGAGTCCAGAGTGGACATCTATCCCAGGGGTAATAAATCTAGGGTTGCCAGTGACCACATGGCCTGATTCCATGAGCTGGGCCAACCAGATCTTCCTCTCCCCTCCCTTTTTATTTGTACTGAGGATCGAGGACCTTAGTGGTGGGAGTTAGTCTGAAAGCATGCAGAGTGCAGGGAGCTGTGAGGAAGGACCATGGCGAGTTGATGTGGTACATAAGCAGTTGCTCTGAAACAGACGATGAAAGGAGCAAAAGGAGAAGTGAGCAGTCATTCAGGAAAGAAGCAGAGAACATTTTAGCTTATATCCACAAATGTCTGCTGCTTCCTTGAATCCAGAACCACCCACCATTTTTTTTTTCTGATATCTAATTGATCAGTTTTATTAATGTTGCATGTATGTGTAATCTTAAAATAAGTCAGCTAATTTAAATGAATTGCTTCCTTGTAACCTAAGATATTCTCATGAGGTGAGGCTCTTAAGAGAGAATAAGTTGCGCATATTTGCAGAAGAGCCTTTGAAGACAATCTCATCCCAAAACCATCTCAGCTCCCAGGTGACAGCAGCGTCACCTGTCAGTTATGTGTGTGAAGAAGCTGTCCTGGACACCCAGTCTCCTTGACCCTTCAGATGCCTCTGACAGTGACCACAGGAGAGATCCCAAGTAAGAAATGCCCAGCTAACCCATGGAACCACAGGAATAGTAATAAACTGCTTAAGTCATTAAGTGTAAGGTGGCTTGTTACACAGCAACAGATGACTGGAGCAATGTCAATGACAGTGAAGGACAAATCTTATCCTGTTACTTTGTGCAGGCATCATGCAAAGAGAACATGATTTTAGTCACATTTCATGTGAAACTACATATATAAAATGAAAAAGAAGTAAAAGTCAAGGAGTCAAAGGTTTTTAGGCTAGGCAACTGGGAAGAGTAGTGCCTCTGTCGGTTCAGAATAGCCCGGTTGGAACTGGGGGAGAAGGTGCTGAACCCAGTGCTAGGTGGCAGGTCCTGAAAAGAAAACGTCTGCACTGTCTCGATCTCTATTCAGAGACAAACTGCAGTGGAGGTAAGCAGTCAGAACCAATAATAAGGACTTGAGGATTAGCCCTCTCTAGTGACAGGTAGCATCCCAAGGGTGAATAATCCCACCAAAGGAGTGAAATGTGGAACATAGAACTTTTCAAGGCAGAACCTGGGGCAAGGGGCTGCATTTCAGAGTAGAAGTTAAAGAATAGCCTAGGAGAAGCTGAGAAGGTCCACTCAGAGACCAAAACAGTGTGGGGCCCTGAATAATATCTTGGCATGACATAGCCGTGGGCAGGTGGGAAGATGGAAGTTCAAAAAAGTGAAAGAAAACCAGAGGGAACAGCTTCAAGGAGGACTGATTGGTCAACAATATCAAAGCTACAGAAAAGACACAAATAGTAAATTCTGAGAAGCCAATGAAGTTGACAAGAATCGAGTGATTGTCAGCCTCAAATGAAAATTTTCGGTAGCATAGCGGGCTCAAAACAGTACATGAGAACTACATGGAAAAAAATCCAAAAGCAGAAGGAAAGAAAAAGGATGGTAGAAAGAAAAAGTTAAAAATCCAGCAAAGACTTTTGTTATTTAAGATGGGACCACCTGTGTACCACCATGTTGGAAATACCCAATTGCCTCCAAGCCACTGACGATGCTAAAAGCAAACAGGAGAATGGTGGATACCAGGACTCGGTTTCATTATCTTCATGACTCCACTCATGGGACAATTTCCTGGTTCATAAAAACAGAATCCTAAGAAATTCTATAATTCAGAGGTCAGAAAGCATTAGAATAATGAAGTGAAGGTTAAAAGACCTATTCTGGTCAGATATTTTAAAGGAGATATTTATATTTGACTAGGTCTTGACTTGCTATGAGGTACAAAAAAAATCCAAGTATCAGAGTTTCTATATAGAAAAGAATTACTATGACAACCACAACTTAGCCTGCACAGAAAATATAAATAGGAACCAGAATGAGAAAATTATAGAGAAATGTGACTTTCTGATTTGGAAACAATTTCAACTACTATTCGTTAATGTTTTGCTCATTTGGCTCTGATATGAGAACATGAAAATATTCCTCCATTTCAATAGCTTCTTTGTATTAAAATAAGCAGACCACCATTTAACGAAAGGAAACTGGAAATGAGACCATCTAATGACTTAGTCCACTAAGATGCCCCTGTCCCCTTCTAATATTTAAAGGACCACATCAAAAGAGTAGATATGTATTAAATGCATCATATTGCAGGCCAAATAGTACAAGCAGGTAACAGAGAGTGTGGAATTAATATATCTTCAGCTACCGGACTGTGAATTTTCAAACCAATTGTAAAGGACCAAAGTTTCCTACCACTTCTCCAGCATTTTCCTTTAACCATGACAATTCCTGAGACCTGCTATGAGATTTACTATGTATTTGACTGGTGAGGCAATGTAGACTAGGGCATAGTCAGATATCACCAGCTTCCCTTGGGATAACCTATTAATTTCTGGAGCTCATTCTCCTGAACCAGGACAGTCAGATCTGCAAGTCCAGGGACCCTAATGATTCAGATTATGGTATTCAGTGATTTGATTTTCGCACAGTGCATTTGCCTTAAGAAATTTTTATTGCAACATAAATGAGCTGGTTACATATAGCTCCCCAATTAGCTAGGCTGTCCAACGCTGCCCAGGCTCCTACAGTGTTCCGCCTCCTGCCTACACTTGTATTCTCACTTCACTGGTCTAGTGTTTTCAGATACCTTGCCATAGTCTCATGTCCAGTTTCTCTCTTTCTGATCTGGCTTGCTCTTCCATCTAGTCTGGCATACACTCAAGCTTTTGCCTGGATGCTGTCATTCAATCTCTGTGCTCTGTAGCCCAAGGGCCAGGCCAGCCCTGCCCTTCCCCTGAACTTATCTCCAGCTCCAGGAACCCCAATTTGTTGCAACTCTGAGCCACTTGTCTGTCAAGTGGAGTGGTTTAGACATGGATTAGTTCTAACTACAGGGTGTTCTCCTAGAGCACTGAGCTTCCTCCCTTGTCACCCAAGTTCACACATTCCCAAAAAGAAGGAAAGCGGTTCAATGATTCGATGAGACTGACATAAACAATCACATACATGGGAGTCTTTCTGATGCTGATGTTGAACTACAAGGCTTATTATCCCCTGTATTAACCAAGCTAATTAAAATGTCAGTCATACTGTGATAAATTATAAATTAGAACATTAATGTCATCATACTCAGAGTATAGTTCACTAGATTATCCATAAGTAAACTCACACAACAATTTGTAATTGTTAGCAGGTACAAATGTCAAAACACAAGTCGTCTGATTTAAATTCAAGTTCTTTGCATCCAGGAGCTTTAGTTTTAAGAATCGTCTATACACAAATGCATATAAACTTTAAGTCTTTACATAGGATCAACAAATATGGGAAGGACATTCTGAAATAACTTGCTAGACCCAGCACCTGAAAGCCTGAAGCTCTCTTTTCAAAAGTTAGATAGTCACTAAATGTACAGTGTATATACTGGCTGGGTTTATCAAAACAAGCTTGGTTCAGGGATTTACACCTCCACGTTGGAAAAGCCTTTGGGGTTGTGGAGAATGGGTCTGGGTTAGGTGACGGCCTATTTTTTTCTAACCCTATTTGAGAAGGGCGTAGGCGCCATGCCTTTGCTCTCTGCTCCCTGTTTTATCCACTGCCGCCATCCAATCTAGAACAAACAAAAAATATCAGCGGCTGTTCAGGTCACCCTTCCCAGGAACCTGTGGAACTCGCCCGCCCAGTCCCTGCACCCCACCTGGAGGCCGCGGTCACCTAGGGCTTCTCCGGAAGAGCCTTTGAACAGCACTAGTGATGCCTTGAGACCCTCCAGGCACACTGGAGAAGGCAACACAGATGTGAATACAGATGTGAAGGCAACACAGATGGAGTAAGGCTGCCCAAAGAGTAAGGGGGAAAACAAGGCAGGAGACACCAAGGGGAGGAAAGCTTCATAAAATCTGTAGGATTTTCTTTAGCTATTCCCTATAAAGAAAAACATGCAAATACCTATTAGAAGGCTTTCTAGTCATCACAACAATTCCCGGAAGTCTAATATGCTTTCATCTTGACCACACAGAAGTATTTGAGATAAACACTATCTTTCAAGAGCATCAAGATCCTCACTGTTGAGTATACTCTGCCTCACTGTGCTTTGCCTTCCACCTTTGATCTCCTACCAACCACTGAACAAGGTACAAGCCAATAATATAGATGAGAAAATGACGTGAGAAATGCAAACGTTGCCTTTCATCTTCAACTCTGCTCCTAGTGCCACTAATGCCCAAGCCCAGCTGGGAATAATGGTACCTCTTATGAAAGATGCCTCTCTCTGGACACTGGACCTGCATCAAACAGAATTTTGTGAAGCCCAGGGTCTTTTTCCAAAGAATCTTAAGAAAAGTGGGAAACTGTGACACCGTTAGTTTCACAGCTGAGTTTCGAACCCAAGCCAATCAGAACTAACAGCTCTTTACTCTTTCTTTTTGGGCCTTCTGGTTTACCTTTTTAGGTTTAAACTTATAAATGTTAAGCAAAGTCTTCAATAAGCAAGAACCACATAACAGGATGGGGAGATGGGAACAGACATTTATAAATGAAAGTTTGTTACAATTCCACAATGATTAGGTGTACCACAGTGATAACAATAAATACTTTACTATCTTAGAAAATAATATAGTTCTTGACCACATACACTAAATTGCTGCCTGCCACAGTAGTCATATCTCTAACATAATAATTGGTGGTGTTATTATGGGCTTTTATATATATTATTTTAGAAGTACCAGCTAGCACAGGTTGTTTGAGTTTTTTTAAACCAGATGCCCAGCATTCCTAATTAATACATGATAAAAATTTAAATTTCAAAGAAAATGTCAATGCCAAAACAATAAATGATTTTAAATGTTCCTCCCACAGAACGCAGATTCCGCACACCATGGCCAAGTGTACACATGTAATTATTAGCAGGTTCACTGGCACACGATGGACCAGATGTGAACATGACTCTAAGCTGCTCGCTTAATAACCAAGTTCTCCAGACACTGTCAGTCCTGAAAGCACTGAATCAAATGCACAGATCAAAGCATCTAGGAGTGAGAAGGAGTGATGGAAGTCATTATACCAATTGCTCACTGAGTGTATGAGTCCCCTTATAAGATCCCAACCATATAGTCATCCGGCTGCATGCCACAGTGATCTGTCACACCTGGCTACACTGACTGAGAACTCACCATTCCATCATTGGACAGCTCTATTTCATGATTAGTTGTAACTATAAGAGTAAATAAATCAGTGATTCATCTGAGGACCTGGATGCATGTTTATTTTCCTCTGTAACACAAGTCAACAAGAAAGTCTATAATCAAGTAAATCAGAAGAGGATACAAACATAATTGTGACATATATGTTTAGACTAGTTGAAGCAGATCAGGTCAGTAGGCCAGTGCTACCTAAACCACATGAATAAGCTCACATTATACATCCACATTATGTAGTGTGTTTTAACTCAAATAAATTTGTCACCGACTTGAAAAATTTTTCAGATTGTTGGTTCAGTACTGATAGATAAATACAGAATTTTGGCCAAAGGACCCAGGTTTCATTGTTTATATCAGAGAGTCACTGGACAAGTTGAGTCCTTCCCTGGCCCGCTTACTATATTGCAGCCTAGAGCTAAAACAGCAATCTCAAAGTTGCCGAAATATTCAGATGGTTTGTGCAAGTCTATGTAATAGCACAATTTAGAACTAGCTTTCTAGTCAGAAAATATAGGCATTGTAAACTTAGAATGCAGAATGTTAAAAAGTGACATCTCATCCATATTGCAGACTGCCAGGTAATAGACACATATTCTAGTCAAAAAACAGCATTTCAGAGGACCACTTTCGTTCTTAAACTAATACTTTTTTAATCTTTAATATTTTGGAAGGTTTTTTTGTTGTTTTTTGTTTTGTTTTGTTTTGTTTTAATTTTTCAGTATCCTTTTCTTAGATGAAAGGTTTTTACCTCAAGTAGTGAAATAGTGTAAGGGCTTGTAATCTATGTAAATAGCCTAAATATATCTTTTCTCTATATACATTCTCAAGATTATAACTTGGATTCTCTGAGTTTAATGAGGACTAGAATTAGACTGTTTCCCATTAAAAAGAGAAAAGAGTAAGGCAAAAATTCAATAAGTGTTCAAGTAAAATATAGCCATCCTAACATCTGTATTATATTAGAGGAGACACAAGACAAAACATTGACTCTTGAGGTTAAAACTAAATTTTCTGCTGCAGTTCTGAAAGAGTTTGAGAGTTTAGACCTACAGGCAACAAAGAAAATGGGACCAAAAATGTCTTAAAGCAACTTTCAAAGGCAATTAAATGACAACACTTGGTTATTTCTTCAAAGTACCAATATAGTTGGCAATTACCCAAATCAGTGAAAATTCTGCACCATCTCAAGTCTTTTTCTAAGTTAGAGATGATACACCTGGGATCTGTGTGTCATAGGGGGTGCCAAATCACCCCCTCTGATTCTTCATCTCTCTTATGGGATGTTGTTGAATTTCCACATCTTCCTCTCAGTGTATTCTTACATCACGCTTGAATTTCCAAAGATATTATTTCAGTCTCCTTTGGAATCTACTGTTCTTTAATTACATACTGCAAAAAGAAAACTCAAACTCCCAAGTCAAAGGTCAACAAGCAAGATGAATTACCTCAGAAAAAAAACTAAAGAACATGAAGCCAGAACCAGGATTCTGAAAATATTTAAGTATGGCTTGTGAGCCTGAATCCTTCCCTTTGTCAAGCTAGTGCGTAAAAGTAAGTTTTAAGAAAATAATACTGACCTATTAGCTTTGGTGGCTCTGTGGAGGCATCTCTAAAATGCCATTGATCAGACACACATACATATATACACACACATACACACATAGATAAAGAATTTGTTATTCTGAACAACTCAGAATGAAACAGCCTCTCACACCAAATTCTATCACAAAGTGAGGTGCATTATCTCTAAACTTGAACGTTAGAGAATTTTTCTCAACCACAAAGATTCTGATTGAATCAATGAACTGGAATTAGAAGGAGAAATTTATCATGAAGTCATTTTAAACAAATCTTATGTCAACTTATGCCTCATTTTCAGCATCTAAGAAGTATAGATTCTAGGCTTGGTCTTCAAGACCTTTTACCAATTTATCCCTTATCCTGCCTCAACAGATTATTAATCCTCTTCTATAGCCAAACAAATCCTATTGCTATTTTTCTACATCATTGTTACTCTTTCCCAGTCTCTCTGGTTTCTCCCCTTAATGTTGGAAGGTTCCAGAGTTCAGTCCTTGGTACTCTTTACTATCATCACTCACATCTTTGCAGAGTTCATCCAATCTATGTATGCCAATAGCTCTCAAATTTATATTTTCAGTTCAAACCTCTCTGCTGAACTCCAGACATATATATGACAGCCTTTTTAATATCTCCATTTGGATTTCTAATAGACATCTCAAACTTATATCTCCCAAAATGAACTCCCAGTTTTGCCCTACCCCATCCCACAAACACATTGCCCCTACAAGGCTTCCTGTTCTCAGCTGCTGACAACTCCATCCTTCCAGTTGCTCAAGACAAGTCTGAGTGTCACACTTGACTCTTACTCTCCACATTTAATCTGTCAGAAAATCCTGTTGACTACAAGAAATCCATCAAGAAAACAGTATATTCAGAATTCAGTCCATTCTCTCATCATTTTCACAGCTAATACCCTAATCCATGCTCCATTATTTCTTACCTGGGTTACCCTAATGGCCTAAATGGTCTCTCTTATTCTAACCCTGCCTCCCAGAGAGCCAAGGAGATCCTCTTTAAATATCAGTCATGTCATTTCATTTCTCTGATTCAGCCCTACAGTGACTATCCATTTCTTTCACATAAAAACCAAAAGTCTTCATAATGGACTTGCTTCCTACTTCTCCCCCTTGTTCAACCTCCTCCAATCACATTGGACACCTGGCTGTTCCTTAAACATCTCAGGTATTCCTTTCTTAGGTCCCTTGCATTGGTGCTTCCCTCTTGCTAAGATGCTGTCCCCTCACCTTCTTCAAGTCTTCACTCATAAGTTCCTTCTTAGTGAGGCCTGCACTGAACACCTGTTTAAAAGTGCAACCACCCTCCCTCTTGTGCTCTCAATCCTCTTTCCCCTATCATACATTTTCTTCTTTAAAGTACTGATCACTTTCTAATATTTACTTATTTATTTTCTGTTTCCTCCCACCACACATACATCAAGAATGTAAGCTCCATGAAAGCAGTGATTTTTATGTTTTGTTCACTGAGATATTCCCATTGCCTATAATGTAGGCACATAGTTCACCACTCTATGAACTTGCCCATTCCACTCTCTTAAGTTTTATCTGTGTCATGTTTCCCTTTTTGGACTGACTTTCCCTAACCTCTCTAGCAATATAAATACCACTTTTCCTTCCTTCAATCTCCAATTTTAAACCTCCTCCTCTGAAACCTTTTCTATGTTAGCTCTGCTGTGTTGACCATGGACTTTAATGCACTTGGGTAACAAAAAAAAATTGCATTAGCACCTTTGTTTGTGGACTCTGTAAATCTTAAGTCATGCATGCATACAACTAAACTCTAATTTCTTTGTCTTACAATAAATTTTGTTTTTCAATGATTTGATGCCTTTAAAAACATGACAATATCATTTAAATAATGGACACAGTGTACATGTTCAGTTACTTCTCTCTACAGATTATAAAACAAACAAAATAAATACAAAATGTCAAGGACATTCTAAGACTTAGAACTATAGCCACTGGAATTTGTGAATGTTTCATGTCTTTAAGAGATGCATCTGATGAAGAAAAAGAGAGATTATCAGAAACTTCGTTGGGTGCAGGGTAAATACTGAAAAGTTCACAAGCTTTAATTGATGAGAAACCCAAATCCATTGTTATGAGTTGGATTGCATCTCCCAAGGAAGATATGTTGAAGTCCTAACCCCCAGTACCTCAAAATGTAGCCTTTCTTAGAAATAGGATCTTCCAAAGATAATCAAGTTAAAGCAAAGTCATTAGGGTGGGCCCTAAGCCAATGTGAATGGTGTCCTTATAAAAAGGGAAATTCTGACACAGAAACAGACATACACAGAGGGAAGATGTTGTGAACACAGAGAAAAAAAATATCATGTGAAGAAAGGAATAATGGATCTATGAGCTAAGAAATGCCTGAGGCCACCAGAAGCTAGGGAGAGGCCTGGAATAAATCCTTCCCTAGCACCTTCAGAAAGAGCAGGATCCTGTCAGCACTTCGATTTTAGACTTCTGGCCTCAAGAACTGTTAGCCAATAAATTTCTATTGTTTGAAGCCACCCGTTTTGTGGTACAATGTTACAGCAGTCCCAGGAAACCAGTACACCATTATTTGGGTGCAGTAGATTGAGCTGAGACCCAGTTAGATATCCACATTTTCAAATGATTCCGATCCTGAAAATGAAATTCAACTGACTATCTCAATTCCAGAGTAACTTTATAACTATTACTTTACAATCATTTCACTGATTAAAATGCTTAATTGAGGATAAGAGAATTGTCTTCTACTGTAGTAACAAAAACATCCGTCCTGTGAGTACAAACATCTTCAAATGAGGATCACTCAATGCACTCATAGTTTCTACAGGCAAACTGGCCTACAAAGCTGAAAGTCAGAAAACATTCTGCACTATTAATTGGCAATTATAGGTTTGAATTGGATCAACATGAGGGAGAAACAATTTGGAAAATCAATCGAATGATATATAATTTCCCTGGTTTTGATTTTAGAAAAATGTCTGGTTTGAGCTGCTTGGACCAACTACCTACAGTGCCATGCTTTCTGGTTCAATGTTTTAGTGGCAGTTTCCAAACCATATTCTAAAAGGGAAAAATTAAGAGCCTCTCTTTTAAAGTTTATACTTCAGGTATAAACCCAGCTCAGTTCCCTTGCAGGTTGAGAGACTCAGGTTCTTAAACCTCTCTTAGGTACAAGGGTGAGAACTGAGCCCACTGTCACATGTGAGCCGGAAGGACTTTGATTGTTTCCTCCCTACTGTGCCTTCAGAGCAGAGGACAGCTGCCCAGCCTCATTTCTTCCTTGAGCTAAATGTCAAGAACTCACTTTTTCCATCTCTCTAACGCTTACAGGTCTAGAAAGAATAATTAAAGTTTAAACAATCCTGTCAGTTATTGGATGGTTTCCAGTAAATGAAGACTCACAATTAGCAAATCAGACCACAAATGATTTAATACTGCAAATTACTGAAGTGCCAGATGTTTTCTATACATTATCTCTAATCATCACAAAAATTATTCAAGGAAGATGTTATCCTTCATTTTACTGAGTGGTAAAATTAGTGTTTAAACCCAAATATTCCTGGCTGCAAACTCAACCACTGAGCAAGTAACACTACAAAGAGAGTTCCCACTGCTTTCCAGAACTTTACTTGTATTATCTTTAATTTTCATAATAACCCTCATAGCCAGGTATTGCTGTGATCCCCATGTCACATCTGATTAGACTTGTACTGAGAAAGTTTAAGTGACTTGTCCACTAGCCCACAGTTAGTGGGCTGTGGAACTGGATTTAACTTTGAAAGCTTTTCCTCCTAGTAATAAAAAAAAAATAAGCTTCAGGTATTCAATACTATCTTAAGTTATTTCTAACCATTATAAATTATCCTAAAAGGCAGAGGGGTATTAACTTCATTTTCCACATGAGGAAGGTAAGGTTCAGGGCAATGACTTGACTTTGCATGTCACAAAGCTGTGGTAGAGCTGGGATTCAAAGTCCAGGCTGCAGACGCTGTACCGGGCTCCCTTTCCCCGGGTCCTTTTAGTGATTAAGCCAGTGTGTTACAGGGTATTTGACCCATCCAAAATGTGCCCAGAGACATCTGGTCCATGATTCATTACAGAATACAAATATTGAACCTCATTCAAATTGTATGGGCGTTATTTGTTTTATTTTATTTTATTTATATATATATATATATATGTGTGTGTGTGTGTGTGTGTGTGTATATACACACATACATTTATTTATTTATTTATTTATTTATTTATTTATTTATTTATTTATTTATTTAGTAATTCACAAGGAACCTTGGATCTGACATTGATTCTTGTTCTCTCACATATTAAAGTTTGGCAGGGTTACTCTGAAGTTGATGAGCAATTGCTCTTGAGTATATATCAACCTGATTATTGGCTTTCTATTCCTTTTATGAACAGTTTCAGTGATACAGACCTGCTTCTATTGGTATCATCGTGAAGGTGGCAGATATATTTGAGGGTGGCCACTAAGAACCTGGGTGATAAGTTGTTCATGGCTCAGCTGTTTGTCTTTTCACACTTCAAGGACCTTTCAGTGTGAACCAAATGTCTCTGTGGACATTTTGGGACAGGATCAAATATCAAGAACCTTTCGGCATAGACCAAATGTCTCCATGGATGTTTTGGATAGGACCAACTGTCCACTAAGCAAGCCAGTGTCACTGAACTTTCAAGGGCCTGTTATATAGCAAAAAAGAGTATTTGGGATAGCAAAAAGGATCAAAGTAAAATGACAACACAGGAACAGGAAGAAAAAAGTATGATCTGGGGTTGCAAAAGCCAAGTTTGCTTTGTCAATGTACAGAGCACCAAGCATTCTCTATTTTCCACATAATTATACTCTTAATTAGATTACAAAATGGAAATAAAGAAATTTACATAAAGGATACACCAGCAGGAGGAGGAAAGTATACATTGCCAGGTATGAGCTAGGTATCAAATGGAAAAAGACCAAAATAGGGAATTTCTTTGTGTTTTATTCATTTTACTTATTTTTAAAGACTCATCCCTGCCTTTGTTCTCCCTACTGCTTTCAGTGATAGTATTTCTCTGCCTCTAACCAAAATGTTGGTTTGACAGGAAATGAGGAAGAGGTTCATTTTGAATTCAGACTATTCCCCTATGATTAACTCTTGGATCAGTACCATAGTTTACAAAACAATATCATTTCTATAACAGATTACAGTGTTACAAAATGCTTCCTACATTCTCTCATTTGATCTTCACGTCAGACCTAGGAGGTTGACGAAGTTTACATCAAATTCCTCGTTTTACTGACAATGTAACTAAAATCAGATTAAGAGACCTGTTTAAGATCATATAACCAGTAAAACCCAGGCTGGAAGCCGGTATTCTATTTTTAAATTTCAGGTTCTTTCCACCACAGCATCGTGTTCTACATTACTTGAGAAATATCTATTTTACTGTACAATGCCGAACATCTCTACAGCTGCTATTGCAGTTATTACATCATAATTTATTGTTTTTTGATAGCAACGTCAGTTATTTTTAGAGCAGTTTTGGATTCACAGTAAAATTGAGCAGAAAGCACAGAGAGTTCTCATACACCGTCTGTCCCCACACACATATAGCCTTTCCCATTATCAACATCCCTCACCAAAATAATACAATTAGTAGAATTCATCATTTTTTAACTATAAAGAATCTTTATGTTCTTATTAAATAAAAATTAAGAAGATACACATAGATAATATATAACTTTATGGGACACATGCTATATTTGCATGTTTTGGGACATTTAACTCTCTCACTACTCTAAGGAAGCTATTATTTTTATTTTTATATCTCATGAAACTGAGTCTCAGAAAGGCCTACTGACTTGCCCATGGCTACAAATGGGGAGCCAGCATTCAAAATACTTCAAAGTCTATGATATTTCTGAGGCACTGGGCATCAGGGGAAAGACTTTGTAAACCATCTCTCTCTCCAATTAAGGCAGAATCACTCCTAGGACAATTCTCAGTCTACTGGCTTCCTTTAGGAATCTACCCCAACCTTTAACAACAATCAAGTCAGTCAGCTGTTCATTACCTAAAAACAAAACAAAACAAAAAACAAGGTTCTGCTCAACAAGTGAATGACCAAAATGTAACTGAAAAGTTATGTTATAGCATTAACATGAGGAAGCAGTTTGAGTCCTACCTTGCACAGTGCAGCCAGTAATGCACTCTTCACATCTCATAGAATCAAGAATCTTTCTTGGCTTCCACCACCCACTTGTGAACCTCAGTCTCTAGCTCAAGGTTTAAGTAATTTTCTTTTACCCATGAGATAACAGTCATAAGATTGAGTACCAAAAAAAAGGAGAAGGAAGAGTAGGAAAAAAAAGGAGGGGAAGGAAGGAATGCAGGGAGGAGAGGGAGGAAAAAGGCAGTTCCCTGTATTTTGAGAACCAGTGCTACCTAGGACTCCACCCATCACCACTACCAGGTACATGTATCACCAGCCTCTCCACCTCACCCCTCAGTGAACACGTGAAACACCTCAGAAGGTGGGCCTCCCAGTCCCTTTATTTCTGTCTAAACTCTCCCTAAAACATCATCCTTAATTTCAACTGGGACTGGGTGATCAGGAAAATGGAGGAACATTTCTAACAGGCCTTTAACTTTTATAGTCTGGCAATAATCACTCTTACTACACTACTGCAGCATTATACTGACAATAATACTGATGTAATGAATAACAATGGTAATAATAATTTATTGAGTTCCTATTATCTGTCAGGTATTTTAATCCTCTCTAAAACCTTATGATAAACAGTCCACAAGCCTTATCCATAATTGTAAAATACAAAAGTTCTGAAAACCCAAATGTTTTTTCCTAAGGAAACTCTTTAGGTGTCAAAACCTAATCTGAAACAACACTGGGATTTTTTTTTATAGACTTTATTTATCCCCTTAGTGTGAACATTCATACATTTTGCTGCAAAATGGGTTAATGTGCTAGATTCTGGGGCACTGCCCTAGGCTCTACTGGGATGTAACATAATATGTAATACAGAACATACGCACCTTTTTCTTTCTAAAATCAAAAATAACCTAATTCCAAAACACACCCAACCATAAGGACTTCAGGTATCTCCACTTTCCTAATGCAAAACTGAGATTCACAAAGAATGCAATTTTATTACATATTTCCTCTAGGTCATCAGACTCCTTTGACTAATTTAATAGTCAATGCTCAATTTTTTTAATTCAGAAAAATATGGCTATTCTGTCTGCATATAATCTAATAGTCATATTTAAGTGGATCATGTCTCTGTACACCCCAGTCCAAACTGTAAATGCTACTGTTTGTGGCTGATCTGAGAGGGCTGGAGCTTGCATTTATCATCTCTTGCTAGCCTGCCCAGTCTCCAGTGAGGAAAACTCAGTAACATCTCTAAGAACAATGATTTACTATGTATCAGGCACTGTTCTAAGTGCTTTACCTAATACAACATTTAATCTTCACAACACATTGAGATGGACACTATTATTTTCACTGGATAAATGATGAATCTGAGGCACAGAGAGGTTAAGTATATTGTCTACCTAGTAAAATGGCAAAGCCAAGATATGAATCTCAGCAAAAATCAGACAAAAGCCTTTATCTTCACAGAGCCTATGGGGAGGAGGAGGGATAGAAGGTAAATAAATAAAATAAATAACCAAATTATATAGTATATCAGAAGGTTGATGAGTCCCATAAAAAGGGATAAAATCTGAGCTTTTAACTACTATACTGTCTCTTCACGAAAGCAATATCAGGTATGGTGTCTGAAGGGTAAAAGAGAAGAGAAATTTTAGGATAAGTAAACTAAATAGTAAACTCCACAGTCAAAGCATTACCTATAAATGATTTTTTTAAAGAATACATAAGAACCTCTACTTCCAAGCATCATGGAGTAAGAAGGATTAGATTTACCTTCTGAAAGTTTCAAAAACAAAAGCAAAATACAGATTAAATATATAAAACAATGGTTTTCAAGATCCTAAATGTCAGACAATGGAGTACAGCGATTCCTGAAAAACAAGAAATAAGTGAGGTGAGCCCTATGGTTTACCTAGCTTACTGACTTGAGAGAAATCCCAGACTGTGGTGCAGGGAGGAGGAACTGAGGTAGAATCCCTTTGTGAGATGCCCCTAAATTAATATTTAAAGGGAAATGTAAAGCTCTGCCTCTAACAGAAAAAGTTCTCAAATCAATGACTTCAGCTTCCACCCTAAGAAACTAAAAAGAGAAAACAAATTAACTCCAAAGCAAGCTGAATAAAGGAAATCATAAAGATCAGAAAATGGAACAATAATAAAGAAAAATGGAACAATAGTAAAGAAAAATCAGTGAAACCTGCTTCTTTGAAATCAATAACATCGATAAATCTCTAATGAGGCTAATCAGAAAAAAAAAAAGAGGAATCAAATTACCAATATCAGGAATGAGAGAGAAGACATCACTACAGAGTCTACATATATTTATAGAATAATAAGGGAATATTATGAACTTTGTGCCAATAAATTCAACGACTTAGATGAACTAGACATATTACTTGAAAAACACAAGCTACCAAAGCTCACTAAAAAATATAGATAGATAGACAGATAACCTCAATAGCTCTATAACTACTAACGAAATTGAATTTGTAGTTTAAACCCACTGTGAAAAACAACAATGACAACAAACCTCCAAGCCCAGATAGATTCACTAATGAATTCTATCAAACATTTAAGGAAGAAATAGTATGCAATTCTATGCAAAGTCTTCCAGAAAATTGAAGAGGAAGGGATATTTTCCAACTCATTGTATGAGACCACCATTATCATGATATAAAAACCAGACAGAGCCAATAAAAGAAAAATACAGAATAAATATTCCTCATGACCAGATGTGCAAAATTTCTTTTTTTAAAAAAAAATTTAGCAAATTAAATCCAATAACATATTAAAAAGATAATACATCATGACCAAGTGTGGACTATTCCAGACTGCTAGGTTGGTTTAATATTAAAAAATTAATCGGTGTAATGCACCATATTAGCAAACTAAAGAAAAACCATAAAATCATCTCAACAGACACAGAAAAAGCATTTGACGAAATCTAACATTGATTCCTGATAAAAACTCTCAGCAAACTAAGAGTAGATGGGAACTTTCTCATCCCAATGAAGGGCACTTATAAAAACTCTACAGCTAACCTTATACTTAAAGATAAGAGACTGAACACTTGCCCCAGAAAATCAAGAACAAGACAAGGATTTCCACTCTCACCATTTCTATTCAATATCACGCAGGAGATTCTGGCCAGTTTAATAAGGCAAGAAAAGGAATAAAAAGCATCTAGATCAAAAAGCAACAAATAAAATTGTCTTAATTTGTCTGACATAATTTAATTGTCTATGTAGAAAATCCTACAGAATATTTTTTAAAGCTGCTAGAACTCATAAGTGAATTTAACAAGCTTTCAGGATACAAGCAATATACAAAATCAGTCATATTTCTATATACCTATATACTAGTGATGAATAATTGGAAATTGAAACAAAATGTTATTTATAATAGCATCAAAAATATGATAAATCTGACAAAAGATTATAAAAATGTACACTGAAACTAAAACACACTGCTGAAAAAAAATTAAAGACCACTTAAATAATTGGAGATTTACTCATTGCTTATGGTCAAAGACTCAATAGTGTTAAGATGGCAGTTTTCCACAAACTGATCTATAGAATCATATAACTCCTATCAAAATCCCAGCTGGTTTTTTGTAGACAAGGACAAGCTGATTCAAAAATTCATATATAATTGCAAAGGACCTAGAATAACAAAAAAAGAAACATTTTTAAGAGAACAAAATTAAAAGACTAACACTACCTGATTTTAAGGTGCATTATAAAGCTATAGTAATTAAGACAGGGTGCTAGCGACATGAAGATAGACAAATGTACCTATAGGAATGACTAAAGAGTTTATAAATGGACCCAGAAATATGTGGACAACTTATTTTCAACAAAGATGCAAAGGCAATTCAGTGAAGAAAGGATGATCTTTTCAACAAATGTTGCTAAAATATGCATAAGTGAACTTAGATCAATATTAACGCAATACAAAGATTAATTTTAAATGTATCATAGATCTAAATGTAAAGCCTAAAACTATAAACTTCTGGAACAAAATATAGATGAAAATCTTTATGATCTTTCATTAGGCAAAGATTTCTTAGCTACGACATCAAAAGCATGATCCATAGAAGAACAAATTGCTAAATGAGACTTCATGAAAACTAAAAACTGTTAAGAAATTAAAGACAAGCCAGATTGAGAGAAAATATCTAAAAAGCATATATCTCATAAAAGATTTGTATCTAAAATATGTTAAGAATCCTCAAAATTCTAAAATGAAAACACCAGCAATCCAGTAAATATATGGGCAAAAGATGTGAACAGATACCATCAAAGAAGATATATGAGTGGCAGATAAGCACAGGGAAGGATGCTCAACATCATTAGTAATTAAGGAAATGCAAATTAAAGTAACAATGAGATATCACTACACACCAATTAAAATTGCTAAAATTACAAAGATTCACAGTAGCGAGTGCTGGTGATGGTAGTAAGCAACTTTAACACTCATACATGACTCGTGAGAATGTAAAATGGTATACCCACTTTGGAAAACTTTTTCTTAAAAAGTAAAATATACACCTGCCATATGATCCAGCCATTCCACACAAAGATTTGTGCACAAATATTCATAGCAGTTCTACTTTTAATAACAAAAAACTGAAACAACCCAGATGGCCATTAACAGGTGAATGGTTAAACAAATTGTGACATAGCCACACAACGGAATATTCCTGAGCAATAAAAAAAAGAATGAAGGTATGATATACATAATAACAAGGAGGAATCTTAAAATGATTATACTGAGTGGGAAAAATGAGAATAAATATATATGATTCCATTTATTTGAAACCCTAGAAATGCAAGCTAGCCTACAGTGACAGAAAGCAGATCACCGTGTTTGCCTCAGGATGGGTGGAGGTGCGAGGGTGGGGAAGGAGAGATCACAAAGGGGCACGAGAAAACTTTTCCGTGGCGATGGACATGTTCATTATCTTGATTGTGGTGATGGTTTCACCAGTGTGTACGTATGTCAAAATGTAACAACACTGTCCACTCATACTTTAAACATGTGTAGTTTATTGTGTGTCACTTAAACCTCGATAAAGCTGTTTTAAAAAAATACATAAGAAAATAGAGACTGATCTGCTCAAATATACGAATATATTGCTTTTACATATAGGCATATCTAACTACAAATAAACAAGTTGGTCCTGCACAAAAACTGATGTAGTTCCTCAAAAGAATATTGTAAATGAGTCTGATTCATAGATGATCAACCAATTCTAGTCCAAAAGGTACACTTTTGCTATCCTTCTTTGCATTTCTTATGCAAAATCAAGGTTTCAAATGTCTTAAACACAAATTTAACATGATCAGTAATTTTATTATGTGTTTTGACGATCTATTGCTATATCAAAAACCACTGCAGAAGTTCATGTCTTAAATGCAGTTTGGGCAGAACTCAGCAGGAACAGCCCATCTCTGCTTCCCTCAGAGCCATCTCAGCACAAAGTCTGTGAGCATCTGAAGGCTCATTGACTCACAAGTTCTGCGGTTGAGGCTGGCTGTCCACTGGGACCTCGGCTTGGCCAGAGCCACGACACAAAGCCTCTCCATGTGGTTAGGCTTCCTTACAGTAAACATGGTGACTGAGTCCCACATGCTGATATCCCAGAGAGAGCCACCAGAAGCTGTGTCACCTCTTCTAACCTAGTCTTTTAAGTCTCACGCTATCATCATCATGCCACATTCTATTCTCTAAAAATCAAATAACAAAGGGCAGTTCATATTCAAAGGATGGGGGAGGGGCTAGAGTCCACCTTTTGATGAGAGAAATGTCAAAGAATTTGCAGATGTGTTTAAAAATCACCATATACTATGCTTATCAAAAATGCAGATTCCTCATCATTTCTTTCAAGTACATGGCCAGGAGCTTTCGTAAAAGGAGCACAGCATTGTGACTCTGGGACACTGGATTCAAATTCTGATACAGACTAGGAACAGATAAGTATTTAGTTCAAGTATTTAGCAGAGAAAGGCAGTGGAGGCACCAGGCAAAACATAGTCTATGGACTCCAAAAAGAACTCTTAGGGCCACTAAGGGATCAATCCTATAAAAACAGAGTGGAGAGTAATGGTGGACAAGCCAGCAGCCACCAACAGGAAAATCTTACAGCAGGTAGCAGGTGGCCTTGAGGCCAGGATTGGGTTTTGGTATCCCTGTTCTTGGGCAAAAATATACTTCCTCTGGGTAGCAAACATTCTGCTATTATTGCATCAAATCATAAAGAACCATCATTGCATGCTTATATGACCAGCCCTCCTACTAAACTAATGTGCTCCATAAGGGCAGGGAACATATTTAATGCATATTTGAACCTCAGCATCTAGTGTGGTATCTTTGGTGCCAGGAACTCAGCAAGTGCTAATGAATAAATGGAACTGAATGATCAAAGTCAAAACAGGGAACCAGTCTTAAGAAAGTAAGGGTCTAGGGCAGGGTATCAGGAGAAGATTTAAAACCCAGAAAAGTAAAGACTTATTATTGAATTGTATAGTGGTGTAGGTCCTAGGTAGATGGTCAGCACTGAGGTTCTAAGTATGATTGGCCACAAGGCTGACCTGCCTGAGCTCTTAAACAAGGGTTCCTTAGTTTCCCCCCAAAGATTAATCCTAAAACCTATGGTAAAAGCCCACAAGAATAAAGGGCAGAGACAGAAAGATCTGTGGCTGTCCATTGTAGAAGACAGCACCAGACAGTCTGTGAGACTCCTGCTTTCTGTTTCTAAGTCATTGTGCTCACAGAAAGGAGCTAGCTGCCTATGAGCCTAACACACTCTGAACAGCATGCCCAGGCATCTGACTGCACCACGTGACTTCTCCAGGACAGACCCCTCTGCTGTGAGTTCATCTGTCTGACTGCCCCAGGTTTCCACAGGCATCAAACAAAGCTCATCACCATGCCCAAAGCATTGTGTTCCTCCTGCATTCCCTAACTCCACGCAACAGAATCACCACCACCAGCCGGGCATGCAGGAGCCAGGCCTGTCCTAGAGACACCTCAGTCATTCCCAACTTGCCAGAAATGTCCTGTCGATTTCAATTCTTTATTATCACTAGACAGTGTCTCCTTTTCTAAGAAGCCCTTCCCTGATCCTAAAAATTTGAAATGTTCCTCTTCCATCTTCCCATGGCACACCTCAGTCAGACTCTGCCAGACCCCACTAGGGTCTGCCCTACTAGACCTTAAGTAACCAGATCCTGGACTATATCTTACTCCAGTACCAAGATGACATGGTTGTTCAACAAATGTTTGATGAACAAAGAAATTAAATACATCCATTGTAAACTGTGCCCCCACCCAACACTTCCTAACCCCTTCCCCTCCTTTTTTTCTTCCTCCATAGCATTTATTACCTCTAACATGCTATAAATGTATTTATTTATTTTATCTCTTTGTCCTTAATAATCCCTCCCCACTATTGAATGTAAGCTTTGTGACAAGAACAATTTTTGACTATTGGTTTACCTCTAAATCCCGAGTAGAATTGCACCTGGCTATCAGTAGGCTCTTAATAAATACAAACAAAACACCAGCCTCCACAGCTTAGCTGGGTTCAGATAGCCATGGCCTTTCTTAGTGACCCTCCTAGATTCCCCAGCAATGACACCTCGCTGATGTACCACCCTCTCCCCAAAAGAGCACACACTTTCCTCACTTGCCTGACAACAGCTTACTGCAGGGCAGCTGCTGCTGCAGCAGAACCTGCTACCAAAGGAAACACATCCCAGCCCAACATCTGGAAACTCACTCAGAAAGGTTTCAACCCTCATGTGCCAGGAAAAGTAACTTTTTCACTTTTTACAGAGTAGGCAAATGATTATAAAATATTATTTTCAAAATGCATTTAAGGAGGAACTAGCTGGTGCTTAAAAATTCAAATGCTTGTGGAAATTTAATAGTTTAAAAACTTAGTTTCAGAAAATATTAAATTTTGGGTTACTCTTCTAAGTCAGTGGTAGAGAATATCTTTATTTTTATAATAACAAAATTGAGGTTAGTGGCTACCTATAGTCCAAAAAACTATGCTGTTATCTTTTTTTAAAAAAAAATCAAATATGTGGTGAAAGAAAGAAATCTAACTATGGACGGTGAACTCACAATGCAACAGATGTACGCCTTACTGTTGAATTGTACACCTGAAACTTACTGGATTTCGGTAACCAATGTCACCATAATAAAAATAAATAAATTTTAAAAATAAATAAACAATCATATAGAGTTTTTACAAGGCCACTGAAATGATTTATTCATGATTGTCTGCATAAGAAGGCTGTTTTTAAGCATTTACCATATGGTAGACACTTTCAATATGTCATGCTGTTTAATTCTCATGACTTTGGGACATAGATATGATTAGACCCATTTCAGGGTAGAAGCTGCTCCAAATCAGAGCAATTAAGTAATTTCTAAAACATTTTATTTCTTAACAAAAAGAGATCTAAAATTAATATGGCAAAATAAGATTTAACAAAGTTAAATCGTGGGTTAACAGTTATTGTATATACTTCTTTGTGAACTTGAGATAGTTCATAATAAAAATAAATCAACAAATAATGCCAACAATTCACCCATATTACGGCGCTAATTAAGGGCAGAGCCCAGATTTAAATTCACATCTGTTTAACACAAAAGTCCATGTTTTTTCCCACACTATTGTGCTGCCTCTCCAAAATGGAAACTATTACATTTGCTTGAAGTTTATAACCAAGTCGGAAGACCTGTAAGGTAAGTTCGACTCATCATTAAATACAGTTATTATTGGCAGGAATAATAATATAAATGTGACAAACATTTTGAATTTATATACTACCTTTTTTTTCAAATGTTTTGTAACCCTAGACCAGAAAATGTGAAAATTATCCCCTATTCCCAAATTTTAGGTTGTAACCCACAAGCTCAAAACCAACCTTTCCTACAGTTCAAGACATAATTAAAAATAAGAAGGGTTAAACTCAAGAAATATTACAAAAAGAAAAAGAAAAATGAGTAAACTAAACAGAGTAGGTGGGTAGGAGGTAACTGCGAATGAGTTTTGGAAGAGTAATCCTGAGACTCGAAGGATAAGAAAAAGAGTAGAAACTATTATATAAAGAAGGTATAAAAAGAGGCAGGAGATGAAGGGAAACCTAGAGTTGGAGAAAGACTAAAGTTAGAGAAAATAAAAGGAGTATAGAACAAGAAAAATTTGAAATAGAGAAGAGACAAAGAAATAGTGGAGTAAAATGAATGAAATAAAAAAGGCAGATGTAGCCTTCCAGTGATTTCATAAATTAGTTCCATGTCCCGTCATGTAGGTTTTCCCCTCCTGGCATTAACAGGATCAGCAACTTTGAGTGATATTTTGCAATAGCAGGGTAATAAATTGAAAGCATCAGTGAGTAAACAGACCCCTCGCAATGAAAATTAAGCACCGAGGAATGTAAATTAAATTCCGACATGACATAATACTTAGAAATATGGCGCATGGCACAGAAACATCATGTTGTTATGGAACCATTTTCGATTCTACAGAGAGCCTCCAGACCGCAGGCTGCTGTTACAGATTTTATTTCTTGCCCCTTTAGTCCACCAGGCTGTGGACTGGAATCCGACTCCATCTTCACTACTGAACAAGCAGGAGGAACCCTCATGAACACATCCGCATACCCCCACCCACACCTGCCAACACCATTAACCAGCATGATGATGGGCTGAGCGGCGAACAGCAGTAACACAAACCAGAAATAAGGTGAATTCCGAATTTTTTTTCTCTTTTTCCCTTCCAGGGAATTTTTAAAATCACATTCACAGTGTGCAAACAATGTCAGAGCCTTTTTAAACCTACAGCTGTAATCAATTTTTCTTCCAGATTCAGAAGGTTCCTTTTTGTGGATAAACATTTCCTTCTAAAAAGTAAAGATCAAAATACATAAAGCTGTAGAGAGAAAATCAGTAAAAATATTAGTTTATACTGCCCAATTAGGCACTTGTTCTTCAGCTGAAGTTTTTTTTAAATGATATTTTATAGTCATTCATCTGTCTGCAGAGAAGTTTTAGGTTAATTCCAGTTAGGTTAATTCAATAAGGGCTTAGGTTCCATCTTTAATAAGTACCTACTTATACCAAGTTGCTAGATCTAATCCACACATTATAATTAAAACATGGACCATATGCTATGATCTATTAACCCATTTCCCATTCAGAAAAAAAAGTGCAGCTCGCTGCCAATGTTAATTTAATTTTACATAAACACACTCTTTGAGGCTGAAGCAAATCTGACTGGTTTTCAATGTGAAAATAAAAATGAAAAGGAGTTGTTTCTAAGCAGAACTTATCTCTAATCCTAATGTAACATAAATGTGTACATAAATCGGATTCATCAAATGAATCTTCAGCTAACAACTGTTTGAGAACAATGTTAACGTCACGCATAGGAATGCTATGTTTTCTAGGATTTGACATTTTCAGTGATCAAGAATTACTATATTTCGTAAATGCAGGTACTACTAACAACAGAATGCTATAAATAGAATGATGTTATTTGTTTCCAAGACTATCAATACACTTGAGCGATGCGAAAATAATAATTAAAACAAGATATTTCATGGTAAACTTTGAGGGTAAGGTTAGAACTCTAATCTGCTGGTTATCTCTGGGTAAACGCTGCAGCCGCAAATGCCACCGGAGGGTATCCTCCGGGCAAACAGGAAATGGATTCAAGGTCACCTTTATGTATAAGCAGTTCCTAAAGAAAAGTGACCTGAACATATCAACAGCGAGCACAACTCACCTATTCTTCCATTATTTCAAACTCCTGCCAGGAAGACCACCAACCACCAACCTCCTGTCATGGCTGGGAACTACCCTAAGCTGTACTATCATCACCAGAGCCCTCGACCTCCCCTTCCCATCTCCTTCCCTCATCTCTGCTGCCCCATCAGCACTGCTGTCTCCTTCACAGGTCTCACCCACCTTAAGTCCCTGAGGACTTACCCAGCCTCCTGCCTGTATAGCCTCTGCTCTCTGAGCCCTGCATGGAACACCCTGAGGGCTGCATTATGGCTGCGAAGTCAAAGGAGGAGCAGAAAGTGGTCTCAGACTGAGAAGAGCTGGCTTTGAGTCCCAAGTCCTCCACTTACTAATTGTGTGGCATGGACAATTTATTTAACTTCTTGGAGCTTCCATATCTTCATCCTTAAAATAGCGAGAGGATCTGCACTACCATCTTCATAGGATTGCTCTAAAGACTTTATGAGCCTCCCATATGGAAAAACATTTTCTAAGTACTATCATGATGCATACTTATTCAGAAGTAAACTTTTTAGAGATACAAGGTGGTAAATGGTGGTCTAATTTTATAAATTATAGTACACTGGAAAGTCACAGCCTGAAATTCAGGAAATGTGGATCCAGTCCTGGCTCTGCGGGATAATTCTAAACAAGTCATTTAACTTCTCCAATCTTTTGTAAGATTTAATGCTTTTACTGAGCTTGAAGATCTCTGAAGACCCTTAGGTACTAATAGTCTGAGTCTAGGGCAACATTGTTCAATTGCACATGTGTTAAATAAGCTTTTCTGAGCTAGCGTGGGAATGAAACTAACACTAAAACATTGCTTATATGGAAAATGAGTGATGAAAACTGGCTTACAAGTGAACTTTTGGAACAAAATCAATTCACAATTTGGAGATTGTTTGAATCACTACTACAGATTTCCATTACAAAAACATCTTTGGTTAAGTTAGGAAATAATCTCCCACGCTCTTCTGGAGTTGATTTTCCTCAACATTTGTGCTTTGACACATGGAATCTGGGGTGTACTCAGGTTCTTGGTTAACTAAACTACCACCATTTCTAGGGTCAACAGTTGATTTCCCTTTTGGTACACGGTGCATGTGTACATGCATGAGTGTGTTTGAGGGGTAAGAAAAAAGGATAACATGGATTTTACTTGAAATCTGATATATGAAATTATTATACATTATGAAAAGTGTTTTGAATTCTTAGAAAAAAATCTATAATATCAACACTCATTTTCATTTTTAACCTTTATTTCCTTACATCATTCTGACATTAACTGTTTAAGGTGAAAAAGGACAGTGCATCCCTTAAGCAGTCCTAATAAAGGTAGTGGGATCACTAGTACTTTCCAAAATAAAATTTAATAGAAAAGAATAAAATAAAAAGACTTTTTTAATTGCCTGCCCCAAAGCAGGGAATCTGTGGACACAAGTTAATCCTGAGTGCTGCATGTTATAGTAACCTTTTGATGATATGAAGGACTTTGTATGAATACACCATGGGATATTCTTGTCATAGAAGTTTGGGATTATATGACAAGAACTTTACTGGCCAGCCTCTGAATGGAGAACAGCCCAGATGGAGGCAGAACTAACAGACCCAGAAAATTCACATTAAAACCTGAGCTAGTATATTCACTAGCTCATCTCACAAGTTGCAAGACTGAGATTTCAATATATGATTGGTACAATAAAAACAATGCTATCTGAGAGATCATAAAGATTTTACTCTAAGAAATTCTCTCACACATCTTCCTTCTAGGATGAATGAAGCTGTATACACTGTCAAGAAGGTAATGTCTTTCCATTCAATGAAATTTCATGTTCTATTTAATGTTTTATTATGAGATTCACACATGCCTTTTCCAAAAACATTTTTAAAACATCACACTGTTACACAAAAACAAAATGAGCTTCCCATAGTTACCTTCCAGGAAAGTCCAGTTTTTCAGAAACTATTCCAAAGACTTTAAAGTTATACATTAAGATGATTGTCCTTTTCCCTACTATGGTGGCATTGTATGCCTCAGGGCCTTTCTAGAGTTATTACCAGACAATAGACAGTATCACACTCTGGCAACATAATGTCTGTGTAAAACAAAAAATTAAAAACCAAAAAAAGAGTGAACGGGGTCAAAGGTACAAATTTCCAGTTATAAAATAACAGGAATGTGATATATAACATGGTGACTACAGTTAATAATACTGTATTGCATATATGAAAGTTGCTAAGAGAGATCATAAAAGTTCTCATCACAAGAAAAACATTCTGTAATTAAAATATCAGGTCATTTCTACAATAAATCTGTTTCCCTGGTTTGAGGGGAAATAAAAGTTTTATCTGTAAGCATTTGATGTACTATGGCAGGATTGTTAGAAAGCACAGTTCTCTTTTTTCTAATCATTTTTTTAAAAGGTGAGAAATATCATTTTGTGATAGGATCATTATGATAGGAATCAAATTGAGGGTTCCAAGATCTTATGAATGAGACAATTCTGGGACAAGCAACAGCATGAGGTGCTCCTTCCCTCATCAGAGGATCAAAACAACCCTTAGGGGATCCTTGTCTCAGTCAATAGATCCTTGCAAGATCAAGCTTAGGGTAAGCATACATTGAAAACCTGATATTTGGAGGAGGAGGAGAAAGATATGGTGATGATTATGAATTATTAGCATTTATTTTTTATTCCTACTAGTGAAGCATTACATCAAGAGTTTTCTCCAAATTAGCTCATTTAATCCTTACAGCAACTCTCTGGGATAGTATTAACTCCACTGTATTTTTAAAACATCACACTGTTAAACAAAAATAAAATAAACTGCCCACCACAGTTATGCTCCAGAAAAGTCCAGTTTTTCAGAAACTATTCCAAAGACCTTGAAGTTAATGTGTTAAAAATGACTGTCCTTTTCCCTATTACGGTGGCATCATGAAAATAAGCTTATAACTGAATAACTTGCCCAAAGTTACATGGCTAAGAAATAGCAAGGCTATGCAACTCAAGTTCATGATGGGTCTGTGTGCTGGACCTCTCCATTTGCCCCTTACTCTCTGCACCAATTTTATAAATTGTGCCGACTTCATAACCAGGTTGGGGACCTCTGTGAATTGCACCAATGGGTTTCCTTGCCTTCTGGACTGATCTTCTCAAGATGATGCTCTCCACATGACTCTCCCTCAGGGTTCCTGTAACCAGTCACCCCCAGCCCTTCATCCCTTCACACCAGTGACGGTAACAGCTACATTGTTACTAGCTCCGAGGTACACACTGTCCAGTGTGATTTCTCTCTATCCTTGTAAATCATCCTTGAATTAAATCCCCCATAAATTAAACTAATTTGAATGTATCATTTGATTTCCATGTGGACGCTGTTATAGTCTTACTCCAGAAATCATACTCTCAACTACCATGTTAAACCACCTACAAAATTTTTAAGAGTCTCCGACACTGTCTAGGATAAATGTTAACCAGACTCGAGTATTATCTTAGAATAGTTCTGAACTCTGTGAGTCCTCCTGGAATCCAAATGTCTGTTAAACAATTTTCTTACACCTTCCCTTTACTGCTTTATTCCCTTCTATATCATATCACATTATATTATAGTATGGACTTATCAGTTTAAATATTAATACTTATGAAATTAATCATTTCCAGTGAAATTTGATCTCAAAAAACTCCACTCTTTCTTTCTAGGTCTCAGCTGCCTAGGACTTAGTCTTTCTTCTATGAGAATCTAAGCAGTAAAACACTGCTGTGAATGTTTCTGTTCAAGTTCTTTAGAATACTGAGAGGCAAAAACAGTGGAGAAAAAAAGGCCACCTTTATTCCTGAAGTCACCATACCTAGAGTACTATTTCCCAACCAATGCTCTGGAATGCTCCGGTACATAACAACGGTCCTGGGATTTCATGAGACCCAACAGCCAACTTCCGACTAGGACTATTAGTGTGTAGTTCACTATATTCTGCTGGACAAAGGGAGCCTGTAGTGTGTGTATTTGTGTGTGTGTGTGTGTGTGTGTATTTATACATACAAGCAGTACTGGTCCCTGTATCTCTGCAAGAAGTGCCGTCACTACACTCAAGGGACTGTAATGTGACTCCAACACTGCAGCTTGGAATGTAATTTCCCTTGAAAACAATCTTACAGAATCACAACATTACGGCTAGAAAAGACCTTAGAGATAAAACATGAAGATGTTCAACCCCTTCATTTTTCAAATGAGTCAAAGCACCAAGTCAAGAACTCTCAGTCCTGGGGGTCCTTCCCTGTTCCTCCACAATTTTATTAGTCCTCAAAACCACTGAGAGATTAACAGATTACATAATCACCCAAAGTACAGCCATGTGCCACATAACATTTTGGTCAACAGCAGATCATGTATACAACAGTGGTCCCATGAGGTTACGATGGGGCTATAAAGTTCCTATCGCTAAGGGACATCCTGTCCTCAGGTCAGAGCACAACGCAGTGCTCACGTGTTTGTGGCAATGCTGGTGTAAACAAACCTACTACGCAGCCAGTTGTATGAAAGTATAGTACAAACAATTATGCACAGTATGAAGTACTTAATATTGATAATAAATGACTGTTATTGGTTTATATAGTCATTATACTATATTTATTTTAGAGTGTACTCTACTTTCAGAAAAGTTCACTCTAAACCATATGCCGTGTCACAGCGGCAGCGGCCTCATGCATCTCGTGTTTACCGGGTCTCTTGATGGCTTCATTTTTCTCTTGTGCCTGATTTAATCTCATGTTGTTTTGTACAGTGACATACTGTGCAGGCTTGTAGCCTAGCAGCAATAGGCTGTACCATATAGCCTAGGTGTGTAGTAGGCTATACCGTCTAGGTTTGTGTAAATGCACTGTGATGTTCACACAATGACAAAATTGCCTAACGATGCATTTCTCAAAACATATCCACGTCATTAAGGCAGTGCATAACTGTAAACACTTATTAAGCCTAATACATTATAAGCAATTTCACATGTTATTAAATATTTTACAAGATTTTTTAGGACTGCATAGCCTTTTGGCTTTTGGGCAAACTGTAATTTAATTCACCACTGCCCTGTGTTTTATTTATCTCTTCACTCCATTGGTGAGGAAGAAATTTCTGCCCTAGGATTAGTGGGGAGGCTGGATACATGACACCCAACTCTGGACAGATTAGACTGACAGCAGTTTATTAGTTACACCTACCCATAGTCCGGGGAAGGACAATACATGTCATACAGGTTGCACTTGAGAACAGAGTGTATAAGCAGGGTCTGTGGGTGGCACACTTGTAGTAACAAGAAAGTGAGGTGCCCCCTGGTGCCTGCAGGAGGATGTGATGGGCTTGTTTGAATAATACCACAGGCTGGCAGGGAACTGAAGCCCACTACTCAGGGATAAGCAGCCACTGTGTCATGAGGAGGGATTTTGGCTACAGTATCTTGTCCACAGGGGCAGAATGGAGAAGGGAACTTGCAGTTAGTTCATTCAAGCCCCCTCCCCACACCTGGTTTTAGACGTCAAGGCAGCACATAATGTTGAACCTTAATTCTAGGTCTTTATACTACACCCTGTTGTTTAAATTCCCAACACTTCATTCTTAAAACAAAGCTGCAATAGGCATCTTCAAACATCTATCCTTTTACCTCTCTTGTCATTTCCTTAGGATAAATTCTTCAAAGCTGAACTTAAATGGGAAAAAGCAACAATAAAACACTTATCTAAGAGATACATTGGTGGGGGCTATATTCTATCCCATTCCTGTCAAATAATATTTATATTCTAGGCAGAATGTTATATTGCCTTTAACTACATGCTTTATCATTAGAAAACCTATAAATTCTTATGAAAACATTCAAATACAAAATCATATATAATGAAAAATAATTCTCCCTCACCTACTTCCAAGCCCCACTACCGGGCCTCTCCCCCAAAGCAACCATAAAATGTTTATGGATATAGAAGCTTACCATAGTATACCTTTAAAAAAAATTTTTTAATCCAATAAATGGGAGGATACTGTATCTTATGCTGAAACTACATAGTACTTCATTAGATGGTTGCTGTATTAGTTCACTAGTGCTGCCATAACAAAATATCACAGACTGGTGGCCTAAACAACAGAAGCTAATTTTCTCACAGTTCTAAAAGGTGGAAGTCCAAGATCAGGATGCCAGCAGGTTTGGTTTCTCCTGAGGCCCCTCTCCTTGGCTTGCAAACAGCCACCTTCTCACTCTGTTCCCAAATGGCCTTATCTCTTCGTGTGTGCCCCATGGTGTCCCTTTCACTTCTTGTAAGAACACCAGGAGTATTGGCTTAGGGCCCCACCCTTAAGACCTCATTTGTACTAAATCACTTCCTTAAGGCTCTATCTCTAAATACAGTCTCATTCTAAGGTTCTGGGGGTTAGGGCTTCAACATAGGGATTGGAGGGGTACAATATAGTCCAAAACAAATGCATTAGAATTTTTGTTGTTTCCAGCTTTTTGCTATTATAACAATGCTGCGATGAACATCATTGTATCTTTGTACGTGTGGTAGTATATCCATAGAATAAACTCCTAAAAGTAAAATTGCTAAGTCAAAGGAATAACTTTTCATATATACTGTCAAATTGCCCTCCAAAAAGTTTTGTCAATTTTAAACTTCCACTGACAGTATATGAGAATAATCATTTCCTCTCATGTACCATGTCATGTTACCAAACTTTCTTCTTTGCCAATCTGTAAGTAAAGAATATTATCTTATTTTGGACTGGTTTTTCAATGATCAGTGAGGTTAAACAATATGCATTTGTTATAATGACTACTGTTCTTTTTTCATACATGCTATTGTATCTACAGTGGTTAAATGCTTATATTATATACAGTATTTTAGGAAATAGAAATTGCTAAAATGTCTTTATTCAAATCTACAGTCAGGTAATTGAAACATTGGTTCCAATATATCTAATCAAATTTAAAGAAGTATGGCCACATATGTTTTGCATGGAGTCTATTCCAAATAAGTACTTGCTGAATGAAATTGATCACTGATGGCATCTGCTATCCATCATCAACAGTGATAAAACCAGCCCTTAATTATCAGTGCATTGCTGAGTGGTTGTGTATCTCTCAATAACTTCGAATTAATTTGAAGATATTTTCCTCTACCAATTTTTTTCCAGTTGAAATAAATATATGCTGATGTTTCCAAATTGCATTGAAAGATAAAGGTTGTTTTAATTTTAAAATTACCTGAAAACATTTGGCAAATGAATTTAATTTTTAACCTGGAACTAGTGCAGACTTAACTTTTGTTGTACACCACTATGCTTTTGGGGCCCATGTAAGACATGAGACCAGGGCAGCCTCAAGATAGGAATTCCTATCAGAATGATCAGGCAGTGTGAACGAAGACAGGTTCAAATGAATAGGCAAGATGCTGGGAAAAGATGAGAATGCTTGCTATGGAACATAAAATTTCTAAAAGTAAAGCTGCCTGCAGGACTTCGATATGAGTGTCTTTATTGGGAGAGGGCCCCAGAGTAAGGAAGGAAATCATTTTCATATTTAATAGAACAGTCTAGGTTCCCTAAGTGCCTCATAATAGCAGCAAGAATATTTACGAACAGCTACACTAGTCAATTCTGTTTGCCACATGTAAATCTAAAAGTGCACATTAAGTTTGCCATGTTTCAGGATTTCATCATGTTTTTGGCAAGAGTGTTTACACATAAGGAGACCTTTTGTTAAACCACATAACTCTGATCTTGTTTATGAGCTCTAAAATTAAATTATCTCACATCACTACTCAGAAGGTAATTTTCATATTAGTCTCAATGGTCCACAGTACCACCACAAAAGATCCAGTCACAATTCATTCTGTGACTTAGGCGGCCTGTCGGCTTGGTACAATGTGCTGCTTCGTGGGAGTTTCATGACCTACAGACTCTCACGCACTTGGAGAGGCAAAGAGTAGCTGGAAGCACTTTTGCTGGATCTGTGGCAAAAGCATTTACTATTGAATAAAGGAAATATACCAGTGCAAAATAGTAGAGACTATAGTTCAGAGCCTGTAAACTTTCTCTGAAAAGGGCCAAATAATAAAAATTTTAGGTTTTGTAGGCCATTATTAGGTCTCTGTCATGACTACTAAACTCTGCTGTTGTATCATGAAAACAGTATGGACAATTTATAAATTAATAGGTATAGCAGTGTTCCAATAAAACTTTACCAAAAAAAAAAAAACATGTGGGAGGCTAGTTTTGGCCCATAAGCCATAGTCTACCAACCCCTTCTCTAGACTATATTGAGCTTCCCCTTCTCTGGTATTTTCTTTTTCAAACATACACACTTTACTATGCATAAGGCCCTATTCAGCTTTTAAAAAATTAACTTATTTTTTCCTTAAAACAACTCTACTATTATCTTCCCATTTTATACATGAGAAAACTAAGGCGCAAAAAGGTTACGTAACTTCCCAGGATTGTATAACCAGTAAATGGCAGAACTAGAACTTGAATCCAGGTAATCTGACCACAGAGACCGCAGCGTGCTTCTCCCGTGTGGTTTTAAACGTGCTAAGAGCTCTCAAATATTCATCTACCCTTCCAAGGACTCCTGAAGCTCTTCAAGTCTGGCTTGTACCCAAAGCAGATTATTTTTGCTGCTATTCATCCAAGTGGATTCCCAGGTTAATTCCAGTTCCATGTTAGACTTCTAGCAAGAGAAATAAAAGGACATCCTGAAGCTCCCAAATCCACCCTAGCATTTGGAGATTCTCAAATGCCTTAAGGCATCTAGAGCTTTATCCAACACTTTTCCCCCAATTTTCCATAAGCCTAGAAGTTACAGTGTGCCCTGGAAAATAATTTGGGACAACACTGTGTTACTGAAATATGCTACTTAAGAAATAAGAGAAGACATTAGAAAATTGCCATATTTCATGTAAAATTAATGACCATGGAAATAAAAATTTAGCCCAAAGTTCTCCTATAACATAAAATTATGGGTCATCTGAATGAAGAGATGAGGATTGTCACTGTAAGTAATGGAATGCTGTCATGAGGTTTGTAATTTTTCTCTGGTAAGTCTAAATAAAGTAAACAAATCCTGACTCTTGGTGTTCTGATGGTACTGAGGACAGGAGTTCAAATTTAATTTTCTGCTTGCCTAACATTCTTCACAATTTGACCTTCCCTCCCCATCCCATCATACTATCTAGATTTTTCTTCCAATCAAAACTTACCTCTTTCTATAGGGTTAAAACCACCATCCCATTTAATTAAAGAAGAAAGTAAACTGAACATTCCGTTTTGGAATATGGAAACTTCCTATGGTTGCCAAAAAGAACTAGAAATGCTTTCAGGTTGAGATTATACATTCAGTCAAATCAGCAATTATAATTTAATAGCTCTGTGCAAGGATTTAGAATGTGAGTAGAATGAGAAAAGAGGTCAGTCTCTGAAACAGCCCCTGGGAAAAGGAAGTGGGTGTTTTCATGTCCCATTCATAAAAGCCAAGGATGAGTCCATCAACTTTTGTACGGCCTTTACTACAGAGAAAAGAAAACCCACTGTTGCTGTTTGTTAAAAGACTTCAGCTTTCATATCCCAGGAGTACAGAGAATGTTTAACTCTAAAGGGGAAGGATATTTTTGTAAGTTACCAAAAAAAAAGATATTTTATCATGGAAATGTGTTTTGTCACTCATTAGGAAACACCACTGTGGAATTGTGACCTGGGTCCCTAATGAGCTCAGTAGTTTTCATTGAACAAGACAGACATGAAAGGGCAAGGGAGGAAAAAACAGGTGAGGCCTACTATGTGCCAGACTCCATGCTAGGAAACTTAACGTAGTTATATTAAGGAACAAACAAGTTTAAAATGTCAATTTCTGTCTTCGAGTTTTGTAGACTGCTGATTATCATTTTAAATATTTCATCTTATTTGAAACTATGTGTGGTGACGAATGTTAACTGGACTTATCATGGCAACCATTCTGTAATATCGTTGACCTTTGAATAATATGAGTTTGAACTGCACAGGTCCACTTATATGTGGACTTTTTCAATGAATATAGTCAATCCTCTGTGTCCCTGGGTTTCACATCTGCAGATTCAACCAACTGCAGGTCAAAAACTATTTGAGATAAAAACAGACTCACAGATACAGAGAACTAACTGGTGATTGCCAGACGGGACAGGGGTTGGGAGCTAGGTGAAAAATAATTTAAAAAAAAAAAAAAAAATCTTTGATTCATGGCTGGAAATCCAGGGATGCAGAGGGCCACCTGTATGCATTGTTCTACACCATTTTACACTAGGCACTTAAGCATCCCAGATTTTGGTATCTGCAGGGCAGCATCCTGGAACTAATCCCCCACAGACATAGGGCTACCTAGAGTTAAGTTTTGGAGGAGTCAAAAGTTATATGCATAATCTTCAACTGCATGGGGGTCAGCTCCCATGGTCAACTGTATATACAAATATCAAATCATTATGTTGTACACCTGAAACTAATATGTTATATGTCAATAGAAAAATATATATATTTTCTGTTTCAATTGCTGTTTGGAAATTTTTTATTTTATTACGAAAACACCTCTTTCTTTTACACTAACACTTTCATTTAAAGCAGGCCAAGGAAGATTTACCTGTAAAGAAGTCACTGTCCTGCTTGAGGTGAAGGATTGTGCCTGCGCATCTTATAATTGTCACAAGAGCAATGAAACCTATGGAGCATTTTTAGTTATTAAGCACTTCCTTTCCATCTCCCACCCCCCATTATAAACGAATATGAGGACTCTTGTGTGATCATGACTGTAATAAATGAGGCATGGCTTTGCAAGCAGCTAGAATATCCCCTGGAGAAGTCGTTTACATAATTAAACACTGGAGCATCTGAACATGGTACAGTGTGGGACCTATTCTTGCATATGAGATAACTTCAAAGCAGCATCATATACTTTCTCCAGTTGTACACTCAAATCACTCCTAAATCCTTGCTCCCCCACCAAGCCTTCCTATGGTAACCTGGAGAGCAGCTTCGGACACAACAAACTAGCTGCCTTCTCACACTTCCTGCTTCGATTTTGCTGAAAACTCACTTTCCTCAACTTAAACTTAGGTTTTTGGGGTTTTTTTTTTGTGTATGATGTTTTCTGTGTCCTGGGAATCTTAAATGCTTTAAGTTTTAAAACAAAGGCCATGGGGCTCTGCCTATAATCATTTACTGAGTACCTATAAACCCAGTGTCATACTGTTTGCTCTATTTAGATATCTATATGTTCTTTTCACAGATAATTCAAATTTCCTCATATAAGCTTCATAACAACCCAGGGAGGAATATATTACTATCCCCATTTTACAAAAGAAGTTAGAAATGGGCAGGACAGTGATGATGATTCAAACCCAATTACTGACTTCCAAAACCTGCTGTTCCTTACCATCAGTCAATACTGCCCATAGAGTGGTTAACATAAACCACATATAACTACAACCTCAGAAATTATCTTCAACTACATCTTTAAAGTATTTCTTTAAAAATGATTTTAGTAAGGTTACATTTAGAAGAGTTTGTTCTTAACATTGTTTTAGTTGTGGATGCCATTGAGAATTTGACAATGCTGTGGGCCCTCTGCCCAGAAAAAAAGCACATGCCACACATACAACAGTCTTCCAACTTTAAAGATGTCTCCACTAACCGGTTAGAATCCTTCTTAGTCAGGTTAATTTTACCAGGTCATCGCTTGCAGACATTACCAGCAAGTCCTCCCATTCCTTGCTTTTATTTTCTATTGAAGTGAAATGTACCATTTCCATTACTACATTCTGGCCATGATGTTCGGAAAT
Organism: Eidolon dupreanum; assembly: GCA_028627145.1. Classification (NCBI taxonomy): domain Eukaryota; kingdom Metazoa; phylum Chordata; class Mammalia; order Chiroptera; family Pteropodidae; genus Eidolon; species Eidolon dupreanum. Next base: position 62,914,002 of record CM053504.1, read on the forward strand.
GACTCACAATGGACTTTTCACATGGCTGAATGCCTATGTCTTCAACAATGATGTTAAAGATTGTGTGTACTCTACCCATCGACCTCAGAGATGTGTTTTGCTACTGTCAGTACATTTTCTCTCCTGTTAAAATAGTCTTGACTTATACTTTAGAACACACATAATAAGGCATAATTCATTCTCCTAGCATGGCATTCAGAGAGAAAGGGTTTAACCACAGGGCGTAAGAAAAACACTTAGGAGAAGTTAGATGTAAAAAGCAGTCTAGAATTGCATGGAGGTTAAGAACCCAAGTTTTAGAGGTAAGGCAGCTAAGTAAGACAGCTGTTGTTTCCACTCTGGGTTCTGCCACTTAACTTCCTGTGTGACCTTGAGCAATTTACTTAACCTCTTTAACTTTCTTTTTTTCAATATGGGTAGAATACAAATTTTATTTTCTTAAATTTATTGGGAGGTGGCATTGGTTAATAAAATTATTTAGGTTTCAAGTGCACAATTCTATAACACATCATCTGTATATTGCTTCGACTTTGCACCACCCAAAGTCAAATCTCCTTCTGCTCTCTGACTTTATTAATCTGTGGAATAGGGATATTACAAATCCTGCATGGTTCAACTTAATGTTAAGATATAGTTGTTGACATCAGATGAGAAACACATACAGCTTGGCACATAGTAAGCACTGAATAATGGGTGGTATTGTATTTTTCTTAGTAATTATTAATGGACTGGTTATAAAAAATGATATTCTGGTCAATTGACAGTTCCCATATATATAATCACTGTTAAAAAGTAATATGTGGGATTAAACTATGGACTTTTTGCCTGTACCCAAAAGGAAACTCAATAAATTGGACTACCGATTTTTAAAGAATTAGAACATAATTAAAATGCTTAAAGATGAAATCACATGAATTACCCTATCTTTTATTATTCAATAGGATCCTCTAGGCTCAGGGTTACACTAATAGATATTAATCATCATTATTATATAATAGATATGCAGAAATACAGAGTAAGGGAGGTTTCCAGATGATAAACTATCACTTATTCTTTTACTGCAGTACAATATTCTGTGATGTATTCTTTGTTAAGAAGTCATCTAGAAGATTTATTTTTAAAAGATACTGAGAATGTAGTGAGTACTCAAGGAATGTTTATTCAAATAAAGGCCAAATTGAAAACCATAGGCGCCAGACCTGTAAGTATTCTCTTATTATGTCTCACATTTCCCTAGTAGGACAAAGATTATATACCTACTTTGTTTGAAGCAATTATGTTAGAAAGCATAATTTGCCAATGTACACATTTAGTAAGTTGTGAAAAGTAACTAGTAATTAGTACATCAGCACTCCAACCTTGGCTTGACTTCAAAACCCATGTTGTTTTTATCATATTCTACTGTCACATTTTACAATGAAAAATTTAATTTTCAAACCAGTCAGGAAGTCTGCTTATAAAATATCTTCCTCTCTCAATTATCAATCTGGTAACCCGGGAAGGGGGGGAGAATGGCAAAATTGACAGAATATACAGAATGTACTGTCTCTTGAATAGAGAATCCAAATGCAAAAAATAGAAGGTAAAAAATATAGAGCTCTGATCTGAGACAACAGTTCAATTCAAAACTATAATGCCCTTGTTCTGGCTTATTATGTGGGTCCATATGAATGAGCTGCCATTGGAAATTAATTAGAACATCGGTTGCAAGCATAACTTGGCAATTTGATTACTTACTAATTTGAATGAAGAATTGTAAAGGGCACATGAAAACTGTATGCATAAAGAAAATTGCTCCAGTTTTAATGAATCATATCTTTTAGGAGATAAGTCACAGTTAAAAGTTAGTTTATATGCCAATTAAAGAAGCTATAATCATAAACAATTTGTGCCTAGAATAAAATTTAATCAATCTAGGATCATTTCCTTGTCATCTGTGGAAAAAAAATGTAGTAACTTATTTATATAATTATTACCAAGAATTTTTTTTAAAAGTGTTAGAATTCAAGGACTAGGGGAGAAATTCAGCAACAACTGGCAATCTAACATAGACTATTAATTCAGGCACTTCCCTAGGTGCTGCTAATAAGAAATAAGTATCAGCTTAGCCCTTAATATATCACCTGTATAGCCAAACAGGCCAATGAAAGAGACTTATGAGTTTGATAAGTCTCATACAACACAGAGAATGAAGAAATTCAGATTTCATTAATATTATCACCTCAATAACCCAGGCTTTTCAAAATAGTACCAGATCATTTTGTTGTATTAGTTATCTGCCTTAATTTTTCTACTAAAATCAAATTATTATCAAGAGTTGGAAGTATAGGTACAAAAGGAAGCACAATGTGTAAAGGTAAAATAATGCAAGCTAAGGCTCAGTTAGAAAAGCCAAAAAAGCATCCAGGTGCCTTGTTTTATTCATGAGACTGTACCAGAAATCATTAACAGAAGTGAACCAGTTAGGAAATCTCAGCCAAAGACAAAGATTTCTCTAGAATTCAGCTTTCCCTCAAGTGTAGCTATATCATGCAACCCAATTATGAAGTTCAGAAACCACATTTTTCATCATTTTATAAGGCACAGACATAATCAGTGTTAAAATGAATATATTAATAAACACCAAATCATAGCACTCTGTCTCTGAACAGAACAGGGGCAATGAAGACTTGTGATATGGACAAGTGTGCTTAAATTTAAGTAGCCAGAATTCAGTGGCATAGGAAGAGGTGATTAGAGGTCATGAAACCTCCTCTCATGGCTACTTAGGCATTTATTTTTCTTTAATCTTCCTTTGAAGTTACCTAAGTACTAAAGAATGTTTGGAAAATAAAGAAAAATCATCATCCATATCCCTGCCACCTTAAAACTATCGTTTGTAATATTCTCCTCTTGTTTTTTCATGTATACAAAATCCTTTATGTTACATCAGAAGGAATATATTATACATACCTTGCTTTTTTCCCCACTTAAAATATTTCTTTAAGATGCTTTTATATTGTTATTTAGAGCTGTCTTATTCTTTAATATACCCTGTTCCTATAGGATACCAAATAACTCATTTGTAATTTTTTGTTATTATAAAAAATATCACAACAAGCATTCTGGTATTCATTTCTTCATGCAGATATGCAGGTGGGATAAATTCCTAAAAGTGGATCTTCCTTAGTCAATGTTTTATGTCACTAAAGTCAGAGTTCATCCAATTTTTTGCATTTTATTTATTTATTTATTTATTATGGTGACATTGGTTAATGAAATTCAATAAGTTTCAAGTGTACAATTCAACAGTAAGGCACATATATATACACATATATGTATATAATTGAGTGTTCACTGCCCAGAGTTAGATTTCTTTCTGTCACCTTGTGACCCCTTTTACCCCATCCACTTCTCCCCATGTTCATTCAGTTTTATTCCACAGAGAGAACATTTTAGATGTTATATAACCTCCAAGATTAAAGTTTTTAGTGGTTCATAGTTTATTATTAAGGAAATATATTCAACCTTTCCTCTAGCATTACGCAGTACTAACATTTCTAATTACTTGCTTCAGTGAATAATGCAACATCCATCCTCATGCACTGTATCTTGTCTGGGCCCTCACTCTGGTTTTCCCCTCACTGATCTCTTCTTCAGACAAAGGCATCCCCATTCTAGAACATTCTCCAGATCCCCGTGACCCTGGAATTCCTTGCCTAAGTGGCATGATATATGCTACAACTTGGATGGACCTTGAAAACATTATGCTTAGTGAAATAAACATTCAGTTGTTTGGGAATTATATTTTAAAAAATTCTCAAACTGGTTATCATCAGAAAGTTTAAACTTTTAATGTAATTCAAACCTAACTATTAAGAAGTTCCCCTCCCTCACTCCCACATTCCACCACATTATAGAAATAGTCCCTGTGGCTTTATTTGCTACATTCAGATGTTTAGTTTGTCCCACATGTGTGTATTTATACAAACATAGCAAAAGGATGCATACCGAACTATTAGCACTGGTTATCTAAACTTGGCCTTTACACTATATAACTGTATTCTCTACTATATATACTTTATAAAGAAAGAAACAAGAATATTGCCTAGTTCCAAAAACAAAACAAAAATAGTAATGTAAACATTGCCATCTTCACTGCTAAGCTGAGAAAATAAAACAATTCATTTGGGAGTATTCAAATGTACTTAGCAAAAGCCAAATACCAATCCAGCTGCTAAATAATATGTCTTTGTAAACTTTAGAACAAATTTTTTTTACGTTTTTCTCTCAGACGGTGTATTAAGTGGAAGAGTAAATAAATCCATATGCCATTCAAGATAAAATGAACCTGGAGTTCACCTAAAGATCAAGCTTAGGCTAATTAATGAGAGGTCAGTCCAGATGATAACCAACCTGAAGGAAAAAAGCACCACATGAGTAAGCAAGCACATAGCCCCTTGCAATTTCACAAACATTTTTTATTTGGATGGATGGCCCAACTAGGGGAGGTCTTTAGCTTAAGCTCTTCCCTTGAGAGTCCTGGATGGCTAGACTCCAATGATTTGTTCAGTTTAGAGCGCTTCTCCTCCCAGAAGTGGCTCCCATTGTTCATAAAAAGCCTAATGTTTATATCAAGCAAGCACAAACCAAGAGTCCGCACTCCTTCAAGATCGCCTGCTAATTCTACTTCCAGCTTTAGGCAGACTAGAAGAGTAAAAGCATGTTTTTATCTTCCAAAGATCCCATTTAAAAAGCATAAAGATTGGAAGGAACCATACCTTACTTAAATCATTTTTTTATGTACTTTAAGCCAAAGCTAGCAAAAATATGTTGCCATGGGAAAGTAGAATCAGGCCTCAGGACAGGGCCCAAGGGTGGAAATGGGTAAACTCAGTGAAGAGGAACAGGAAGGAGCCAAAAGCACGCTTCCATGTATTTCTCAATTTTGCTTAAAATGAGCACACCCTGTACCACTCCTGATCAGCTCAAAAGGGCCATAATGTATGTGAATCATCCATCTAAATCAAAGTGTTTAATAAATTGCAAATGGCTATCATACAAAATAGAAAGAGATCTCAGACAAAACCATAGATATTTCTGACAGGTAGAATAAATACATCTAAGTATTTTTTTCATGTAAACATCTATAAAAACAAGGTGAAGAAACAGATATAGACAGAGAGGATTATGGCTCAGTCCAGCTTTAAATTTTTCAAGGAGTTGCAGCTCAAAAAATAAATAAAAATTAGTAGTTTTTAATTTCAGTCTGAGGTTACTGCCATTATCTCTTGGGTTTTGTTTTTATCTTTTCTAGCTATTATTATATATAATAAAATATATTATTATAGATAATATATAATTATAATAATTATAGGTTTCAGAAGTTAGTAATTGGGTTTGATTCATATTCACTGTCCTACCCATTTCTAACTTCTTTTGTAAAATGAGGATAGTAATACATTCTTCCCTGGGTCGGAATTATATATTATCTATAATAATATATATGATAGATGTTATTTAAAATAAATACTTAATATATATTTAATATATTTTAAAATTATATTTACATACTTCTCTGTATTAATCCCCTTACAAACCAGAGTTTTCCAATTACTATTTCTCCCAGATTCAGTACCCTTTTCATTAGGAGAAAATTACTTTGCATTAAATTGAAGATTTATAACTCAAATTTTTTTTTCCCAAATAACTTCATAAACATGTTAAACGGGAAAAGGAAGTTGGAGTTAGGAATTGGGAGGCTCTAAGAATTTTTCGTTTCTAAAGGATTGGCTGTGACTGCCAACAATTTTGTGGTTTTAGCTGCTTTCAAAAGGAGGAATGTGATAATAGCTCCTGGGTGGAATAATTTTGGCTGGACTTGATTAAATCTATGCTTAAAACTTACAGAGAACAGCTTGGACTGTATTTTTTTTTTTTTTTAAAGAAACTGCTATGCATTTCATCTTACTATGGCCTTGCCAGATTCAGAGCCTTCTGGGAGTCTGGCACTAGATTAGACACTAACAAAGCAAGCTATAATACCCTGGGTGATATGAGTTACATAACCCCAATCAACACTAATGACTATGTGTCTCACTAAAACCCTGCAGGTGTAATTTTGGAAAGGAATCCTAAATGATTCTAAGGTCTTCTCCTTTCCCAAAGGGCAAGGTCATTAAGCTCTCGGAAAGCAATCAGTCCAAAAAAATTATAGAACACTGGACACATTCAGCTGGCATATGATTTTCTTTTGGTAAATAGTTGTACATTCCCAAAAAATGCATCTAGATTTTGCAACTAATATCTTTTGTTCTTGACATCATAATTTGATGACTTTAGGACATATGATTTTAATACAACTGATGGTAATTCTAGAATACTTGAAAAAAATCAACTGTATGTTAGAAAACTCCTGGAGTCTCCATTTTCCAAATCTGAATACAAATAATATTAAATAGTAAAAATGGTTCCATGGGTTTCTGGTTCCAGGACAAGATGGCATAACTGTACTTCTGCTTATTTCTCCTGCTAAATACAGCTAAAATCCCTGGATGTTACACAGAAGACACATATAAGACAACCTGGAATATTTTTCAATTGCTGAAAGAAAAGAATTCTATATCCTGTGAAAAGAGTCTTCAAGAATGAAAGAAATCAGACATTCTCAGATTTAAAAATAAAAATAAAAAAAGGATTTTTGTTGCTAACAGACCTGCCCTAAGAGAATGACTAAAAGAAGTCCCTGAATCAGAAAGGAAATGATAAAAGAATTCTTGGAAGATCAGGAAGGAAGAAAGAAAAGAGTAAAAATTTAGGTAAATACAATAGGCATTCCTTTATGCATGAGTTTTCTAAACTGATGGTTGAAGCAAAAAACTATAACATTATTTGATGTGGTTCTTAATGTATATAGAGGAAATGTTTAAAACAATTAAATTGCAAATGGGGGGGGCAAAGGGACTTAAAAAGAGGTAAGGCTTCTGTACTTTATTTGCACTGGTAAATGTCAACACTAGCAGACTGTGACATTATGTACACGTGACACGATGCCTAGAGCAACCACTAAGAAAGCTATAGAAAGACATGCACTGAAAACAGCATAGATAAATCAGAATGAAATTCTAAAAAGTTTTAGTAACCTTCAGAAAGGCAAAATGGAGAAACAGAAGAATGAAAAATAAAAATGGAATACTTAAGCCCTAATATATCAATAATTACATTAAGTGAAAACAGTCTAAATTTACCAATCAGAGATTGGCTGAGTAGATAAAAATCATGACCTAACTTTATTCTATCTATAGCAAACTGTACACAACTTTGATAGCACTCAAAGGGCATGATGCTGGATGAAAAAAAGTCCTCTTATAAGGTCGCATAATGTATCATTCCATTTATACAACATTCGCGAAATGTCAAAATTATAAATATAGAGCAGACTAGTGCTTGCCAGGGGTTAGGGATAATGGGGATGGCGGGCATAAAGAGATAGCATGGGGGAGATCTTTGAGGTGAAGGGAAAGGTCTGAATCTTAATTGCAGTGGTGTTTACACAAATCTACACATGACATAGAATGGTACAGAACTACACATACATTGTACCAATGTCAATTTTCTAGTTTTAATACTGTACTATGGTTACATAAGACATAACCCTTTACCCAGTCTCCTCAATGATTATGCTGCATCTTATGTAACCACTGTGGAAAACTGGGTAAAGGGTACACAGGACCTCTTTGTACTATTTTTGCAGCTTCCTGTAAATCTGTAGTTATCTCAAAAACAAAACAAAAACCCTGCCTAAATTCAAATCTAAGCTTTACCACACCCTACGTGAACTTGGGCTCATTTAATCAATCTGTGCCTTGGTTTTGTTGTTTTTAAAATGAAATAACCATATCTACCAAGTTATGGTAAGAAATAACTGTAATAATACATTAAAACTGTTCTGTGAGTACTAAGTGATTACGCTCATATTTCTGATTGTTCTGTGTCATAGAGCTAGGCAAGATCAAGTCCTCTTTTTATCTTTGATCACTATTCAGCGGTCCCCAAACTTTTTGGCACCAGGGATGGGTGCTCTTATGAGAATCTAATGCTTCATGATCTGAGGTGGAGCTGAGGCGATGATGCTAGCGCTGGGGAGCAGCTGCAAATACAGATGAAGCTTTGCTCACTCCCGCCGCTCACCTCCTGCTGTATGGCCTGGTTCTTAACAGGCTGGTACTGTTTTGCAACAGAAAGTTGGGGACCCAAATCATGATCTATTTCATGTTCATTTTGTACAATTACCTGGAACCCTACGTGGCTAATAAGTGTTTTAAGCATCTAATACATCTAAGAAAATGTTGGCCTTCAGGATGAGCCTAAAAGGACTAGACACTGAGCGTATCGAGGTGGCACCATGGGCAGCTCTACCTTCTGACTTTATTCACATTTTACCTTGAGAATCAAAATATGTCTCCCAAAGCACAGGATGTTTACAACCCCATGTTATTCACTGAACAAAAACAAACAATAAGCACATTAATGTTTAATAAACCAAAAGTCAGTTAGGAAAACTGACACATGTATTGCCAGACAAATCCAGAGGAACAGAATAGGAAGCCAAGAAATAAATTAAATACATATGGGGAATTAGTATATGAAAAGGATATCATCTGAAATTAGTCAGGGAAAGATGGACTATTCAATAAGTTGTATGGTAACAATGCGACAGCCACCTGGAAAAAAAAGAAGACTACATCAGGACAAATTCTAAATGGATCAAAAACTTAGATATAAAAACAAAGAAATAAAAGTACTAGAAGAAAATAGAAATTTCTTCTATAACCTAGTAGTAAGGAAGGCTTTTTTAACAATGATAAAAAAAATGATGACACCATAGAAGAAACAATTAAGAAAATTGACAATATAAAAATAAAAAAGTTCTGGATAGAAAAAAAGACACACACACACACACACACACACACACACACCAAAAAAATAAAAAATAAAAATAAATAAGGGAAAATCATTCACAGAAAACAATAAGGTCAATAACCTATTTTTAAATGTATACAGTTATTCTTGGTCACATTGTTTAGAACAACAAAAGACTGAAAACAACCTAAATGAATGTATATCAAGAGGAGGCTAATATTATGGTTTAACAAATTTTACATGACAGAATATTATACAGAGAAAGTTCTTTAAGAATATGGAAAGATCTCTAGGTATATTAGTTTTTTTTTAAAAAGCAAAGTGAAAGCAGTACATGTGCTACCTTTTGAGTAAAAAGGGTAAAATAAGAAAATGTATTAGATTTGCTTTTATGTGCACAGAGAAACTCTGGAATGACACCTAACAAGCATTTGCAATGGCTAACCAGAGGATAGGTGGGTAGGTTGAATTAAGATAATTTTTCATTTAATATCTATTTTTTTAAAGCACAAATTATCTTTTTGAGATATAATTCACATAACATCCACCACGTTAAACTGTGCAATTCAGTGGATTTTCATACACTCACAAGACTGTGCCACCATCATCACTAATTCCAGAACATTTTCATCACCCCAAAGAGAAACCCCATATATATCTATTTTTTGAAACTTTCAAAAATTTATCTGTTAAAACGCTTGAGTTGAAAACAAATTTTAAGCATATTAGGAAAAGATTATTTTATTCATTTTAATCTCTATTAAAAGGCATCCCCAAGCAATTCTTTTTAGACTGAAAATATTCTGGTAAACACTTTTTAATCAGAAACTAGGAATTTTAAGATGCTGCAAAGGGTCTGAGTCAAAATGCTAAAAGATGACTTCCCAGTCAACAATCTAAGAAGTTATTTAAAATTTACCTTAATATAGGAAAAATGATCAAATATTTTAGCAAATTTTAAAGGCATTAAGAACAGAATCTTATGAAATTCTGAGATATAGAAATGCCACACTTTTTTAAAGACATAAAATATAAGAAAATCACAATGAAAGTGAACAATTAGTAGGGGAGAGAAAGTGGCTTTTGCAATACGAAGGTGTCAAGTAGAAAATACCAGAGATCTACAGTTTATTACAGTGGTAACCTAAAGCTTGAGAGAAATATTCCAGAAGCTCATTATCTGAGTATATGTATACTGTTTATTTATTCACTTATACATTTATTTACTTATTTTATTCATTCATTCCAGGCTGGCAACTTGCCCTTTTGCCTTAAACAAAATAAATTTAAAAGAATAGAATGATATAAACAAAATTTACAGACCTAAAAAAATGAAAATCAATTTTCAAAAGCAGTCCTTTACAGAACATTAACCTAAATTACAAGAGGGGAGACAGCACATCTATGGTATTGGTAAGTGTTCATGAAAAACAAAAGTGGTAATTTCTAAAACACTGAATATTAAATCCAGAGAAATTATATACACTTTCACAGCCTCTAGTTATTTCTGTCTAAGCTTTAGTTATTAAATTATTTACATCTTAACTATGGACATAGTAAACAATTTTTCTAAATTTAAGACTTTCCTTGGGAGAAAGAAAAAGGAGGAAAATTTACAATGAACAATATACATCTTAGATAGAAATCTAACAATATAAAACTATAGTTTAAATATTTGTTATGGGAGATGTAAATTTAAGTCTGTATTTGTCAGCTATAAACTAGTGCACCTATTAAACAATACTTACGTTAATCTGCTTTGTCGTTTATTTCCCATAATCCAGTTGGGGTTTGGAGTTCCTCCTCCATGTTCTTAAAGCACTCTGTATATTGCACCTCCTTCTGTTGTTTTAGATTTCTGTTGCTGTCTCCGTGTTGCCCTCTCAAGAGGTTGCCAGGAGGCAGGACCCTGTGTCTTTTAGTCAATGTGATAGTCACAGGACCTAGCAGTGTGCTTGGCTCAATGCTGCTTCAAAAACATTGCTTATTTAATTAAATATCAAAAAAAATTAGGTGTTCTAGCACACATTTTATATATTAACGACATTTTAAATATCCAATTTTTTCAAGTTAAATATCCAATTTTTCCAAAGTTATTGAGTTTTCATGTATGACATCACTTTTAAAAAGCTATGACAAATTTGCAAGATTGGATAAGTCTAAGAGAAACTGAGCCTTAGCAGTTTCACTATAAAACTCTCCAAGGCTAATTTTCTTTCTATTTATACAACTCTAATAGAGTTTACTCTTTTATAGCACCTTTGTCTTCATGTAACTCTGTGGAAAGTATTCCAGACTATTTGATTGCTTAGACTGTAATATGATTTTTTCCTTATAATTCAAGTATTTAATTAAATGTTGAAAATCCAATTTTTTTATGTTCAAAAAGTGTTAAATATTAGCCAGAATGAGTAATTATACTGCTAGCTAACTCCACTGGGATCCTACTGCAGCTGTCTTGCTTTATCTTGCCAACAGGTGGCAGCATGCTCCAGGGAAACATCTCAAGAATCCTGTGACCTTGTGCCTTAGTATTCAGAACTGCCAAAGAACTGTTGGGCTGTGAAATGCAGGGTAAACAAAATCTGTTTACTCTATTTCTTCTAGCCAAACTAGTTCCAAAGCAGCAGAAGTCATTGTATGATTTCAATCATTTTACAGAGATCCAGTGTCACCACTGTTGCTAATTATCACCTTTTTGTTAATTCACAGCAGGTATTATACCGCAAACTAGCAAGGTCCCTGCCCAGCCAGAGAGGAGAGAGATAAAGGACCAAGGGAAACTTGGGAAAGTATAAGAAATTGAAAAATGCTTGAGTGATCTGGAACATCTCTCATATGCACATTTGATACCTTTGAATCTAATAAACATGATAAATATTGAGATATTTTTACTGTTTATAATACTAACCCTTTCATATAACTATATTAACAGATACTAACAATAATTATACAATTACAAAAACTAATGAGGATTTTAAAGTCGATTGATTTAGTCATTCTCTGTATAAGTAAATGCTACAGTAAAAATGGAAGAATTTACCCCCACAGCATGGGTACTTCTGTTTAGACCGACATTCAACATCTTCCTACATTTTATTATACCTGTAGGATGTTACTAGCATGTGATCCTTTTATAGACTAATAAAATTATGGTAAAATGTTGAGCAAGTTAGATTTAACAAATAAACAATTACTTTGAGTTTTTTATTTTGTTTGTTTAGATTCAGTCATTAGCAGAATGCATTCACTTGTGTATTTTCCCAATTTTATTTTATTCTGCCATGTCATCCTGTTTACCTACACAAATGGTCAATTAATAGTATCTTTGATTTTAATGCTTTATCTTGACATGCTCTCTAAAAGGTTATTATTTGTATGCCTAGTTTCCATACAGTTTCCTAGGAAACTGAGAAATCAGTTGCTCTTTAAGCTGACTATACAGTTTAACTGCAAATCATTGATATGAGACTTGCTTAAATTATATAGGAAAGTAGCTGGTAAACCTAGAAATGGGTCAAGTATTAGTCAGATAATGATCTTGAATTTCAAATGAAACTTGGAGACTTTTGTAGCATATCATGTTCTCGTGCACAGTCTCAGCTAGGACTCTGTTGGCTCTGGCCACACAGCACCGGAAGAAGAACCACTTATCACTCCAGGTCTATAATATAGTTCCTGAGTTGGTGAGTACGGGACCAATTGTTAGATCTTTCCATATCTCAGATGTATGCAACCAGTCTAGACTTTTGTTAAATATATCAAAGTGATTATGACAATGATGATATTAGTTTGGTTTGCTGAGAAACTGAACATAGGAAATTCACCAGATAAAGAACTAAATGATAATTAAAAGTATGTTTTAAGGATAATTTCTAAAAACAAGTACTTTTAATTTTAGAAAGAAAGAAATAATTTTAGCTAGGTTCGAGGAATATTAACATGAACGAGCCAAGAAGAACAAGTCATAACAGAGCCCTTCCTAGCCAAGGAAGGCGTCCCAGGGAATAAAACATAAAATGGCCTTGAAAGATGCTGCAGATTTCAATCAAAAGCAAAAAGTTCATTAAAGACAATGATCAGAGCAAAGACAGGAAATTGTACAGAGTGTGGTGAGAGAAATGGCGCATCAGCTTTTGAGCCTGAGTACACAATGGGGATGGGGGGATGAGAGGGCAATAGCTTTAAGTCAGAAGGGGAAAGATGCTGAATGGCACAGGAAGGGCATGCACCTTATATTCTGAAGATACATCAAGTCAGTAAAGACATAAATAATTACATAATCGGATTCATGTTAAGACTCTGGGAGTAATCTGAAAGATGTATAGGAATAAGAGGGCAGAAAAGAAGCAAGATCCATTAAGATATTACAAGAAAGACCCCCTCAAAAAAGGCCTAAATAGTAGAAAAGATAAATTCGAGCTATTTCAGACAATTACTCCAGAGGACCAGAGTTTTAAAATGACCAATTCTTCCCAGTCTCTTACACTCACCCTAAAATTTATTAATCATGACAGAGTGAGGAAAAAAAAAAAAGCAAGCTAATACAGTGAGACAATTATTCTATAATTGTTTCATAATAACAATTCATTATAAAATTAAAAATGGAGAAAAGTAGTCAAATTGGATTGGGCTGTGCATATGTTGAAACATTGGTGGGCTCTCCAGGTTAGATGTTCACACAAATTGGAAATTAAGATTTGGGACTTGGTAGATGTACTGCTGTGATGTAATAAGAAATACGTATTTGGTCTCCACCCCAAGTTCCTGGCATGGACTGAGCCCTTAAAGTGTGGGCTCTGCACTAACTCTTGGTAGTTAATGTCAAAAGTGAATTAAATTGTAGGACACTCCGTTGGTTTTTATGGAGAACTAAAGAAGTGCTTGGTGTGGAAAACTCACACATTTGACATCAGAAGTGTTATGATTAGAGAAACAATTTTCCTTTAGTAGGCAAGTCAGGAATAGAAATACAAATTTGGGGATCACTTATGTATGAGTAGCAGAAATCGCTCCCTAGAGAAGGCATATACATGGAGAAGTGTTGATTAGCTTGACAGAAGCCTGTGTAAGTAGGTAGCAAAGAGGAGCTAGCTGGGCAAAGTGTAGATGGAGTGCTAGAGAAAAAATAGTGCCCTAGAAACTAATTTTTTTTTTAATAGATAGGTTGTCAACAGTGACAAATGCTAGAGTTCACAAAATGATTGAGAAGAGGCCATCGGATTTAGCAACAGGGTCCCTATTTTCAAAGGTTCGACTTCAGTGGAATGGTAAGGGGAAACTAAATTGCATCAGGTTGAGAAATAAGAAGAGAGTATGTATCCTTATCACCATACTTTGATAATTTCTGAAAACTATACTTTAGTATAAAAGTAAATTATAGCTTAAAATTTTTTTCAGTATACTCTTTTAAAGAGGGTGGTAATGTGCAGCACACTTAGAATGTGCAAAATGTGGTAACTTTGACTCTTAAAGAGGTGACCATCAGCTGTCTAAAATGTCACTGAGAACACCTTGTTTCCCCAACAGCAATATAGTTTTGTTTTTGATGTTTTTTTATACTGTACTTAAAGCATAAGCAAAATAGAGTAGTAAACCAGCACACCCAATGTGAAATAAATCCAGAATCTATACATCAAAGGATTAAAAACTGAGATACTCAAGAGACTCAAAACAATATTTTATCTTTAATATGTATTTTTTCAGAATTAAATTAAATGTCATTCCTATATTAATCTAAACCGTAGTGTTCTTTAAATCATTTACTAAAAACAAACAAAAAAATTAGAGTTGCCACTCCTGCTTTGACCCTAGAAGTACATAGGACATTGGTCATGTTAAATTGAACTCCAATTCAAACCACTGTCAAATACTTCTTAGTACCCTGATGAGAGGAACAGAACCATTTGCAAAAGGAAACTTGTCCTTTTACACATCCACAAAGCGAAGCCATTAACAAAGTGAAAATATTCCTATATTTGATCAATCTTTCTGCGAAAAGAGAAAACTAAAATTCAGTTGCCATAATTTCCCTTTCAAAACCTAGTAGGCTTGGCAACTAGCCAATTAGACAAATACAGAAATCCAAAACCCAAGGAAACTAAATCTGGTCATATTTGATTTTCTGTGGCCAAGTGGCTCAATTTCCCATTTCAAGGTAAAACCATAGGACATCTTCATCACCAAACCACCAACCCCATCACTTTTTTTTCAATTCTAAATTATTTCACTTAATATGAATATCAGACCTTTAGGCAACTGAGGATTCCCCTCTTCAACATGAGGGCTATGGCTTATAGTTTATTTTTTCTTTAATAAACTCAATGCTTTTTTGACATGAAAGCAAAAAGCTTTTTTTGTTGTTTAAATAGTTCATTCAAGTCACTCAGGGAGGTGTCTTACAGTAGGAATCCCAGTAGACTAAGGTCTATAAGCACAAAAATGAGATTTGGGTCAGTTTTATTCTCTGCTGTATTCCCAGCACTTAAAACTGTCTTTGGTACATGTGGGCATCTGGACATAATTGTTTAAAGAATGGATCAGAATCCCCACATGTCAGATTCTGAAGTGTACACTATTTACCACATCAGTTTCCCAAACTAATTTGATAATAAGAATAATTTGGG
>CM053504.1:62930028-63025745 GCA_028627145.1 Eidolon dupreanum
TTTTTTGAGCAAATATCTATAGGAATCACGCAATGCCAAACTGAAAATGGCTACAGGCACTCCACCAGCAAGAGCTAAGGGAAAAGCTTTATACATCAAAGGCATTCTTTGATTAACTGTAGCTTATGTAGTTGCTTTATTTGAGGAGCCTGGTTGCTATTTGTGATTAGTTGTTTTTAAGTTTTGATTTCTTAACCTTCAGTCATTTATAGGTATCAACTCTGGCTTAGGTTTGGATTGCTTAATAGACTGCTGAGGCATTAGAGTCACTTCAGTCTAACGGCTGGTGTTCTAAATTACTATAATAGCACCAGTACTCTCTCTTGTACATAGGTATGCTAGGACATACTGGAGAGATGACAGTGGAAAAACAAAAGCCCTGCTCTTGGGAATTTACACTCTAGAAGTTAGTTATAAGTGGAAATTAAATGAGGAAGCCATCATTTATTTCATTTGAATACCCTCACTTTTCTTACCAGTATTTCACATACACTAATGTTCACTAACATTTGCTAAATGAAGAAATGACCCATTTGCCTTAAGCATCAGAAGCCATTTTCTCTATCCTTTATTTTTGAATTGTGGTTTATAATTAAGAGACTGTCGATAAGTTTATCTCACTGGATGAACACCATGAAGTAAAGCACTGTTGAATGATACAGTAATTCAAGCAGTTGAACTTCACTGAATGAATAGCCGTACTCACCAATCACGTTTATGAATCAGGAGGTGGACCCTCACCAGATACTGAATCTACTGGCACCCTAATCACAAATTTCTCAGCCCCAAGAACTGTAAGAAATAAATGTCCATTGTTTATAAGCCGCTGAGTCTAAGGTATTTTTGCTTTTAAAGCCCAAAAGGACTAAGACACTGTGTTAGTGAAAATCGTTAGTCAAAACTCTTAAAAGATAATTGATTGCTAGCCCTCTGGGAATATAAATCAAGTCCTAGAAATCAGCTATAAATTTTTACCTACATTTCTTGCAACTAAGTAATTGCTTTGTATTTTAAATATATGAACCATCTTATAAGAAATTATAGGAATTTCAGTTTTTTCCTAGTAGGTCACTTTTTTAAGTAATGAGATTACCTATTGAGGTAAATGCTACTACTGCACAGTCAACATTCATCTATCCATCCCCTTTTTCTGTCTTTAACAATTCTGTCATTTAAACATAACCCTATGTTGGGAAAACTTCCCAAGGTGTACTGAAACCAACCTCCAAAGAGCCAATAGACAGAAGAAAGGCTGAAAGCTCCAGAAGTAAACTAAGAGCTTAATAAAGAAACTTACCAACAGAAGCAAAGAATCAAGCAGCAGCAAAACAGCAACCCCCCCCCACGCCAAAAAGGCCCTGAGGCTTCTTATATAGTGTGTCCAAGAACACAGGTGATTTGCAGCCTGTGTTTAACAAGTGGCACATGCTTGTTAAACAGGCGGTTTGTAGCCAGGTGACCAGTACTTGCTAAATATGTGCTTGTTAAGGCTGTATATTTCAAAGGAGTAAATAACTTAATGGGCCTACTTTTCTTTGTAAGAACATTCTTTTCAGGTGAGAAGGAACCACCCCTGGTGAGTGGAAGGTGAAACTGGCAATCACTGAGAGCGACTTGTTTCTTAAAATGACGTAGGTCAGTCAGGTCAAGCACTAGATCCCAATTTTACTAACACCCTAATTTTGTTCACCTTCCCCAGATTGTGTCTTTCAGGAGAGGCTGGCCCCTCCTCGGTTCTGGGATATGAATCTCAACTGGCCTAAGGCCATCATGGAAGCCTCACTCCACGTGCCCCCTTTTTGGTGATAGGCATAGACAGTTGAAGCAATTTAACCTAATGAGATGTGAGGGGAAAGTCCACTGGACAAAGAGGTTTTTCTTAGTCTTAAAAAGGAGCAGGAGATCAGGGTGTTCCCTTTTTCTACTTCTAAATATCATCTGTAAACTGAACTGAGGCAGCTGTCTTAGGATCACAAGGGAAGCCAGACTGGAGAATAAGCAAAGACACTAAAAGATGGCAGGGCAAAAAGAGGGAAGGAACCTGGTTCCTTGACGATATCATCAAGACATTGAAATTAATCAACCATGGGAATGGCCTTACCTCCACACATCTAGCTATGTGAGATAATATAAAAACTTAAACAATAAGGACATTTAGTAAGGTTTTCTATTCATGTAGTTGAAAGTATTCCTTTTTTCTTTAAACAGTTCTATTCCTAAGAAGTAGGCTTCTCAATATAACAAAAGGTATGGTAGATTGGATGCAAAGATAACTGCCAAGTTTTTCTATGTTTAAGTTGATCTTCCTATTAAAAATTGGAGTCTATTTCTCCTTCCCATAAATCTAGTCCTTCTGCCAATAGACTACAATAGAGTAATATAATGCCAGTTCAAGACCCTTCACATACTTGGAAGGCAGCTACCATGTAAAAAAAGCTTAGGTTAAACTCCTGAATAATGAGAGGTAACTCCACCCAAAAGGGAGCACCAAGACTACAACAATGGGAGTGAAGCCACACTAGCTGACACCTCATAAAGCAGACAATAGCCATCTCTACTAAGTCCTGCCCAAATTCCTGACCACAGAATCAGGAGCAATAAAACACCTGCTGTTTTTGGTCCCTAAGTTTTCCAATTTGGTCACTATACAACAATAGATAAGGAAACACAAGGTGATATTTGTTCTCTTGTTTTGTAAAATTTCTGTAGTCATTTCACTACGATTAAGAATTATTCAATGTCACTAATAGCTCTGCAAGCTAATGAATTTTTTTCCAAATATGTGTATTTTGTCTTAGCTCACAAAGGAGACTTTTTCTATGTTTATGTCACCCTGTACTAACATTTTTAAAATAATGAAATGCAAATAAAAGGAGAAATATTTGTAACAAATGAGTTGATATCCTTAGCAAGTAAAAAACTTTCACAAATATAAAAGAAAAATAGTGACCCCCTCAGCTTCTAAAATGGGAAAAGCCATTTCTTTGAAGAACCACAGTCAATAAACGAGAGGGAAATACCTTAACCTCAAGGCAACTAATTTAAAACAACATGACACATCATTTTCACCTATTAAGTAGCCAAAGAAAAATTGAAATACTAAGACTTCATGCCACCTAGGTTTCAGTGAAAAAATTGGAAAACCCCACGTTAGAACGGCAGAGTCAAAGGTACCAGTGTCCTTGAACTACAGGCACTTTGGCGTCTCTGATCACAAGCTGCTTGACTTTGGACGGTGTCTGTGGTGGTGACATGGGGATAATATAGCTATTGCACAGAGCTGTTGTTTGGAAAAAGCAATGTAAGTGGTTACTTTTTGTTCAGATTGTTTAGCCGCGTGTTAACTTTTGTCAGATACTGGAAATACATGTAAATTTGAATACTTTTCTAAAACATTGGCGATGGAAGGAAACCAGAAGTGACATGACACCAAGCATGGTGGGTGGCGGTGGGAGAAGGCCAGGGTAGGAGGGGGCTAAGGCGGAGAGCGGTACCCTCCCGGGAGGGGGAGGTGGCCTCTCACAAGCACCCCAGTCTCTCAGTGGTCCCCGGCTTGGGTTTGGAGGACCGCGGAATCCGCAGCCACAGGGGGAAGGCGGTAGGAAAAGTAGGACCCACGGCGCTGATTGGCTGTCTTGGACAAGGGGCGGAGCGGACGGAGGCTCAGGAGTAATCGCGAGCGGAAAGCCGTGGGCGTGCACTTCCGGTCTTTGTGGTACGGTGCAGTGGGTATGCGGCTTGCATCCTGGCCTCTCCTGGGCTTCCCGGTGAGGTACGCGGGCCCCGAGGTGGAGGGAGGGCGGGGAAGGCGTGCGACCTGGGCGGCGGGCGCTGGATGGAAGAGCCCCGTTCCGAACCCTGGGTCGTTTATTGGGGCGGCATCTGCGTGCGTCCTCGCGACGCAGAAGAGGCCAGCACTCAAGCCTCTGCTTTGCAGCAGAAAGGGCAGTTAGTTCCCCATCACCCTGATTTCCCATATGCCATGATTTAACTGGGATATAAATAATAGGCCCGTGCGGTCAGCCTAGCTAATAAACCATAGATTTGTAGCCCGAATGTTCGAATCTCTAAAGTTAATGGTAGTTATGGTTAATTTTACTTATCTGTCCTGTTAATTCAAGGCCATATTCTCCCATCCTAAAATCAGATCATGTTTGATCAGCATCATAAAATTAAATATATAATTGTTGACGTATTTCACTTTTTTAAAAAGCTTACTTCAATATATTCTAAGCTTTTTGAGAGCTGAGATAGACCTTTCCGTTTCTTTTGTATCTCTGATATCTGACATGTTTTTTGAGCACATGGTGAACACCTGAATACTTATTGGTGAATTCCTCGGTAAATTGATTGACGAGCAAAAAACCTTTGTACCAGGCTCACGACGGAGCCCATGCCTCAGTGTTTGCTGAAATTGAGTGAATACCAAAATTGATCAAATGGCAAATATTTAATATTGTTACTTAAATCAACTCATGTTTAATATGCATTTTTAAAAATGTTTTGTTACTACCTTAAGTAAAGGTCAGTATTTGCCATAGGTCACTAAAAATCCATTTTTAAAATCAACATTATTAAATTCTAGCTAGATATTGTCACCCTTGGAATTCTGAGGCTTATAACTTTATTAAAGAGGGAGTTCTGCAAGATTTACAGACACGTTTTTTTTCTCCTTGATGAATCAGGATTAGAAGAATTAAAAACGAAATTTCTCAGTCTGTGATTCGTGTTAATATTGCATTCTTTTGCTGCTAAAATAATTATAGCGTTAGTGATGGGACTTATGAAATACAGGAGACACTGAATGACAGGAGTGATTTTTAGTTTGTCACTTGATTATTTAATTACAGTATATTACGTGGATGAGTGATATTTATTATAAGTTCTCAGAGAATTTTTTTCACTGCTAGAAATTAACAATGTTTTTATATCCTTCAGGAAAGAAAACATTATTCAAAGAAACTCTGAAGTACAGTACTCAGTTGTAGTGAGCTTTTTGATAAGCTGTTTCAGCCCAGAATGGCTGTGGAATCCACTACAGTTTCAACCCTGGCACCTCGGAATCCTCAGGAACAAGAACTGATACTAGTGAAAGTAGAAGAAAGCCTTTCCTGGGGTGAGAAATTAAAGCAGAATGAGAGTACCCAATCCTGCCAAGAACTGTTTCGCCAGCAATTCAGAAAGTTTTGCTACCAGGAGACACCTGGGCCCCGGGAGGCTCTGGACCGACTCCAGGAGCTTTGCTATCAGTGGCTCATGCCAGAGTTGCACACAAAGGAACAGATCCTGGAACTGCTGGTGCTGGAGCAGTTCCTGAGCATCCTGCCTGAGGAGCTGCAGATCTGGGTTCAGCAACATAGTCCAAAAAGCGGCGAAGAAGCTGTGACTCTATTGGAGGATTTGGAGAGGGAATTTGACGATCCAGGGCAGCAGGTTGGGAACAGGGAGATGCAGTATGTTGTGGGGAAAGGATTTACAAACTGGAGCGTGTGGTGTCATCAGTTAACAGTAGGATGAAAATTTGTCTCTATTGAACCATAACCCTGAAGTGACCACTAGGGCCATACCCATCTCTATCCTTAAATAGTTCTTTCTTCCCTATCCCTTATCTCTGGAGATCTCTTTGTTGACCTCTGAGATTTTTACTAAGCATTTTCCTAGGGATTTTCTCACACAGCTAACCATATTTTACTGATTTCAGGTTCCAGCTAGTCCACAGGGACCACCAATACCATGGAAGGATTCGACATGTGTTGGAGGATCTCAAGAGTTAAACATCCAACTCCAGCCCTTAAAGACACAGTTGAAACCCTGGGAACCTTGCCTTTCCCCCCAAAGTGGTAAGAAATAAGAACTCATCTGAGAACTATTATCCAGGCTTCTGGTTTTGAGGATACAGAATTAGTTGTATTTTACAAATGTGTCACATATGAGCTTCACCTTTATTCTAGATGAGGACAAACTGAGAGATGCTCACTTTAGCAGCTTTGTATTCAGCAGCCCTCACAAACTGCAGTCATGCTACCTGTGTCAGTTTCCCTGTCATTTATTCACTTACTCCATTATATATCTTATTTGAGTACTAATACATGTCTGGTATGGTGGTATGGCACTGGGCCTCTGTCTTCAAGGAAATTTCTGATCTAGGTGGGGTGGTACACAAGCAAAAAGTATAATAAATTATAGACTAAAGGTAGGCACTGGATCCTGTGGGGACACATATAAAGGCACCTAACCCAACCTTAGACGTTCAAGGCATACTACTTAAAGGAAGAGGCATCTATCTAAGCTAAGACTTGAACTATGAATAGGAAAATGCCAGGTAAATAGGTGGGAGGAGGAGTGTCCCAAACTAAAGGGAAAAACTGTTTCTCAACACTTCTGACATCAGATGTGTGGGGTTTTCCTTCACATTAAGCAATTCTGACAGATGCCACAGGTTAAGATTTCAGTTCTACAAGACTGGCCCCCCACTTCCCATGCCATTTGCATGTAATAAGCCCCCAGGTTCGCCACACTTCTGATTTGCTGCAAATTGGCAGTTCCACAACCCCCTCCTTAGGTTTCATATTTGCTATAATGGTGCACAGAACTCAGGGAAACACTGTACTTACTACTATTTGTTTATTGTAAAAGGAACAAAAAAATGAACAGCAGTATATAGGGTGAGGTCCAGAAGGGACCCGAGTAGAGGAGCTTCTGTTGCCGTGGAGTTTGGGGTGTGGTACTAGGATGCATTCAGAGAGCACCATTCCAGAAGCTCTCTGAACAACTTTGTGTAAAGTTTTATGGAGATTTCATTATGTGGGCATGATGATTAAATTATTGGCCGTTGGTGATTAGCTGATTCAGTCTCTAGCCCTTCTCATTGGAGGTCAGAGCATGGGGCTGGAAGTTTTAACCCACTAATCGGTTGGTTCCTTTGGCAATAAGTCCCACTCTCCAAGAGTCAGCTTATTAGCAGAAATCCAGGTATGGATGGTAGCGGCTTATAAATAATAAAAGATATTCCTCTTATTTCTGCCACTTAGGAAATTTCAGGAAATATCGAGGGTTTTAAAAGCTCTGCCAGGAACTAGGGATGAAGGCCAAATATATATATCCTATATTACAATATCACATAAGCAAAGGCCACAGAGTCATAAAAGTGAGGGATTACATCCCATTCTGGGAATTGCAGATAATTCAATTTAACTTGACTAGAGAATTCATAGGGAAGAGGTGGTGAGGAAAATGGGGTATAGATTGTGAAAACTTATATGTCTTTCTAATTAGTTTGTACTGTTGAAGGGTTTTGGACAAGGGAATGACATGATTAGATGCGTGTTTCAGAATTTAGTTGCAGAATTGAGAATACATTTGAGGAAGGCAAGAGTAGAGCCCTGTTAGAGACTTGTAACTCAGGTGGCAACGGTGAATAGATCAAGATGTATCAAGGTGAAAGGTGGGGCAGACAAAGCTAACTCTTGCTTACTAGCATTTAAATTGCACTGCAATAGCAGTCTTTCAAAGTGGAGCATTTGGAGAGGTATTGTGAATGATATTCAGGTTTCAGTTTTGAACAGCTTGGTTATTGGTAGTGCTATTCATATAAATGGAAAACAAGGAAAAATATATCTAATGATGTGTTTAGTTTGGGACATTTGGGTGCTTGTGAAACACACACAAGTAATATGCCAAATTAGCATTGGCTTTGAGAGTCTAGAGCTTAACAGAACTGGGATAGAATTGGGGATCTGATTAGCTTATAATAAATGTATGTTACTCGTTGACTCCTATGAGTGTTTGTAGAGTGAGGATACACAAGAGCCCACAACAATCTGAAGGAATTTCATGTTTGAGTGGCCATGAATCTAAGAAGGAACAGCCACAGAAATCAGGCTAATATAGATGGAAAAGAATGTTTCTAGAAGGAGGATATTGTCCCTGGAGTCTGTACTACAGAGAAGCCAACTAAGTAAGATCTAGAAATTACCCATTAGAATAAGGAGCTATGAAGTTGATGACCTTGAAAAGAGTAGTATGGGGATAGGGGGGGAGGGGTGTAGCTAAGTCAGAAATCATTACAGAATGGAAATGAGAACAGACAGTCCTTTCATGAAGCTTTACTCTGATAGAAATGAGGGTGCATGAGGGAGATGTGTAAACAATGAGCTTGATTTTAAAGGATGAGAGATAAGCTTATTTAAATTCTGATGAACAGGAAAGAATCAGTGGAGGAAGAGGTAGAAAATAATAGGAAAGGAATAGTAAGTGATTGGTCAATTGAAGTCTCAGAAGACGCAGGAAAGGATAAACTGCAAAGTGTAGGTGAGGCCTTAGTAATAGAAAGGAGGTCCTTATGAACAGTTAAAAGATATATGTGGACAGTGACATCTTTCATGGGTAGAAGCATCTGTTTTATTTCCCATAGAAAGTGAGTACTGAGAGTGGAGAAATAAAACATCTGTTTTTTGCTGTTATTTCAGATTATGAGAACAGTGAATCAGCGACAAAGAAGGATATTTTGGGAGAAAAATCAGGACTTCCCCAGGAACCTTCATCTGGAGGAGTTAGTGAACACGAAAGCAATTTAGAGTGGCAGCAAGGAAGTGCTACAGAGGAGAAATTAGGAAGATCCCCTTCCCAAGGAGGCAGTATTAGTCAAATAATCTTCACACACAAATCTCTAGGAAAGAGAGACCATCATGAGCCTCAAAGAAGCTTGATTCTAAGTACAAACTCTGTAACATATCAGAAAGTTCCTACAGAAGAGAGACCTTATAGATGTGATGTGTGTGGGCACAGCTTCAAACAGCATTCCTCTCTAACACAACATCAGAGAATCCATACCGGAGAAAAGCCGTATAAATGTAACCAGTGTGGAAAGGCCTTTAGTTTGAGGTCATATCTTATTATTCATCAGAGAATTCATAGTGGAGAGAAAGCATATGAATGTAGTGAATGTGGGAAAGCCTTCAATCAGAGCTCAGCCCTCATTAGACATCGGAAAATTCATACTGGTGAGAAAGCTTGTAAGTGTAATGAGTGTGGCAAAGCATTCAGTCAAAGTTCATATCTCATTATCCATCAAAGAATTCACACTGGTGAGAAACCCTATGAGTGTAATGAGTGTGGAAAAACCTTTAGCCAAAGCTCAAAGCTTATTAGACACCAGCGAATTCATACAGGAGAGAGACCCTATGAATGTAATGAATGTGGAAAAGCTTTCAGGCAGAGCTCAGAGCTGATAACCCATCAGAGAATACATAGTGGGGAGAAGCCCTATGAATGTAATGAGTGTGGAAAAGCCTTCAGTTTGAGCTCAAACCTCATCAGGCATCAGAGAATTCATAGTGGAGAGGAACCTTATCAGTGTAATGAATGTGGCAAAACGTTCAAAAGGAGCTCAGCCCTTGTTCAACATCAAAGAATCCATTCTGGGGATGAAACTTATATATGTAATGAATGTGGGAAGGCTTTCAGGCATAGGTCAGTCCTTATGCGCCATCAGAGAGTCCATACTGTAAAGTAACTTGTGAATACAATGAATATTGTAAATAATTCAGTCAGATGTATATCTTTGTTAATCAAAAGGGTTTACTTGAGAGCGATCAAGACTCTGAAGATTGTAAACTAGTTCTTGAGTTTAACTTTATGCAGCACTTTCCAGTGCTCATGCAAATTGTCCCTTGAAAGCTTTTCCTGTGACTAGTTAGAATAGCAGATGGAAGAAACCTTGCTTCTAGGTTTTTTCTTACCATTAGAAATACTCAGGAAATATGAAAAATGGAACTATACCAATGATACCTCATTTACCATGAGAATGCCATGAAGAGGGTATGGCAACCCAGGCTCTGTCACTGCATCTGATTGTCGGTGTGCCAGGTTTGGGGGATGGTGAGGGACATTTTGAGGATTATAAGAATTTTACTGACCAAGTAAGAAAGTGACAGGACAGCAAGACAGCTGGGGAGACAGTTTCATCAATGATTTATCGAGCCCAGGGAAGGCCAGAAATGAAGAAGAATACAATTTATTCAGCAGTTATTTTTTGAGCGCCTGCTTTGTGTCAGGAACAAGGGATACGATGAAAGACAATCTCCACAGTTCAATGGACAGGGCAAATAGGCAATGACACTGGTATGATCAGTGCTTTGTAACATTAAGAGTACCCGACCCTTGTATGCCAACTATAATTGAAAAAAAAAATTGTGCAACCAAATATGAACAACTAATTGTTAAATTTCAATAAAAAGAGCACTTGACACAACCTTAGGTTAAGGAAGACTTATGAGAAAAATGATAATGCATAGGAGGTAGGCAAGCCAGAAAACAGTATTTCCAGTAGGGGGAACAATAGACAAAGGCCAGGAAGAAAGTCCGGCAGTAGAGAAGTTTCTAGTAATAGACAAAACCTGGAGTCCTTGGACCACAGTGTGAGAAGTTTCGTCTTGATCTGATGTTACCTCGGAAAGAATATATAGTTTTCTTGCCCAACCTGTACTCTAGGCTAGACCTTCCATGGGGTGGGGGAAGAAGGGAGTCAGAGCTCAGCTAAGAGGTTAAGAGTCTGTTAGAGTTCCAAATTCTCTTTTCCCGACAAAGAACTCCTTTGGTTCTTGAAACTATATCAGAGTTGCTGTCAGCTTCCTCCTGACTCCCACAGCTGGGTCAGAAGCTGCTGTGGTTGCCATACCACTTGTTTCTGGGGCTTACCCCACAGTTCCTAGTGCTGGGTTCAGGTGCTGAAAAATATTCCTCAGTTACTTGATCTGTGACTTATTCAGGTACTTGTACATGTTCAGTTTTGTCTCCTATCAGTATTGCATTCACTGCCTTGTGAATTTTGTTAAAGATGGTGCTAAAGGGAAGTGACAACAGAAAGTAACAATCATGGTCCATCCAGAGACTCCCTCTTCTGAGGGACTTGGCAGGAAAAGTATCCTTGGACTGGTGCTGCTCAGTGCAATGTGGAAAGATGTGTAGGCAGTCAGCAACAGGAAGACATTCACAATCCTAGTAGATCAGCATTATAACACACTTTATCAAAAGTGTAAATCTGGGAATCTAGAATCTGCATAGGAAAAAGTTTTCATGTGACAAATAGCGAAGTATTGTTCCTGTTGAGGCATACATAGATGAGCGTGTACTAAACAGGAATGATAAGAGGGCTAAATGTCCATGTTTGGAGAGCAAATGTGAAGAAAAAGGATAGGATTATTTGGAAAAGATGATAACATGTAACCAAATGGTAAGAGCTAGTCAACTCATTTTCCTCTTTCAGAGAAAAGACCCAACTGAAAAGAGTAGGACAAACATTAAGAATTAAACATATTACAAAAGGGAGATACTCTATATAAAAGATTTCCTGCATATAGTGATAAAAATCATCATAGGTACTTGTTAGAGCTTTATATATGTGTATTGGTTATTTCTCAGCCCATATCTTGCAGATGAGGAAATGAAGCCTTAGGATCATGGCTTACTCAATGTCATACAGCTAAAAAGTAATTAGGTTAAACTTTGAACCCCAGGCAGTAGGAATCAGGAACCCTTCTGTGGAGCCACTTATACTGTCTCCCCATGAAAAAGTCCCAAAAGAAAAAAATGTTCTTAAATAGACAAATTACAGAAGAATAAATGTCAATAGACAGTAAGTGTTCAGCCTTACTTAGATTAATGTATATTAAAGCAAAAGATAGCATTTTTCCCCCTCATAAAACTAACAAAAATTCAGGGAAATTGGGACTCAAATGTTGCCAGTGAGATGTGAATAGATACTATCTCTGGCAATACCAGAAGCCTTAAGCATTGCCTTTTGACTTAAAATTCTACCTGGAAATGTGTGCTTCAGAAATCATCATGACCATATACAAAGTATTAAAAAGCTGTTCAAAGTGATGTTGATTAATGTTACATGACAAAGCATTCAAATCTTAAGTAAAAATATAAGATGTACAATATGATTCCATGTAAAATATATTTATGCAATAAAAATACTGGAAATGTATGGTCAAAGTGCTGTACTGGTTATCTTTGGATGATCACATAGGCAATTTCGTGTGTGTGTGTGTGTGCATGTGCGTGTGTGCACACTTTTCTGTGTCTCCCAAATTTTCTTACAATAACTGAAACTTCTCAAATTAGAGCAAAAAAGTTTAAAAGGGATTAGAAGCCCAGGATAATTGAGAAAAATTAAGAGAAGCACATGCTTCCCATAGCATCTGTGTCCCTTCCAAGGCCTAGTAGTTTAGCTAACTTGTTCACTCTGATCCTCGACTTCCTCATTGGCAAGTGGCAGACATACCCATCTCAACTAGCGTATGGTCTCTTCTGCAAATATAAGCAATTTGCATGAAGATTTATATTTGAAAAAAGTAGTAGCTTTGAAATGGTGACTTTTGTTCTTGATAGTTCCTTCCCATGAATTCTGCAGCTGCAAGCAAATCACCTCACAGTTCTGGACCCTCAGTTTAAAGGGGCTGAAGTAGGTGACCTCTCAAAACTTCAACATTGTGTTTATGAAATGGGCGGTGTGGGGGGCATTAATACAGGTAGATGTCAAAAGTAATTCTTTTTTCCTTCACTAGCCTTCCTGGAGGAAATGTAATTAGTTCCTTTCCCTTCTGCTCAGGGCCCTCTTGTTTCCCCTGGCATAGAGGCAGTCTGGGGTGGGGAGGGGGTGTGTGACAATGTTCACCTTAAATGGATCTTGCACAGATCACAGATTTTTAAAAAGATAATGTGCAATTTAGACAAGGTGTTTAATATCAGTTTCCTACCACTCCGCTTCTCTGTCATTTCCATAGGCTGCAGTTAACACTGTCCAGCAGAGGAAGACTGGAAATCGACCTTGGTCTCTCTCAGCTTCCCTGTGAACTCCTTGCCCCATAAAGTGAATCCTCACAGCGAGGGGGAGTGCCAATTAGGAAAATTTCCTGTGCAGAAGTAACTGACCTGGAGAGTGTTTCTGCAAAGTCGAGGAACAGTGGGCACTATGGGCAGACCCAACTTACACCCACCCACCCCCTGCTTTCTGATGGGCCAGAACCAGACATTGCTGCTACTCTGTAACTTTACCATTGGCAGCTGGCTTGTTAGCTGGCAGAATGATCACAGATATAAAGGGTCATAGGGTTTTTTTTACACAAATGTTTCTGTTGAGGACCTGCTGAGAGAGGAGGGGAAGGTCATAGCAGTCTCCCAGGCTCTTGCTCCTAAAGGGGGAGAAACATCCTCATGCTGGTGGACACAGATGTGTGTAAAGGAGCTACCTGTTCTTACCATGGTCTTCCCACCACAGTGCAGCCCCAGATATCCTCCCAATTTTGTGACTTAACCTGGTGAACTAGCTTTCAGTTTTTAGGCATTTTTTGGCCCTGGAAATAAAAGCTAAGAATACCAGTTCCCTGACTTCTTCCCACGACTCCTTCTCCCATTCTAGCACATCTCCATTCATGTTGTGCCCCCTACTCCTGAATGAATAATTTCAAAGCAAAACTTAAAACTCGGATTTTATTACAACTTGCATTATATTCTAATATTAAACAGTTGAAGTATATGCTCAATAAATGTCAGAATCAATTACAAAAAATTATTTACCAAACAAGAATTTTACCAAAAAATATTAGGGATGGGGGAAAGAAAACTAATAAAAGTACTCCAAAATGTTAATGTTTCTATAGATAGCAGTATTTATACTTTCTCATTTTCTGTATTATCAACAATGACAATTCATAATCAGGGAAAAACTACTAAATGATATTAAAAACATGAAATCATCTGATTGTCACCTATAGGAAAAGGCAACTCTATCCATTGGAAAGGTCTCTTTAGACATCTGATTGACCTCAATGATAATCCTACAATTGACGGACACAAAGACTCTCCCACCCACAATTTCACCTCCCCTCTTAACCACAACAGCTTTGATCACCAAGTCATCTTCAGAAGTGACAGTATCTGGATGGGAAATCAAGACATCTTAGAAGAGGAACCAAACGTTCAGGTAGTGACTGCCTTCAGGAATTAATTAAAACTGCTAAAATAAAAACTAGCAGAGAAGTGTTTTAAGGAATCTGAGGGGGTAATTCAACAAATATTCATTGCACTCAAGCAGCTTAGCATCCAGAAGTGAGGGAACAGAGAATAAGGAATGGTGAAGCCTGGGAAGGCAGACCTCCCATGCCTGTGTTCTTGTTAGCTCCCCATTTCCTGGGCCCCAGGGTCAAGGGACACAAACACTCCAGTCCTGTCTCTCTAGCCTCCAAAATGTATTATTTCTTGGTGTAAACACATGTCTTTTTTCATACAATTCACCAGTCTTCCATCACACAAATTTTCCTGAGTACTTCAAGGTCTCTTAGGTCACTCTGGGTTTGGGGTAGGCTACCCTACTCAGTCATCATAAATAGGAGAAGAACCAACACATGCTCTGGCTTCTGATCCAGGGTCTATAAGAACCAACCCCTGCCAGAGAGAAGAGTCTTGATGAAGGGATGTCTCCATATCCTCTCCACGCCACTATATGTCCTATAAATTCTGCCTATAAAGTTCTTCTCCTTCTTGCCTTGATCAGGCTAACTTCTACCCATCTTTTATGTCTCAACTGAGTTTTCATCACATCCAGGAAACAACAGACTAGGTTAGGTACCCCTGCCCTGTATTTTGACAGAATCTTGGATATATCCTATCAAAGCACTTATCACACTTTTCTGTTTAATAAGTATATCATTAGCCCTTAACTCTGGGAGTGGCAATGGCCATGTCTTCCCCTGATGGCTGGCACACAGCAGGTGATCAATAAATAAGCAGACCTCAATTGACCTTAGCAAGAAGCTCAGGGTTGAGGAGAGAGCTGGTGAGGGGGCGGAATGAGCTACCATTCCCAGATGCTACTAAACTGATCCAGGGCAAAATTCAACATTTCACAATCACACAATTCAACATTTCAGATAACTGAATAACTCAGCACATGCCTCCAACTGTCAAGTGCACCAGTGCTCTTGCTGGGAAGAGATCCTTGACATTGGAGACTTCACCTCTTAGTCCATCTTATAAGAAGCTCTTTTAGAATCTCTGCCCCAGTCCTGGAGTTACTGCGAAGGTGCCCATTCAACACTTTTACCCTTGTGTACTGAACTGGACTGGAAGGACAGGAACTCTCAGAAACTTCTCTCTTCCATAGTCTCATACCAAAGTGAGTTCCTTGTATTTCACAATTGTACAACTCTTACAGAGTTAAACTCTAGTGTGAGTTCTCTGATGCTGCATAAGGCCTGACCTATGCCTAAATGTTTTCCTACATTCACTACATTCATAAGGCTTCTCCCCAGTGTGGATTCTCTGGTGCTGGGTGAGGGCTGAGCTCTGATTGAAGGATTTTCCACATTCATTACACTGATAAGGTTTCTCTCCAGTGTGAATTCTTTGATGTTCAATAAGGATAGAGCTTCTACCAAAAGCCTTGCCACATTCAATACATTCATAGCCTTTGTCTCCAGTGTGAATTTTCTTATGCTGAATAAGGGCTGAGCTCCGGCTGAAAGCTTTCCCACATTCGCCACACTCATAAGGTTTCTCTCCAGTGTGAATTCTCCGGTGCCTGATGAGCTCTGAGCTGCCCCTGAAAGCTTTTCCACATTCACAGCATTCGTAGGGTTTTTCTCCACTATGAATTCTCTGATGTCTAACAAGGTCTGAGCTCAAATTAAAGGCTTTGCCACATTCTTTACATGCATAAGGTCTCTCTCCAGTATGAATTCTCTGGTGTCTAATCAGCTTTGAGCTCTGGCAAAAGGCTTTCCCACAGTCAAAACACTCATAGAACTTTCCCGCAGTGTGAATTCTCTGTCGTGTTGTAACATTTGAGTTCAGACTGAGACTTCCTTCACTTTCATCACACTCAAGGACATTCTCTTCTGTGGAGATTTTCTTGTTAAACGTTGCCAAACTAAAATGTCTTTTCTGGGAAGGGGGCAGACTCATTTTGTTCTTCGTAGCACTTCCTTTTGGCTTCTTAATGTTTTCCATACCTCCTAAAGCTTCTTCAACTATCTGTCCTGAAGGAGTTTCCCTAGGGATTCTTCCTGGTGATATCATGGGTGTTGATGCTACACATTCAATAATTTCTTGCTTTGCTGTCAATACTTTGTTAGCCACCAGCTTTCCACCTAAAAATGTGAATAGAAAATGCAAGTGTCATTTGTTTCCAATGCTGGAAGAAAGGAACCAATTATAAGCAAGAACAGAAAATAAACTAAGTGAAATAGATATTTACCTATTATGAGGAAAAGTCTTTAAAACTTGCTTCCCAATCTAGAATTTAGAGAAGTGGCTTAGGATAGTGAAAGGTGGCACACTCAGAGAGTAAGGTAGACACAGAATGGGCGTCATCACTGATGAAGAGGGGTGGTGAAAGTTAGAGGAGATGGTGATAAATGGGAGGAGCAGTGAGATCACGAGCTAAGAGACAACCCTGGGTTAGAGGAGAAGATGTATTTTTAGGTAATGAGGATAATAAGAAGTGATAGAAAGTAATTATGATAAAGAAAGATGTCTAAGAGTCTTCAATCAGTAAACAAAAAAGTAGAGTGAAAGGTACAATTAGAAAATGCTTTTGGGGTTAGGATTGGGCAGAAGTAAGTGGAGAGGAACTAAAACAAGGCAATTGCAGATTCTGGCAGGTTCTGAGTTGATCAAATGATTATGAGCAAATAGAATAAGATACGCAGAGCATGAGAAAAGGGATACTGTGGGCTCCTAACTCATTCTGGGGTTAGATGGGCTTATATGTTCACTTTTTTATCTGTAAATGGTCAAAGAAGGTTCATGGAAACAAGAGGCCGATTTGACTTCCTGGAGCCAAACCTTCAGCTCTCATACAACATGTCCCTCTTGTTTCTAGATTTCTAGTAACTCAGAACAGAAGACTACTAGATGATGGCTGAGGTACCCTGATTATTTTGAGGTGGGAAAATCTAAAAACTGTGAAGTTACTTCCATCTTCCCCAAAGTCCTCTAAATTCACATGCATTTTACAGATCAGGAAACTAAGGCTCAGGAGAGGCGACATCACCTATGTAAGGCCACAGAATTTATAACTGGTAGAGTCTGAATTCAAACAAAGATGCATCAAGGCTTGCAGTTTTCCTGTATGTCATCTGCCTTCCCTATTGGTAGGATGCAGGACTATAGTTGCACTGAAACAAAAATAATTTTTAAATAATTTTTATTTGGTTTTAGGAAAGGCTTATGTTTTTATATGAAAAAAAATTCTGATACTCTTTGAGTTCACAACAAAAAAGTCTCACAGTGATTACCTGACCAAAGCAGATATCTATCCAGCTTTCCTTTTCTTCATTCCTTACCAGAAATTACAGATTTGGACAGAGTACTAAAATTCAAACTGTCTTTGGATAGAAATTTTAATTATTTAAGGCTCTGCTTGTTCAAAAGGGAAATTTTATGAAAAAACATATTAGCACATAATAAAGGCAGGAGAATAATACGCACCAAATTGGTTAAAGTCAACCTAATGAGAATCTAATGAGAAACTTTCTGAAAGTAGTAAAAAGGTAAAATTATAAAGAGTATAAATTATAAATGGTATAAAGTGGCAATAAAATTGTGTAGGGACAAAGTTAGAGCTGTGAAAATTAGAACAGCACTGTAACTTATAGGACTTAAAATACCTCTTCAAATTTTGTGACTACAAGAAGTCACTTTATAAGAACAGAGACCAGATAAAAAGCTTGTATAGATCCGGAAAACAAGATTTTTATTTTTTCAACTACATATTTATATTATACAAAAATATTAGAGTAAACAGTTAACTGGAGTAATTCCTAGGAATGACAAATAAAAATTGAAAGTAGAATAAGAAATGATCACTTGAACATTAAAAAATACTGAAATAATCCAAATAACCTAATTAATGTCTTCCAAAAATAAATGTTAATTCATAATCAAGCCTAAAGTCTGGAGGCTGAGGGTGAGGCACATATTATAGAAGGCACTTTGGAGAAGAAATAAGCTATAGGTTTCTCTGCAGAAGAGCTCTTCTCCGTAACACCTCTCCCCCAGCTATTTTCCTACCTGTTCACTGACCTGTATGGTCTAAAATCCTTTTAACTAGGGACATGTTCTTTAACTGCACATTGACAAATATGCTTTAGCCTTAATACTATGTAGATGATGCTCCACTGCCCATCCCACCTCCTTTACCAATGTGGTGCCTTCTTCCCCCAGCTGCTGTAAGTGTTGGTTCCCAACTAGTTACAACTGCCCCCTTCTCTGGAGTGGCCCTGGCTGATGACAGCCCTCTGGCACAGAAAGTTGCTTTCACCTTCACCATCTCCTCCACCCCCTGCCTCAAGAAGGGACAACTCAGCAATGCAGTTATGCTCCAGGGGGTTCCCTAACCCCATGGATTAGGCTAAGGCTAGATTTACTCAAAATCACATCATTGCCTGATCTTTTCCCTTCCTAACCCTACTTTTCTCCATGACAGATTTCTCCTGAAGAGCATGCCCTCAATAAATCACTTGCACTCAAATATCCATCTCTTCTTGCAAGACATACGTATGGTTAGGCTAGTAAAGAACCTACAGTAAAATTACAACCAAGGCTGTAAGGTTGTAAAAATGACATGGTGACTTTTATAAGCCTATCAAGGTGGATCCCTACAGTGACTTAAACCTCATGATCTAGGTGAAAGATGCATAATGATCAACATTAATTCTTCAGAGGTAGGGCTAAAACCCTCAAGACTAAAAACAGACCAGCATAACGAGATTTATCAGGAATAGTCAAGGCCTTTCAAGACCATACACTTGGGGATTAGGCATAAATGGAGAAAGAGGAAATTTTGCTAAGGCCAAGGAAGGCTGAAAGATGGAATCACTGTTGTCATAAGTGGACAGAGACAACAACATAATGGTACTGTGAAAGAATAAACAAATAAAAGATACAGTGTGCAACAGATTAGAGTTCAGGAGTGAATCTACCTTGTACTTTAAATTAATCAGATCCTCATTAGAGTATTTTTTATCCCTGTACTTCAGGTGAATGTGGAGAAACTGAAGCATGTCCAGAGAAATGTGCTAAGGTGACAGAAAGATGGAACATAGATGGAATCAGAGGTAATGAAATGTTTAGTTAAAACAAGGTCAAAGATCACTGCACTCATTACCTTCAGGTATAGATTATTTGTTACAGAAGCTCTGCTATACAAATAAAATGAAACAGAATTAAATTAAAGTAGGGAATATTTCATAAGGACATAGAGAAAAACTTTAATACTGTATTAGTTTGCTAGGGCTGCCATAACAAAATACCACAGACCAGGTGGCTTAAACAACAGAAATTTATTTTCTCACAATTTTGGAGCCCAGAAGTCCAAGATCAAGGTGTTAGCAGGTTGAGTTTCTTCTGAGGCCTGTCTCTGCTTGGCTTGCAGATGGCCATCTTCTTGCTGTGTCCTTACATTGGCTGTCCCTTGGTCTATGCTGTTTGTGTCCCAATCTCCTCTTCTTATAAGGACACCAGTCATAATGGATTAAGGCTCACCCTAACAATCCCATTTTAATTTACCCCTTTAAAGGCCTTATCTCCAAATACAGTCAGATTCTGAGGTACTAGGTTTTAGGGCTTCAACATATGAATTTGGGGGGACATAGTTCAGTCCATAACAATTATCAATATGAAAAAGCCCAAGAAAGACTTAAGAAATTACAGCAGAGTCTCTGTTCCTAAAGTCTTCTTTTAAGGAAGCAGAAGTAACCCACCTTAAATAATTTAGACATATACCTGCTTTAAGGCAGGGAACCTAAAGAAATGATTTTTTAAAATTCATTTTACTGTAGCTCCTGCTTGATGCAAAAGATATTTAGGTAAGCTCACCTGTCTAATGATGCAATGGGGAAGGCTGGGAGGGTGTTTCCCAGAAGGCTTCAGTATAGATGTACAGATTCCTTTGGTGAATTGCCAAGGTTTGGGGTCTGGGCCTTGATCTTGTCACCTCATCAACCTAATTTTTATCATCATAATTAACACATTTACCTCTTAGGATGGACTCTCATTAGCCAAGTTCGTGTAACTGAGCAATAAAATCAGATTGAGAATTAATAAGTAATGTGACCATCACACAGACCAGACTGAACTAATGTATTTTCTTACTATAGCTAAGCCATGGGAAGTTAATAAGATTGCTTGGTAAAGATGAAACCAGAGGAGTAGATGGATGTCACAAGAGTTTAATGAGAACAAGTTAATAAGCCTGATGTATCTGCCACCTATAGGAATGATTTGCCAATAACAGAATCAAAGTCCTTTTGGTCCTAATCCTTGACATCTGTGCTAGCTATTTATTGACTCTCAACTTCAACTTTATTGCCTCTCAGCTTCAAATCCACCCTTCAATGCCCTGCCTGTGATACTGAAACATTTCTGCTAGCCAGCTAGCACGACATAAGCTTTAACAATAGAGGGAGGCAGAAGGGTCACTGAAGGAGGAAGGGTGTTTTATTCCTGGTTCTGGTGTGCTCTGTTTATTCCTGAAGCACATGGGGCACCCAGAGGTGCTCACCTCCAAATAGTTCAGAGGCTCCATCCCCACTGGTGGCTTCCCAGTAAGTTCTATCTCACAGCATCTCTCCCTAGGGGGTGCCTGACACCCCAGAGGGTAGCTTCTCAGTGAGTTCTGCACCACCACACACACACCCTCCCCCTGTACCCTGTGAATGGCTTCCCTTGGTACCCTGAAGAGCAGCTTCCCAGCCAATTCTACCAACATAGCACTTTAGTGAACATCTCGATCCAGTGGACCACAGCCGTGCTCTCTCAACAAGATCTGGATCTCAGCTCTGGCAGGGGAAGGGGAGGATGTGGCACCCTCTTACACATTTGCTCCTTCCTTAGAGACATCCTATATGTGTTATTCCTGTATTCTTTAGAGTGCTTTTTTACTACTTTGTAATTAATGCCCTAATATTAAGCTTTCCTTGTTCAAGTTACTATGATCCATTATTCATCTCTATCTTAGGGACTGCTTTGCCAGTGGAACCATAATAGTAAAAATCCATAATATTGGTCTTTGGATATTATGGATATAATTAGAGAATTTTATTAGAGACCTTAATTGTTAACCCAAAGTTAGAAATTATATGGAATTTCAGATTCTAAGTAAACCCAATAGAAGAATATTTTTAGTCGAGGAGGTCTTTCCACAATGCTTAATAACATACACAAGGGACTGTCATTAAGAAAATGAATCATGCTGCAGACGAGAGCCCTCACCGTCATGCGAATCCCCAAACGGACTGTGGCTCCTTACCTCTCTCATGGAAAGCCTGGAGCTCCTGAGTCCCACTCTTGCACTGATTCTCCAAGGGCTGGAGCTGGACACTCAGAGACTTCAGTGCTCCCATGGATGTCATTTCCCTCCAGATCATTCCTTGGCTATAAGCTGTGTCCTAGGAGTAACCAAGTACCAGCACTATGATTCAAAGGATATACAAGAGGAAAACCCCTAGAATAACAGGGCAGGAACTCATTCAGATGATTAGAGAGTAAACAACAGGACTAAAGGCCCTAGTGACTTGATCCTAGAGGACAAATAATAACCCAAAATACAAAAATTGCATCATTCTTAGATACCCAAGTCAAGGCCACTCACAATGGTTTCCCCATTAACTTACAACACATAAAACAAGTAAAAACACCTACTTCTTACCTGTTGCACTGGTTCATCAGGCTCTTTCTCCAGCTCCTCCAGCATAGTCACAGCTTCCTCTCCATTCTTTGGCTGATGCTCTCGCAGCCAGGCTTGTAGCTCCTCAGGCAGGATGCTCAGAAACTGCTCCAGCACCAGCAGCTCCAGGATCTGCTCTTTGGTGTACATCTCGGGCTTCAACCACTGATGGCAAAGCTCCCGGAGCTGGCTTAGAGCCTCTCGGGGCCCAGTGGAGTCAGAGTAACCAAATTGCCTAAACTGCTGGCGGTAGGTCTCCTGATTACAGGCATCTCCCTGAAGGCCAAAGCCCTGTCCCCAAACATAATTCTCTTCTTCAACCTTCACAACCTTCACAAGTCCTTCTTGTTCTTTTGCAGCATGATAGGCCAAGGCTGTGGCCTTTCCTGACATCCTGGATGGAGATAGTCTGAAAAGGCTGCCCGTTTTAAGGCTGGGAGGGGATGGAGGTCTGTGTCTGAGAGATTCCTTCTGATTTTCAGGTCTTTAAGGAGCTCCTGAGGTAGATACTAATATTACACAGGGAAAAAACGTGCTTAGAATATAAATACAGGTTTTTGAAGATTGGTTGCCAGGGAGTGTAACATTAAGGGAAACTGACTGAAAGGAAGCTTCTGTATAAATAATACATTTATAGATGATTCAGTGTTTTTTCAGGATGTGAAATAGAAAATTTAAGTATCATCGAAATCAATTCAACCTTTAGTAATAATGTTAGGGACAACATTAGGGATAATAAGTAATGCTGATAGATCATGGAAAGCAGGAAAAACACTGTAGTATATTATTACTTCTAAAAAATATTATTTTATTGAGCACCTACTAGATGCCAAGCACTAGCTGGATAGTTAATAAAAATTTTACATAATTTCTCTAACAATTCTATAAGAACAGTCATAATTATGCCAATTTTCTAAATGAGACAACTGAGAATTATAAGCTGACCAAAGACACACAAGGCAATAAGCAGCAGAACTAGGCTCTGCAACCAGAGTATTCAGCTCTATTATGCCATGGAATCTCCCCCAAAGAAGGGAATTCACATTTAATAAACACCTAGGATGGTCCAGGCACTTTACAAATACTATTTCATTGGGAATTTACAATAACAATATAAGGTAAGTAATATCATCCCCATTTTACAGATAAAGAAACTGAAGTCCTTGAAAGTTAAGTAATTTACCTGAGGCCCCAAACTGGTATATAGCAAAGTCAAGCCACGAACCTAGTTACCCAGCTCTACAGCACTTGCTTTATTATAATTATTATTATTATTACAGAAGGGTTAATACCCAGGGCAATATTGATATTATAAATTAAGAATGATGGTGAAAATGTTAGGGAATGTCATGGAGAATGGCCAGGGAGAATGTACAAACAAGAAAGACTTATTCTTGACTTTAAGTCACAAGGTTCTGAAACAGCACAAAATAAAGAGGAATGGATTCCTTCATTCATTATTCCAACAAATACTTGTGCTATGTGCTAGGCAGTGACCTAAACAGGACCCTCAGGATTAAAAGGTTTGTCCTCAAGCACTCCTAGTTTAGTATGGGAAAGGGACAAGTGACAGGCAACACATTGTGATAAATCAAAGATGGAGGGAAGCAGACAGGGAAAGACAACTAAGACTAGGGACAGCTGCTTTCCTGGGGAAGACATTTCAGCAGTCTGAGTGAGCTGGGTGAATATGTGGGGGAAGGTCATTCAGGCAAAGAGAAGAGTGGGTATTAAAAGATGAGGAAACTGCAGGTAGTTTAGGGAGGCCTGACTAGTGGTTATTACCTCTGGCTATGGCTCTGAATCATCCATGGAGCACGGATACCACAACAAACTTACTGAGGCAGACTCTCCATGGATGGGGCTTCAGTAAATGCCACAAATGCTTCTCATGTGCAGCCAGGGTAAAAAAAAAGAAAGAAAGAAAAAAAGAAGAAAAGAAAAACAAACAAAAATAGAAACAAAAAGCCTGGGCCAGAGCTGGGGACAGAATTAAATAGTGTGAGGAGGCACCTATAGAAGAGCCAAGCCACCAACGTTCTGAGACATTGTAACACAGAGTTTGCATTTGATACCCCAAGGCCACAAGAATGGCTGAAAGTTATTTTTGCTCACCCAGAAAATGGTGTTAAGATGAGAAGGCTTCTGTTGCAACCATTTGGGTAATGAGGGCCTGAGCTACAGGAGCTAAATGATATAAAGATGGGAGATTTAACAGGATTTAGGGATACACTGGATAAGGATTTGGAAGAGAGAACAGGACTCAGGTTTCGGGCTGACTCTGGTGGCTGAAAGGATGATGGTATCATTACTGAACCACTTATGAAGAAAGTTAGGTCTGATGCACACAAAATTGCATTTCCTAAACTGTGCTTTGCCAGATTTAAGAGATGTGCCACACACTTACCTAAATACAAAGAAACTTGGGGCTATTTTCTTCTTAATGTTTTAGTATAAGAAAACTACTAAATACATTTCTTTTGTTCTTATGAGACAACTGACATTTAAGAAATGCCCTGACAAGATATCATCAGATCTGTGTATTGATGGGTATGTAGAATTTACCAAAGCCTGCATCACACTGATGTACGTCTTTTACTTGGCAATCTCTGGTCTATGTCATGTATCATGCCTTTTAATTTCAACAGGTTTGTGGTATTATTCAATTTTTATTATAAATATTATGCCTCACCAACTTGGCCACCATGGTGTGTGTAGCTGAAAGGGAAGATTTTCATTATAAAGCACTGCCTGTTCATTCTTCATCTCCTTCACTAATCTACAAAGTTCCATAGGTTAGTCCTAAATCCGCCAGGCTTATCAGTGGGAGCAGAAGTTGACAGCTTTGGACCAGAAGCCTGGATCTGTGTTTATGGAGTTGTCTGGGGAACCCAGATGCCCAACAAGTTAAGGGGTTGGAGGGACTGAGCTTGGATACAGCCCTTCCTAGTTCCAGCTAACTCTTAGTTCAAGCAACCCAGAAAGTACCTCCAGAGCAACCCTGACTGCTGAAACACAGCCATTATTATCATGTATCTGCATTGTTTGCTTACTTAATTATAAGAGAAAACACTAATTGAGTTTTCCTTATAGAATGGATCAATCACTGTCTACTTGTTTTAAGTGTCTTCATTTCCTCTCCACATTACTCTATCTTCTAGCTTCTACTGTTTTATTGAAGAGAAACAGAAGAGTTATGTAATTTGCTCCAGGTCATATGGCTTGTAAGTGATGTAGTCTGGACTGTTTTGAAATCAAAAGGTCTGACTCCAGAGTCCATACTCTTAGAGATGTGTACTCTGCTGAATTGCCTTTTCACATCTGTCTTCCATACCAACCCAAGGATCCTTTGATAAAGGACTTGTTTTTCACACACTTCGTGCAGGCACTATGCTAAGCGCTGAGCAGAGTTATGAATAAGACTGTTCTAGAGAGAGGCAAACGTCAAAGAGAAAGCACACATAATGACCTAATTTAATGGTGATAAGAACTACAAAGGGTAAAGTAGTAAGTGCTCTGAGAGTGACTGGTAAATAATCTAACCTTGACCGGTTAAGTAAAGACGGAGCACTGAGACCTGACTCAACAGCGAGCTTTGGCTGCGTGAGAAGATTCCATCTGTGCATCTCTGATTCCTCCACCAGCAGCCTGGCACACAGAAGGCGCAGGTAAGTGCTTGAGGAGCCAAAGGACGCAAGGGCGGGTGGATGAGAGAGCAAACGAACAAATGCAAGAAAGGATGGACCGACGGATGGATAGGCGGGTGGACGAGCATTACCGTCGAGTAGAGATGGCCACCTGGTGCAGCCGCAGGCTCTGCCTGTGACACAGGCAGGCTAAGGAGGCCGCGGCAAGGCGGCGGGGAGGGTGAGGCAGGACAGACGTGATTTGAGAAGCACCCGCGGCCGCACTGTCGGACCGCCTCACTCACCCTTTGCTCTGCGGGGTGCTGGGATCGACTCCAAGAAGGGAGCAGGACAGGCTTGGGCCGCGCGCGCCGGAAGTGGGGGGGCGTGCCCCTCTAGTAAGCCGGGAGGACTGAAGCTCTGTAGCAGGCGCGCCGCGGGCCCGGGGGCTAGGAAAGAGCGGTGCAGAGTCGGGGAGAACCGACGCGTCTCTGAGTGGGACCTGGGGTACAGCCCCTAGTCAAAATGGTTGACAAGCGACTACAAGAGAGGGAAAAAAATTTTTTTTAAGAAATATAAATGGAGAGAGAAAGAGAGAGAGCGCGGTTGAGTTTGCATCAAGGAGATAAAAATAGAACCTGCGGTCTAAAAATTTTGGTGAGAAGAGGACCAGAGCACATTCACACACCATAAACACGTTGTCTGCAATGACAGCCCTAGAAACTACGGGGAGGAGCGTAGGGGTAGGAATCCTGCCAGGAATGGCGAGGGTGCAAGGCGGAGAATCGACCCAGCAATGGAGTGCAAGAGCGTGGGGGACGGGTCGGAGCAGGAGGTCAGTATAATTTGGTCACTGAATGCGCTACTCAAGCTGAGCCCTGACGAATGACTAAAATGTCGATTTGAAGTGAAATGTATCCCATGCAGGGAGCGGCAGGAACTAAAGTACAGCATTGGCAAGTTCGGGGCATATTCGGGAAATTAGCCCAGCATCTTGTTTGGATGGAACCTAGTCTACGGGATAGGTTGGGGTCAGATTTGGAGAGTTTCAAATGCTAGGCTCAAGAGTTAAAAATATATTTAGTAATCAGGGCACATCATTTATATATGACACGCCCAGAAGTGTAAAATTTAGAGTATAATCTGACAGTGTTGGATAGAGCAAATTAAAAAATAGAGAATTGAGAAATATTGATGTCTGGGATGTGACGAGGAAGAGCAGATAAAGATGAGCTGCTCAGAGAGGGAGAGCCCAGATGGATCAAACACCATAAAAGCCAAGAAAGCATTTCAGGAGAGGGAACAGGTGACTAGCAAATGCGGCAGAGAGCTGGAGGAAGATGAGAACTGAGGTGAAGCTGCAATCAGGGGGAGGGGCAGAAGGAGGGCCAGAGAGAGATGGAATGTCCTTGCCAGGGATTAAGACAGTGTATATTCTCAGTAAGGTACTGAGAATACATAATAATTCCTCTTGAGAAAATGTGATAATACTGGAAGGAAAAAGGGAGGGCACTAGTTGGACTAGGCAATAGGATTAAAAGGTGTTTGTTTTTTTAATGGAGACCTAATTATATTTGTAGAAAAGGATCAAGTGAGTGGATAGAGAAATTGAAGATAGAAAAGAATAGTTGATGGAAAGAGAATGAGATGCGATAGGCAGGTGGAACTGTCTCAGAAAATAAGGTGAAACATTGTAATAAAAATTTGTATTTTGGCCTGTGTTGTAATGCAGAACAGCCAAATATTGGTTAGTAATTCTGATTTTACAAGTAAATAAGTGCACATATAGTTTGTTGAATATTCACACACTTATGTTCCTAGTGTTTAGATGAAGAATCAATATTATCAGTCTTCAGAAGTCCCCCTTGTGCTCTCTTCAATTAACTACCCTCCTCTAGCTCTGAAAGGTAGTCATTACCCTGAACTTTGATCTTGATAGGTTGATCTTGCCTATTTTTGTTCTTTATACAAATGGAATTAAGTATTTACTCTTTTAAGGCTGACTTCATTCAACATTGTGAATTCCATTCATATTGTTTTGTGTTGTTGTACACTGTAAATTCTCATTTCTAATAACATGATTTTGTGTGATTATGCCAGTATTTATTCATTCTATTATTGGCAAACATTATTAAGAGTGAGGTATTTAAATCTATAAATATATTAACTTATTTTTGGATGTTAAACCAACCTATATTACTAGAATAAATTCCATTTGGTCCTGGTGTATAGTCCTTTTTATGTATTAATGAATTTAATTTGCTAATATTTTATTGAAGATTTTATGTTTGTATTATTATAGATATTTGTTTTATTTTCCTGTGATGTCTTTGGCTTTGGTATCAGAGTAATTACTGCTCCCCTCTATATTCTGGGAGAAACTGTGAAGTTTTATCAAACTTAAACTGTTTGATAAAACTCATTAGTGAAGTCATCTGGACTTATGCCTTTGTTAGAAAAAATTTATTACTCGATTTCTTTACTTTATATACATTTATTCAGTTTCTATTTCTTTTTCAGGCAGTTTTAGTAATTTGTATATTCCTAGTTATTTGTCCCTTTCACTTGTGCTGTGTAATGTGTTGGCATAAAGTTGTTCATAGTATTTCCTTATATTCTTAAATTTCTGTAGTGTTGGTAGTGATATCCCTATTCCCTGCTTTTCTTTTCCCTTGGTTAGTCTATAACTGTTTGCCAATTTTCATTGGCATTTTCAAAGAGCCAATTTTTTTTGTTTGATATTTCTCTGTTTTTCTACTTTATATTTCATTAATTATTACTCTAATCATTATTACTTCTGCTTTGTTGTTTTTAAGCTTGCTCTCCTTTTTCACGTTTCTTAAGGTGGAAGTTCGGGTTACTGATATTTTCTTTTGTAATATAAGCATTTTAAAGCTATAAATTTTCTTCTAAGCACTGCTTTTGCTGCATGCCATAGAGTTTTATTTTGCATTTCATTTTAATTCAGTGTAAAATATTTTCTAATTTCCCTTGTGAGTTCTTCTTTGAACTTAAGTTATTTGGATATGTGTTGTTTAATTTCCAAATGTTTGTAAAGTTCTCAAATTACTCCATGGCTCAATCTGCCCTCTGGGCCAATGGAAGCCCAATCAGCTCCAACTTCTGGGTCCACAGAGATCCCATCAACTCTAGTCTCTGGGCCACATGAGCCCCACTCGTCCTTGAGCCACTGTCAGCTGAGGTGGTCCTGGTCCCCCAGCCCTCAGTAGTGGCCCTGCACTCTGGACACCACATTTCTTGCATGTAGAACCCCAGAAATCTGACAGCCATCCTTCATTTCTTCCTGTCTCTATCCAATTCAGTCTGAGCTGGCAATGTTTCTGGTGATATAACATTCTCAAGAACCATGTTGGTCTTCCATAGATATCAAGGGTTCTCCACAGATCCTTCCTGGATAACCTCATTTCTATTCCTGGTTTCTACTTCGGTAGTTGATTAGATCTATGAATCACACATCTAATTTCACCTAAGAGTTATCCAGATACTCTCATGGTCCTGTCTCCATGCTATTTGGACAGTCTGTAAATTTCCAAATCATCAAGTGCTGATTCCTTTTTGCTTAAGAATTCCTTCTTTAATTTATCTCTTTTCTTTCATACTTTACTATAATCAGCAAGGGAAAGCCAGGCCACACCTCCACACTTTGCTTGGAAATCTCAGCTAAATATCCAAGTTCATCACTTAAAATTTGTATTTTCCAACCAAAAGCAGAACATGATTCAGGCAGTTTCTGCTACTCTGTAACAAGGATCACCTTTGCTTGTTTCCAGTAGTTTTCCTTGTTCTGTCTGAGTCTTCACCAGAAATACCTTTCAGTGCTCATTATTTCTAGCAACTCTGTTCATGACAATATATGTATTCTCTAAG
This sequence comes from Eidolon dupreanum, assembly GCA_028627145.1. Lineage (NCBI taxonomy): Eukaryota > Metazoa > Chordata > Mammalia > Chiroptera > Pteropodidae > Eidolon > Eidolon dupreanum. The sequence continues at coordinate 62,959,276 of CM053504.1, forward strand.
ATGACAGAACATTTCTCTACTGTCCTTTTCACTTCTTTCTGAGCCCTTGCCAGAATCACCTTTAATGTCCATGTTTCTACCAACAATATCTTCAAGGCATCCTAGGCTTTTTCTATCATGATTCTCAAAACTCTTCTACTATAGCCATGCTACCCAGAACACACACAATCTCATCTGATCTCAGAAGCTAAGCAGAGTCAGGCCTAGTTAGTACTTGGATGGGAGACCACCTAGGAAGACCAGCTGCTGTAGGTGTTAAAAAAAAGTCTTCTAGCCTCTAGCCATTACCCAATTCCAAATCTACATCTGCATTTTTAGATATTTGTTATAGCAGCACTCCACTTCTGTTACCATAGTGTGGCTTAATATAACAGAAACTTATTCTCTCACAGATCTGGAGGTTAGAGGTCAAAAACCAAGGTGCTGGCAGGGCCATGCTCCCTTTAAAGGCTCTAAGGAAGGCTCTGTTCCATGCCTGCCTCCTGATCTCTGGTGGTTGCTGGCAATCTTTGGCATTCCTTGCCTTATAGATGCAACACTTCAGCCTCCACCTCCACATTCACATATCACTTCTTTCTATGAGACCCCTCTGTGTCTGAATTTACCTCTTCTTGTAAGGAGATCAGCCATTAGATTATGGCCCACCTGGATCTCATCTTAACTTGATTACATCTGCAAAGATCCTATTTCCAAATAAAGTCACATTCACAGGTACCAGAGGTTAGAATTTGAACATATCTTTTGGAGGGACACAATTCAACCCACAACAATGTGGTAAGTACAAACCAAGAGTTGTTTAAACTGCTGTGACTTGATTTTCAGTTACTTAGAATTGAAGACTTCTCAGACTGATGTCAAAGACCTTATTTAGTGAAGATAAATGAAATTTTCTGATCTGAATTCAACCTAAAAGCCTCATGGAAGTCTGGTGTTTCTTGATACAAGCCTACTTATCTCTGTCAAAGTGAGTGTTGGGAACTCTGATTATATTGGCCATTATTTCCCTTTCTGAATCTGATTTTTCAACACTCATTCTGTTTTCAAGAAGTCAAAGTCAATTGGACATGCATATAAAGATGTCATATTGTCTATAATTTAGATGTCTTTCAAAACAAACAGCAGCAATCGACTTGTTAATATTTATTTGATCAAAAGGATAGGTATGTGGCTTCACAATTTGTATTTACATCCCTTTTTTACTTGGAACTGAAAATTGATATTTACATTGAAATTCATTCTTTGTAAAGATTGCTTATATAGTTTAAGTATAAAATGAAATTTATTTCTAATACTACATGATAAGCAAAAGTTCACATGTGAGACTTTATGTTCAACTTTCTGAGGATGAGATCCATAGTTCTCATCATATTCTCACAGTAGTACATTATCTTAAAAAGATTAAGAACCACTGCTCTAGAATCTACGCCTAAATCAGACATATGTTAGTTTGGCCTAGTTTCCCTCAAGAGGAAATAGAACAGGAAATAGAAATAAGGTAGAATATTGGTAGATGGCCTCTCAGTTTCATTCTTGAGAATCTTATATCATTTCCCATGCCTGTATCTCTGTATCTGCTAATCTCTCTAGAAACTTCTGAATTCCTTTACCTTACTGAGAAGAACCTCTTCAGTGTGAGCTTGTGTGGACTACAGTTGGGTCTAGGTTTGTTTTGGCCAATTCAGGAAACTGTTAAATTCCAAACTGGCTTCTCAGACTCACATACAGAGTGCAACATCTTTGGTAAGACTCCCCAAAGCAACAGTTCTAGTGTAATCTCAACGAATGGTTTGGTTTCCTTGGTTAAACACCCAGAAGATGTATATTCATATTGTCACTTATGGGTAAAAGTACCCTTAGCCTTTGTACATGAGAATTAAGTTTTGATTAACTTTCTCATTCTGTTTTACTGGAAACCTGTTCAAAGTAATATGCCAATGATGGCATTCTCATATACTGCTGGAATGCAGAATGATTCAGCCACTCTGAAAACAGCATAGCAGTTTCTGAAAATGTTAAACATATACCTACTATGTAAGAAAAAAAGCATATGTCCATATAAAGACTGTACACGAATGTTCCCATGTTCGTAGCAGCTTTATTTGTAATAGTAAAAAACTGAATATAACCCAAATGCCCATTGACTGGTGAACAGACAAATTGTGGTATATACATCCAACAGAATATTATTCAGCAACAAAAAGAAATGGACTATTGATACACATAACAAAATAATCTCAAAATAAGTGAAAGAAGTCTGACTAAAAAAGAGTGCATCCTGTGTGATTGCATTTAAATAAATCTATAGAAAATGAAAACTAACTTATAGTAACAGAGAGCAGAACAGTGGTTAGGAGCTGTGAGAGGAGAAACAGGGATTGGAAAGAGGAAACTTTTGGAGTTACTGAATGTGTTCACTATTTTAATTGTGGTGATGGTTTCACAGTTGTATACATATAACAAAACTTATCAAATTGTATAAATATTTGCTGATTATTTTATGTCTTTTATACCTCAGTAAAGCTGTTTTTCAGAAAGTATCTGCAGTTGCTACTTGTGAGGTATGGACCTAAAAAAGTTCCTTACAGGTATGTCTGGGTCTCATTCATACATCCTGAACATTTCATGTATTTGAAGAGGGTCTTGGGTTGGGACAGAAAGTCCTCTTCCTCCCTTTCAACCATCACTTCAGCCAGCCACCATTTTCTCATGCCTGTACCTTTTCTTCCAAGCATCTTAACGTAGGTCACATGTCTCACCTGTCTTAATCCTTCTTTTAAATCCCCCATTATTTCCCAAGATGTTTCCAAGAACACAGTAATATCCTTTCCTACCTTGATGCCTTGCTCCCCCGCCCCCTGCCCCAGCCACCTGCCGCCTCTCGCCCCCATTTCAGATCCTTCTTCTCGCCCTGATTCTTTAGTCACAATGAGGAGTGTACTGGCAAGCAAACTATTTAGAAAGAGACCCCGAGCCCTTTCTTGATGGCAGAGTAAATGAAAACCAGCTTCCCAGCAATTCAGGGATTAACTACTGAGCATTTCTTATTTTTACGGCAGCGGTTCTCGAAGCGTGGTCCCAGGACCAACAGCATCAGGATCACATGAAAACCTGGGCTCCCAAACCTACTGAGTCGGTGAGGCCCAACAATCAGTATTTTCACAAGGCCTCCAGGTGATTCAGAGGCACGCCACTCTTCTGGGAGAAAAACCAGAGAGGATGGGAAGAAAATGAGAACGGAAACAAACCAGCGAATCTGAAAGATGGAGGGTTGGGAGGTGGAAAAAAAGTGATAACTAGGGAAGAAACTACTAAGTAGTCAGAAAACGTACCCTGCCCCAGAAAGCTTTCCCAAAAGCTGTTTTCCGACATTCAGAACAAGTACCACAGACAGGGCAGCAAGGAATCTGTCACCCGCCAACCAAGTCCTCGCTACCGCTCGCCTGCGGACAGCTCAGCGGACATTGGGAGGTTAAACCTCAACCTCCCTCCGCTCACGCCCACCCACGCCGGCGCCGCCGCCCGCGCGTGCGCACGTGCGAGGCCAAGCGCCATAGAGCAGAGCAATTCTCCCAGATTCCTAGAGCGGACCCGGTGATGGCGGGTTTACGGTGAGCGAGGCTTGACAGCGCCCTGGAGAGCGCGTGGAGGTATGAATGATGTCGGCTCTGGGGAGGCGGAGGAACTCGAGTGATCTTGCCTCTCGAGCGTCCTCTCAGCGCTGCTGGGCATCCGTGTGTGGTTTCTTGAAGCCGTGGAGAGTCGAGGACGCTGGGGTCGCTCCTGGGCGCGGCTCCTGAGAATGGCGCGCTAGTCGGTTCTTTGCCTGGTGTGCTGTTATTACCCGGTCAGTCCTTGCTGGGCCTTGGGTTCAACTGATTGGACACCGGAAACTTTGGGAGCGGGTGGAATCAGGAGCGTGGATGTATCCCCGCGAATCAGTCGACCCTGTTGGGAAAGAGCTACCTGAATGTGTGAGTGTTGGAAGAAGGGGAAGAGGGAAAGACAGATCGTGATGATGGATCGGTAATATCATTTTGGTATAGGAAGGGAAACGAATAACATAGTGTTAACCACAGGAACAAATTCTAAGATTCCCTCCTCTGCCGTATCTTTCCAGTTTTATCCTTATTTTGGTAGCATTAATCCTCAATGATGTTTGAAGATCTCTAGATTTCGAAAGGAAAATATATGTCCAAGAGGGGTAATGCCTGACTCCTGGATATTGAGAGAGGAAGGTTAATAAATTCTGAGAGAAAAGCACTTCGAAATTAAATGAGACCTTGTTTTCTCCTATACTTCTTTTATATCTAGAGGATGTTTCTGGTGGTCTAGCGTCAAAATTTATTTCTGCACTCTCTATGATGATTCCCTTGTAAGCCCAGTGGAGCCCACTTGCTTACTGAGGAAATGGTAATTTGCCAGTTGCTCCCTGAGGTGTCACGTGTCCATTTGCAGCCCATGGAGATCCAGCTCAATTACGAATCTCAAGAACACCACCTTCCGACAGGTGAGCAGCAGTGTATTATATCTTTCTTGGTGGTTTTGGGGAGGGCGGCCAATGTTATCATAGCTATGTTAGTGTCTTCAAGTGCTATTCTTCATTGCCTACCCTCACTATTAGGCAGTGCCATCTCTGCAGGGCCGCAAGCAGTCACATGACTTTACTGTGAATTTTGGCAATCAAATTCTCATGGAATTCCTTCCTCTCCTTGAAGTCCCCGAAATGATCCATGTTTCCCATTATCAATCTATCAGTTTTTGATATTTCCCCTTTTAAAATCTTTCAAGTCATCTTTCTCATTAACTGTAAAGGAGTAGTTAAAAGTTTTGGGGTCTGACAACCTGGATTCAGTTACTAGCTTTGTCATTTACTAGCTTCAGTAAGTTACATTTTTTTATGATTCTGTTTCCTCACTTTATAAGTGTATAATAATTCATATTTTGGAGGTTATTTTGGGGATTATGTATTTTCCTCCATAATAAAGGACCCCCAAACTTACTGACCTAAAACATCAGACATTTTTAAACCGTGTTATTTTCTTATGGCTCTGTAGGTCATCAGCTTGGACTGGGTTCAGGTGGGCATTTTTTTTCTCTCGGATTTGTCTGGGATCACTCATGCTGTCATCTAGTGCAGTGGTCCCCAACCTTTCTGGCACCAGGGACTAGTAACCCTATGAAAATCTAATGCCGATGATCTCAGGTGGAGCTGAGGTGGTGATGCTAGTGCTGGGGAGTGGCTGCAAATGCAGATGAAGCTTTGATTGCTCGCCAGCCACTGTACAGTTTGGTTCCTAATAGGCCACAGACTGATGACCCCTGATCTAGTGGCTCAACTATGGCAGGGTCTAAGCTGGTAGCAATCATATATGTCTGACTTTTGGTGCTGGCTATGGCTTGGATCACGTATCTTCAGCAGTCTAGCCCAGACTTTTTGATAGGGCAGCTAGTTTCCAAAATCAGAGAGGGAGCAAGCCCTGGGATGCATAAGCACTTTTCTAACCTATTTTTGTGTTACATTTGTTAATATGTTATTGACCAAAGCAAGTCACATGATCCAGAGTCATTGTTAGTGAGAACTACACAAGGATATAAGTATTGGGAGATAGGGTTCATTGGGCTCCATTACTACTATAACAAACACCACAAGCGCTAAATGAGACCCTGCATGTAAAACTCTGAGAACAGATCTAGCTGGTAGTAAATTCTTTATAAATGGTAGCCACTGTTATTTTTTAGTAATCTGGTTTTGATCCCAACTTTGTTTAGATGTTCTGCAAGATCTCATTTCCACATCACATTTTGTTGCTTTTTGATTTTAGTCTTCCCCATTGCCACTGTTTTGCCTACGAAATTCAACTTCTATCATCCCTTTCTTTTACTCTAGATCTTCTGCCTCTTTTTAGTTTTAGAGCAAGTTTTGTTTTATTTTGTTCAGTATCTCTCACCTGTATTTAGAATGTGTCTTTCCTTAAGAATCTGTTCTAGGGCATCTAGCTCTCCTCTTTCCTGAGCATCTCTGCAGGAATTGGCTTCCTCCTTTGCAGTTTTATATAAATCAGTATACATATTGTGCATCTATTTGTCTCTCTGAGACTGTGTATAACATTTTTTATTAACTAAAGCACATTTGTAAAATGTAGAAAGGCACAAAACAGAAGGTCTAAATAACGTACAACTCCACCATCTAAAGATAATCGCTGCTAACATTAACGTATCCTTCAAATTATTTAATCAACTATTAAACAAATATTTATTGTTAATAAATATTTATTAGTTAAGATAATAGCTTATTATTATTAACCATATAATATTTTTTTAGTTACTGAGGGCTTACTCTGTGCCCGGCACTGCTCTAAGGGGAAATAGTAGTGAACTGAACAGATAAGGCTTTACCCTCAAGGAGCTTACATTCCCTGGGGGAAATAGGAAATAAATAAATGTACAGTATAGTATCAGATAGTGATAATAGTTATGGAGAAAATAAACCAGGATGTATCTGTCAGTCAGGATTCTAGCAGGAAACAGTTGGCTCATTCAAATGGTGTAATTAAAAAGTTTCATGAAGAGGATGGGAAGGATTACGGAAGTCAACATGGAATGGAGAACAGCCTTGGAGAAAACGACGATGAGAAGCAGTTACTACCTTTAGGCCTTAAGTTACAAGGGGAGAGATTGATTACCAGATCCAGGAGATTGTAACTGTAGGATAGAGCTGCCCAACCAGGACTTTGGCCTTTGCTAAAAGAAACATAATTATTTCCAACTCCTGGCCCAGCAAGAAGGGAACCAGGATACAGAATGACCAACCTATCCCAGTTTGCCTGAGATTTACCACTAAAAGTTCCATATTCTAAGAACTCCCTCTGTTTTGGGCAAACTAGGACAATTGATCACTCTGTGATTCTCCCATGACTTTTGGCCAAATCTAATTTCAAGGCACAGGGGACGGAACCCCAAGTGGTGCAGTCCATAAACTGATATCAGCCTCCTGGGGCACAGAGCAGGGTGAACAGAAGATCTAAAGGGGAGAAAGGAAGACATCCATTACAATCCACCCCTTTTAACCTATGATATCCACTTTTGTCCTTTGGATTGCTGTGTTCCCAACATAGCAGGAAAATAAGTCTCTTAAGCTACCATTTTGTTACATGTTGACATATAATTAAAGCAGACTCCCACCTGAAACCTAAAACTTCACTACCACCAGTGTTCTTCATATAAGGTAGTGAGGAGAGAGGGGAAAAGACATAATTAACAAAATATAACTGTTACAGTTTTTGCTGGTCACAAGCCTAAGTTGGTAATCAGAACTATCTTCTCACATCATCCATTCCATATTGCCCTTATCCCCTGCCAGAATCTTAGTGACAGAGTTCTTTACCTAGCTAAGTAACATAAACCTTTCCTGAGTGATTTGAGCCCTTAGTGATTATCTCTCTTTCAAGTTATACTTCAGTGTACCATTGACTGGTCCTGTTAGACATGAAACAACCAAAAGGCACACCTGAGTAAGTCTTCTGAGTTCCAGACATATTCTTCTTGCCTCTATTACATATCAGTAACCAATTTCCCATTAGTAATTAGTAGCAGTCATCCTGGCAAGTAGAGTGACCTTTCTCTATCTGTTAGCTCAGCGCATAAGGAACCCAAAATGGCCAAGAGGCAGACTAAGCTTCAATTTTAACAAAATCATGAATTTTTTCCATGGTAGAAGTATTTCTCCTTTGAGAACCAGAACCCCAAACCCATCAAGCCCAAGATTATGGGAATAGGAAGCAAAAATCATATAAGTGGATTATTAGGTATATAGTAAGAGGAGACATTCTTACTATTTCTCCATCCTTAGGTCCTAAACCCACATAGAACAATGCTCTTTGTTATCCTCTGTACAACAGCACCCGTACAACAGCACTCCAAACTTACTAGGTGTTGTTGCCTAGCTGGTACCAAAACTGAACCTTCAGCAAATCATTCCACCATTATCACATTCCACTTCTGAGTGATGGGATATGTGATAAGACCCTTGAATTACATGGGTATGGACTTACTGCTGTACTTCCTTCCCTATAAAATGGGTCTTTAAGAGGCAATATTGAGCAGAATACCATGGTAATAAATACAGCGTTCTCTTAAGTCAATGCAAATTTGTATCTGGACTATGTATTTAGTCCTTTGAAAACAAATTGCTGCCCTCTCCATGATAGAAGGGGTCTAGTCTAATGAATCTGATCCCCAGTGGCTAGCTAGTTCCTCTCCAGGGAATAGTACCTTATTAGAAGCTCAGTGTTGGCTTTTGTGGTTAGATGCTTGGACACATAGCAGTAATTATAGGCATACCATCCTTGATAAGTGGAGGTCCATATTGTTGAGCCCATGCATAGCCTCTATCCTTGCTGTTGTGATCCCTTTGTATATGAATCCATTGGGCAAGCACTGGTAAAATGGCTGATTGAAACTGATAATATGGATCATCATCTCCATCTGATTGAGAGGCTTCTCTGCAGTGGATACCCTTTGGTGAGGATTCACATGAGGCACAAATTTATTCATTCTTGGCCCATTCTAGATGGTTCATCCTTGTATTTTTCCTCCGGAATCCTTGTTTTTAATCTTTAAGTCTTGTTGTTTCTGAGTACCTAACTAATCAGATAACCCATTAGTCACTACCCATGAATCAATACAGAGATGTTGCCTTCCATGAAAAGTTGACATCCAAGTGTGTATCTGAAATTCTGCCCACTGAGAAAATGTGCCTTCACTGGTGTTTTAGGCCACACCTTGGTATAAGTAAAAGCTGTTCACATTCAGCTGCACCCACACACACTGGGCAGGCCCATCTGTAAAACAGTTCTGTACTTTCTATTCCTCTGTTAATTGGTGATAGGGAATTCCCATCAGGCCCTGAATATAGGTTGAGAAATAGAGGTGGTGGATACAGGAACAGGTCTTATGAGAATCCAAGTCACTAGCACATGAAATTGACTTGTCTTCTAGACTTGCTTTCACAATGGAATACTGGTTTGTGTGTCCAGTTTTATGATTTGGTGGCTCAAAAAACAACTAGTACACAATGGTCAGTTTGTAATAGTTTCTTGGTACTCTGATCAAGCATTAAGTCTCTGTTAGTACCCATGAGCAACCTAGGATATGCTTTTCACATAGAAAATTGTTATTGGCTGAAGAGAGTATGCCCTTACTTCACTGATTCTCTTACAGAGTTACAAGAGGCTGCATACAGCATCCCTGACTGCTGCAGATACTTCCAGTACCATTGATTATCATGGTTAATAAGGTTGCATGACAGGATAGCTTGCATTGCAACCTGGACCTACTGCAGAACCTTTTTTACTCTAAGTCTTACTCAAAAATAGCAGTCTTACTCAAATTGGTCATTTCAGCACATTCAGCTGTGCCTCAAAAATGAAGGCACCTACCACCTAATATTGTGCCTCTCTAAGTTGGTAAAAAATGGTTGGACATACAAATGAAGTGAGAGAACAAGTCATGTGACTATTTGATAGAAAAGTGTTCCAGGTAGAAGGAATAGCAAATGCGAGAGGTCCCTAAATGTAACAGGAATAGAGTGAACCTGGGGTAGACAGGTAATAGGGACAGTGAAATAAAAAGAGGACAGAGAGAAAGGGACCAGATCATATGGAACCATCTAAGCCATAGTAAGGGTTTGGAATTTATTCCCAGTGTAATGGGAAACCAATGGAGCTCTTTACACAGGATAATAGCCTAGAAAATCTCTCCAACTATTATATGGAGAATAGGAGAAAAGTAAGTTAGCAAGAAGGAAACAAAGGTTTTAAGAAGAGAGTAATCAACTATGTCAAATAAATCAAGAATAAGATTGAGAATTGACCATTGGATTTATCAACATGAGCTTACTAGGAACTTCAATAAGTGTAGTTTCGATGAAGGTATAGAGATAAAAGCTTGATTACAATGGGTTAAAAAAAGAGAATAGACTTAATGTTGGCTAGAATATAGAGCAGTGTGAACTCTTATACAGTCTTGCTGGAAGTGTGAATTGGTTTAACTACTTTGGAAATATCTAGTTGAAGATCCAACAATTCTGATCCTAAGTTTTCATAACCTAAGCAATACTCGGATATGTGCACTGAGATAGATGTACCAGCATATTCATATTGGCATGGTTTGTAATACCAAAATGTTATTGTCCATTGAAGGAGAATGGATAAATTTGGTGTGTGTCACACTGTAGTGGTGAACATGAATGGACTACAGCTATACACATGAATAAGGATGAATCTTCCAAACGTAATGTTGAGCAAAAAATCATGTTGCAGAATATATGGTATAATTCCATGAATGTATAAAGTATGAAAACATGCTGTATTTTTCTGCTTGGGCTGCCATAACAAAATATCACAGACTAGGTGGCTTAAACTACACAGATTATTTTCTCACAGTTCTGTATGTTAATTTTAGTCATCTGCTTTCTTCTAGAACTTTTACAATTTTAACTTTTATGTTTAGGTTTATGTTACATTTCTAGTTAATTTTTGTGTATAGCATAAAGAAAGAATTGAGATTAATTTTTGTCATTATGATATCCAGTTCTGACACTTTTTGTTGAAAAGACTGTCTTTTCATCATTGAATTATCTTGGCAACTTTGCTGAAGACATATCTACTTATGTTTGGTTCTATTTATGGATTACCTGTTCTGTTGTTATGCCAATATCACACTGCTTTGATTACTGTAGCTTTATAGTGAGCTTGAAATCAAATGTAACTTCTCCAATTTTGTTCTTTTTAAAATTGTTTAGACACTTCTGTGCCTTTCTATATAAAGTTTAGAATCAGTTCGTCAATTTTCCACAAGAAAGCCTTTTGAGATTTTGGTTGGGGCTGCATTGAATCTATAGATCAGTTTGGGGGGAATTCCACCATCTTAATATTAAACCTGCGTATCCATAAATGATGGCATATATTTCTATTAGTTCATCTTTAATTTCTCTCAGCAATGTTCTCTAGTTTTCATTATACAAACATTGCACATATTTTATTGAATTTGTTCCTAAATATTTCATTTTTTTGGTACGATTGATTAAAATGTTTAGAATTTTCATTCTAATTGTTCATTGCTAGTATACAGAAATAAAAATTGTTTTTTGTATGTTGCTCTAATAAACTTATTAAATGTTCTAATAACTTTGAGACACTGGAATTTTTCTGTGATCTTGTAGTTTATGAGTAAAGACAGTTTGACTTTTTGCTTTCTTATTTGTACTTGTCAGTTATTTTTCATGTCTTACAGTATTGGCTCGAAATATTGATGTTGTACAATGTTGAATAGAAGTAGTAAGAGAGGGCATCCTTGCTTTGCTCCCTTATTCCTTGAAGAAAAACATTCATTATTTAACCATTAAGTATGATGTTACCTATTGGTTCTTCTTTGCTTTTTATTGAAGTTAATTTACATATAACAAAGTCAATGTTTGGATTTAAATGTACCATGTTCTTATTTGTTTTTATTTATCCCATTTTTTTCCTCCTTTTTAGCCTAATTTTACATTATCAGGGTTTTTGTTTTTCCTGTTTTTTTTTTTCCATTAGCTTATTGTTCATGCATTATTTTATTATTATTTAATATTACTTTAGAGCAGCCTTCCTCAACTGTGATTCTTGTGAGAGAATTAAGCCCAAATACTCTAAGGCATCAACTATAAGTAATGTGTTAATGTCTCTCTTGTATATCTATTTTGGTACTATGTACAGTCTTTGGTAGAATTAAGAAAATAGACACTCAAATTATTTTATATTTTATTTTCTTATGGAACCCTGGTTGAAAAAGGCTGCCTTAGAAATTAAAACATACCCATTTGATTTCTTACAGTTTATCTTAATTTACTACTTCTAGGATAATCCAAAGACATTGTAATATTTTAGTTCTATTTACTTCCCTCCCATGGTGCTATTTTTGCCATGTATATTAATTTTATATATTTTGTGAACTCTATAAGGTATGCATATTTCTTAAATCAGTCAGTATACATTTAGATTTACCTAGATACTTTACTTTTTCCAGTTCCCTCTGCCTCTGGCAAAAGGAAGACGCCTCCACTTGGACACTTGGGATCTTGGACTTTTGTCCTTGAAACTACTCTGTTTTATGTTCTCAGCTCTCTAGACCATTTGCTGTCTGACATTGGTGTGCCTTTTGTAGTAAACACCACATAACAGTGAGCTGACAATCAAGAAATTCTCAATAGAGTTGTCACATTCCCTGCCATCACAGACAGATATTGTTGAGCATAGGAATGGCCTCCTCAAAAATCAGCTCAGAGTTCTCACCCCATCTCTCTTTTTTCCTGGTTTACACACTTTAGTAAGGAAGTTTGATCAATGAATTTGGGTGTTTCCAAAAAGGAATCATGTATTCTTGGCCACTTCTTTGGTAATAATCAGGACAAAAGAGGTGGAGGATTATACAGACCTATTTTTGAAATTTTAGGATTCTGTATCAGCTCTAATTTAGTCAAACTTTCCTAACCACTGTGATTAGGTTTCAATATTCCCAGATCTCCTGTGACAAACATACAGAACATATCTGGTAAGCCATTCTATAAGTGGTTATTATGATCCGTTTCTTGTTGATTCTTCCTAGTTTCCCTCAGAGAATAATTTTCAGTGTTTTGGAGCACTCCCATATTATGACTACATTTTATAAGTAAATACTGATCTGTTTCACCTGCAGCTTTCTTACAGTGTGGAGAACACATTCCATTTGGATTTTTTTATTGTTTTAGATGGTGAGACTAAGATCAAAATTGGAGATCTGGCTTCAGAGGAGGAATTTACAGCAAAACCATTGACTGAAGAATCTGGCAACCCCAAAGATAATGTTCTCCAGGATTCTGAATGCAGAGAATTCCATGAATTGGAGGATAAATTAAATGAAAAGGATCAGAACCTCTCTAAAAGAAGACAACATAACTGTGATGAATGTGGACAAAGCTTTGCTTGGAGTACAGGCCTTATTAGACATCAGAGAACCCACTGGGAAAAACCCTATGAATGCGATAAGTGTGGAAAGGCGTTTAGTGTGAGCTCAGCTCTGGTTCTGCATCAGAGAATTCATACTGGGGAGAAACCCTATCCTTGTAATTGGTGTATTAAAAATTTCAGTCGGAGCTCAGACCTTATTAAACATCAAAGAGTCCACACTGGTGAAAAACCTTATAAATGTGATGAATGTGGGAAAGCCTTCAGTCAGAGCTCAGACCTTATTATACATCACAGAATCCACACAGGAGAAAAACCTTACCAGTGCAATCATTGTAGTAAAAGTTTCAGCCAGCGCTCAGACCTGGTTAAACATCAAAGAATCCATACTGGAGAGAAGCCTTATACATGTAACCAGTGTAACAAACATTTTAGTCAGAGTTCTGATGTTATAAAACATCAAAGAATCCACACTGGTGAGAAACCATATAAATGTGATGTATGTGGAAAAGCCTTCAGTCAGAGCTCAGATCTTATTCTACATCAGAGAATTCACACTGGAGAGAAACCATATCCATGTAATCAATGTAGCAAAAGTTTCAGTCAGAACTCAGACCTTATTAAACATCGAAGGATCCACACTGGAGAGAAACCCTATAAATGTGATGAATGTGGGAAAGCTTTTAATCAGAGCTCAGTCCTTATTCTGCACCAGAGAATTCACACTGGAGAGAAACCCTATCCATGTAATCAGTGTAGCAAAACTTTCAGTAGACTTTCAGATCTTATTAATCATCAGCGAATTCACACTGGAGAGAAGCCTTTCCCATGTAACCAGTGCAGTAAAATGTTTAGTCGAAGATCAGATCTTGTTAAACATCATAGGATTCATACAGGTGAGAAACCCTATGAATGTGATGAATGTGGAAAAACATTTAGTCAGAGCTCCAACCTTATTCTACATCAGAGAATCCACACTGGAGAGAAACCCTACCCATGTAGTGACTGTGCTAAAAATTTTAGTCGTCGTTCAGACCTTGTTAAACATCAAAGAATACACACCGGAGAGAAACCGTATGCTTGTAATCAGTGCAATAAAAGTTTTAGCCAAAGCTCAGACCTCACTAAACATCAGAGAGTACACTCTGGTGAAAAGCCCTATCACTGTGATATTTGTGAGAAAGCCTTCAGTCAGAGTTCTGACCTTATTCTTCATCAGAGAATTCACACTGGAGAAAAACCATACCCATGCACACAGTGCAGCAAAAGTTTCAGTCAGAACTCAGACCGTACCAAACACCAGAGAATCCACACTGGGGAAAAACCATATAAATGTAATGAGTGTGGGAAGGCTTTCAGTCAGTGCTCAGCTCTTATCCTACATCAGAGGATCCACACTGGGGAGAAACCATATCCATGTGATCAATGTGGCAAAAGCTTTAGTCGGCGCTCTGATCTCATTAACCATCAAAGAATCCACATTGGAGAAAAGCCTTATAAATGTAATACATGCGGGAAAGCCTTCAGCACATGCACTGATCTTACTGAACACCAGAAAATTCATACTGGGGAGAAACCTCACAGGTGTGTTCAGTGCAGCAGGAATTTTACCCAGCTCTCTGATCTAAATGATCATGAGAAAGTCCATTCTACCCAAGATAGTCTAAATGTGATGAATGTGGGACAACCTTTAGGGTATAGACAAACTTTATTCAGTACCAGAGACACTATACCAGAAAAAAATCTTATGAGTGCTGTTGATGATTATGAAAAAGCTTTTAATCAATGTTCGACTCTTGTGCTACATTAAAAAAAAACAACTGGAAAGAAAACAATTCAGTTTTTATAATGAAAGTTTAACTCAGAGCTCATTACTGAACTTAATTTCTGAGGATGAAATCCTGTGAGTTGTGGGAAAACATCAAATGCGAATAAAAATTGTACTAAATAGCAACAATGGAAATTTGTATCTGCTATAATGTAGAAAAACTCTAGTCTTATTCAAATACAATTTACAAGATGACAGTATTATCATTATAAGAAGTGTATAACAATGTTAATGCAGAACCTTATCAGATACTATACAAATCTGTTGTGGGTGTGCAATCAGACTCAAATATTAGTGCTATAAGCTCAAACCTTTAGTGAGTCCAAATTACCTGTGAATATCAGAGAAGTTATTTTAGATAATAAAGAGAAAAATCCCTTCCATATTTAATTGGCATTCACTCTGATATCTCTTAACAGCTGGAGAATCCTACCTATGCTAATGCTAGTTATCATTAAATTCCCTGTGTATGAACATACTATGCTATTTTGGTATTAAATTTATTAACTACAGACAGAACTCTGGTGACCTATTTTCTCAAATTTTTTTTCTTCGCCAAGTTTCAGTTTTCCTAGTGAAAATGAGTTTTTAAGTTCCTGTGATGTTCACAGAAAATATGGACATATTTTACTCTCAGTAATGAGCCCATAAACTTTAGTGGGTTGAAATCACTTTTTCAATACTACCGTTTAGTCACAGGATCTAAATAAGTGAAACAATTTCTTAAAACAATTCCATGTCAAAGTGAAGATTTCTCTACTATTATATTTATCTTGTCTATAGAATGAACAAAATGATAGCCTAATGATAGTCATGAATACCAACATGACCAATTTGTACAGCATATTATATCTAAAAAAAAGACCTACCTACTGATTTTTAAAAGTAGAACCATTCATCAGACTTTGCTTGTTGATTTCTGACATTGATAATGGGCTATATATATGCAAAGTTTTTAAATGAAAAATAGAAAGTTTTTTAAAATAAAAAATTCAGAATTTCTGGTATTATTTGTTAAAATTCTGGTACTATCATTTATTTTGACTAGCCCCCATAATTATCCAGTTAATATTTCAATTTAACAGACACTGTTACTATGTACAGGGCCTTTTTTTTTTTTTTTTACATTTTGTAGTATACATGATGAATATATATTGTCCTCACAAAATGTGTATTGTATAGTGATAAAGAATAATACATACAAAAAACATATAGCTCAATGTAATCATAAAGGTAGACAAGATACCTATAAGAGCTCAGAGGAGGCATGGTTTAATTCAGATGGGAAAGAAGAGAAATCTTGGAGCTCCTGAGATTTGAGTTTTGAAGGATGGGTAGAGGCATAAAAGTAGGGAGGGAATGAATAGTCAACAAAGGACAGAAGCAAGGGAGTATAAGAAATAACGTGGAGTGTGTTGCTTAAGTTATTAATTTATTCAATAAATATTCAGTGTCAGGTACTGTACTAAGTATTATTGAAGGGGGGGGAGTTTCCTGCCCTCAAGTTTAAGTGTCATGAAAATAATGACTGAAATGTGTGCTTAAATTAAGAATAAGGTGGAAATAAAAATGAAGTAGATGTTAAGGAGTGTGATAGTAAGCAAGCAGCACTTAAACTTTCTGGGGTTTAGTGTCATCTATAAAACAAAAGTACTAGGTATGATTAGAGTAGATATATTTATGCATTTACTCTCAAGCTAATGAAAAGCCATAAGAGTTTTTGAACCAGGGAATGGCATGATCATCTCCCTGCTTTAAGAGTCTAAGATTAAAAGGAGGAAAGATACAGCAGAAAGTAAAACTTTGTAAGTCTGGAAATAAAATCATGAGGTCCAGAAGTAGAGAGTTTGAAGGCATTGAAATGATGATAGATTGAAAAGCGAGTAGGGAGAAAAGTATACAATCAAGTATTGTCTGTTCTTTGGGGAACTGAAAAGTGAAAAAGAAAAATAGGATGATCAATCTTATATTTGAAATTCAGCCATCTATCTTGAGAATAAATTTTAAGAACCAACTGCTTACTACACACGATAGAAGTGTCCTACAGGTAAACTCAATTAATGGACATTAACACACACAACCATCTGTCTTCTTCCTGAATTCCCTATCTTGATGGATTACACTATTAAACACCTTGCTATCCAGAAGTGAGAGTGAAACCTGTGTGGACCAAGTCTAAAAAAAGTCTGAAACAATCAACTCAGGTCAACTTTTTAGTGAATTATCTGCTCTTAATCCAGCTGCCACTTAGAAGGTGAAACCTCTCTAGAAGATGACAATACTATAACTTCATGTGTAATATCCAGTGTTCATTAGAGTCACAGACATCAATATGTACACACACACACATCTGTTACTCTGATGGGTAACAGAGAAGCAAATATAGAACGTGTATGAGTGGGTTAGTATATGTACATCTCTTACCTAGCTGTGTTCTCTGAGAAGACCTAGAAGTAATGACACTTCAGTACTAATAAGCATACCCAGATCGCGGTTTGTAAATACCATTCTACAAATAAAAGGAACTGGGGCTCCTCTGAGAAATGGCTGATCTTAAGGATAGGGCAGGGAAAATTCAAGATGAGTCTGAAGCATCTTATAGTACCAGAAAGTAGAAGCTCAAAAACCAAAACAATGTGGGGCATGTTGAAGGAACATAAGAGTCAACCTGAAAGAGCTACCAAGAACAAATGTACAAGTGTCTATGCTGATAGAAATATGGGAGAAGTGACACATCTTCCTTATGGAAGGATTTCAACTAATATATGTAGATTTACCCTCCTTCAGGAAGTGAAGCTTAATCCCAACTTTCAACCCCTAGAGGAGGCTGGACCTGTTTGTTGACTCACTCCCGAGGAATAGCATATGGAAATGGAAAAAAATAACTACAGTGGAGAAACCTGGCAAAAACTACTTTAACCTAAGGTTTCTCAACCTCAGCACTGTTGACATTTTTGGCCAGATACCTGGCTACCTACATATATATTTGATATATACATAAGCAATTCACTTTTTCTGAATTGTTTAAGTTGCAGACACAATGCCCTTTGACATTTAAATAGGCTAAATAGGAAGAGGATTTTGAATAGAGAAGTGACACAGTCTGATTTATATGATCTGGTTGCTGCGTTGAGAACTAAGTGAAGGAAATCAGGAAAGCAGGGAGGTTATTGGCCTGAGCAACTGGAAAGAAAATTGCTACTTTCTAAGATGAGGAAGACTCTAAGAACATGTTTAAGGAGAAATTAAGTTTGTTTTGGGACGTTAGGTTTAAGATGCTCATATAGGCATTATGTTGAGCCCAGTTTACAAGCCTCCTATTTACAGGGCCAGGGTTTCTGCCCTATGATAATGATGAGCCTCTATGAGTGCCTGCCCTGTCTATCCCTGAGGTTGCAGGCCCACAAGGCTGTGGGTAGAGGAAGCAACTGACTCCCACTCCTGGGTAGTTGTGTCATCTTGGAGCCTGACTTTCCTAGTGGTTACTGCTGGAGAGGCTGCATGGTGACACCTGGAAGTGTGGAGGAGCTGATGCTATGTGGAGGAAACTGACCAGAGGGAGAGGGGAGTCCGAAATCTTCTCCCTCCACCTACCCCATAGTGAGGTGAAGGCGAGGTAGTTCAGACCTTTTACACTCTAAAGATGGTCAGTGAGACTAAGAAAATAGCTGTACTTCTTAAGAAGCTGTAGATGGCTCAGTAACAACTATTTGTATTTGTTCTCTCTGCTTCCACTTCAACTCCTTTTTATCTTCAGTCATCCTCTTCTGGGATTCCATCATCCCAGTAAAGTTTTAGCAACAATGATTTATTTTAGGATGTTTCTTAGGAACCTGGACTAAAGCAGGCATCAAAGTAGAGATCTCTGGTAGGCAAAGAGATTGATGAGCCTGTAGTTCAAAGAGGTCTAGGCCGGTACATGGATTTTGGAGTTGGAGATAGTACTTAAAGATATGAGACCAGAAGAGATCACCTAGGAAGTGAATATAGGTAGAAAATAGAAGAGATCTGAACACTGACCTCTCAAGTAGTTTAATATGTAAGTCCAGAAAGATGAGGAAATACCAGCGAGACTGAGAAGCATCCCACGAGGTAGTGTTGTTCTTGAAGCCAAATTGTCAATTATGCAAACTATTGCTGATGGCTCAAGCAATATATCTAATAAACAAATATTCAGATCAACAGTATAGAGGCTGGCAAACTTGAACTCTTTACGTGGAGAAAAAATTGTATCATGCAATGTCACATCTCTCATTCCTGATGTTTATCTTTTCTTTTTTTCCTGATCAGTCTGGCTGGTTTATTAATTTTATTAATATAAAAGTTCACTTTTCTGAAGTTTCTCCTATATTACCTTTAAAAAGAAAATACATAAAAAATTTAAGTATTCAAAAGAAATATAGCTGGACACTGTATCACTCTCTTTCCTATCTCAAAGTCATAGTCCTACCAATGGCTAACCACCTCTTCCAGCCTCTGGCCCTGCCTTCCACCCCCACCCCATTTAACCTCTCTGGCCTCATCCACTACTTCCTCCACATTCATTGTTTCAGCCACACTGACCTTGCTGTTTTGGGATCAGGCATGGCTCCCACATCCAGTCCTTTGTACTTGCTGTTCACATGCCTAGAACATCTTTCCTTTGGTCTCAGCTTGCTTCTTTACACTCGTTATCTTTCATCGAATTTCATCCAGTGAAACCTTCCCTGGACTATCAAAATTGCAATGCCTGTCTTCCTTGATGTTTTATATCCCTTCTCTCCCAACTTATGTCCTCTTTACCACTCATACGACATACAATATGTTTTTCCACCACATGGAGTTTCCACACACAGAAGCAACAGATGTAACCCCAGAACGGTCTTGGGCTTGTTCCATAGGTGAGAGTAAAATAAGGGACCCTGAGAACTCACCATGGAAAGGGAATGCAGGTCATGGCTAAGGGCTCCAAAGGTCACATACAGCTGTTTGAGGGGAAAGCCCCAAGATGATAGTTGGTGAGTACAGCACAGACTTAGCAGTGTCATCTCATGTCAGTCTCAGGTTAATGAAGAATAGGAGAGCTGCCAAGATGTGACTGTGTGAAGAGTTTTTCATCCACAGACATTCCCAACACCAATGTTCAGTTATTGCTGGATTGTAAAGTATTATGTGTGCAGTACAGAGTGCAGTAACAAATGGCAGAGGTTGACAGAGGCCAATGGAAGGCCATGCTAATTTTATTAACCTATATAGTGCATAAAGTATAAGTCTGGAATTTAATATTACAAAGGTTTTCTACAAATCAATAAGAAAATACAAATAACCTATATTAATCAGGACAGAAACCCAATTCAATTATCTTAAACAAGAAAGGGACTTTATTGGCTCACAAAACTTTAAAGTCCGGAGGTAGGGCAGGCTTTAGGCACAGCTGGATCTAGGGCCTCCAGAAAAATGACATCACAACTTAGTTCTCTTTCCTTTCTGCTAGCCTCTGAGTTTCTCCTCAGACTCTCCACATGGTACAACTTCATGCTTACATTGTCGTTAGTTTGTGGGATATCCGTAGAACCTTCTTTCCAATAGTTCCAGAAGTTCTGTTGAGGGCTCTCTTTAGCCTGGCTTGAGTTACATGCTCATTCTTTAATCACTGTGGCTAACGAGCTGCAGGACTCAGGAAGGCTAGACCTGGTCATGTACTCACCTAAGCCACAGGGAATGGGTTCCCCACAATAAATAAGGGTTCTGTTACCAAAACATGAGGAAAGAGATGCTGAACAAACAGAAACATATATCCACACATGACTCAATAGGAAAGCAGGTAAAAGATATGAACAAACAATCCATGGTAAAACTATAAACAGCCAATAAACATGAAAGTAACCTCAACTACACCATTAATTAAGGATTAAGGATTCTTTTTCTTTTTTTTTTTGCCCATCATATAAAAACTATCAACTGTAGGTAAGGCTATATGGGGAAATGAGCATTTTTCATACAGTTGGTAAAAATATAAAGGTATAAAAGCCTTTTGGAAGGCTAAAGTGGGTCTATCAGAGAACATACCCTTTGATACAAAAATCCACCTTATACAACTCCATCCTAGTCACACAAATGCACAAAGATATATGGAAAAAGACTGACTTTGACAACGTAATAGCAAGAGACTAAATAAGGGAATAGTTCAATAATAGTATTCTCATAGTATTGAATCCTATTCAACCATTAAATAAATTTAAAGACTTAAGAATAGGTATTTGAGACATAAAGGCAAGCTGCAAACAATTCATATATATGATCCTATTATGAAAAAATAGCTTTTATATGTTTATGTATAATCATATGGAAATGCATGAATAGGGACTAGATAGATGTATAACTAAACTATGGACAGTGGAATGTGATTAGAGGTGCTGGAGAAAAGGGTCTCTTTGCTCTTATACCTGTGTATTATTTAAGTTTTGTACAGTGAGCTGATAGGCATTTATACTTCATAATTAAAAAAAGAAAAATGGGGAAATGCATTTTGCAACAGGAAATGCAAATGGCCAATAAACATATGAAGAGATGTTCCCCCTTATTAATAATCAAAGAACTAAATATTAACTATCAGATTGGCAAAAATATTTAAAGATTCAGGGCTGGTGGGAGTGTAGGCGAATAGGCACTTTTACTATTGATGGAGTTGTAAATTGGGACAATCTTTTGGGACAATCTATTTCTTAAAATGTTAAATGTGCACATTCTCTGACCCAAAATGTCCATTTCTATTTATCCTACAAAAATACCAACACAGGCATCAAAATATATGTACAAAGATGTTAACTATATATTTATCTACAATAAAAAACTGGAAAGAACCAAATTATCCACCAATAAAGGGTTTGTTAAATAAATTACAGTATATTCATGCAACATAGTAGTATGTAGCCATGAAAAACAATGTCTGTATCAAAGTGGAGGGGAGGCAAGATTCAGTGCAGTACATGTAAAATGGGGATATGTACCTACCTCACATGGTTGCTGTGAGGATTAAGAGTTAACCCATGGTAAAGAACTTCAAACCATACCTGCATACAACAACCACAAGTGTCAGCTATTAACACATTTTTGCTTAAATCTGTATATGCCTAGGTCTGGAAGAATAACTACTTGAGTAAGACTATGAGAAGGAATGTCTGTTTTCATTTTACATTTCTGTACTAAAGAAAATTCGATCAAGCATATTTAATAGCTTTCATATTTGTTAACCATAAGATAAAACCTAAAATCAAGGTTTAATAGCCATTAATCATGGCACTGTGGAGGAACGTATGTCCTGGAGTTCACAGAACTAGATTTGAGTTTTTGCTCTACTTGGTCACATGCAAATTACACGATCTTTGAATCTTTTCTAGTCTACAAACAAATCTAAATGATATCGGTATAGTCTAATCCAATGCCTGGCATGCAGATTATTCCTATACATATAACCTTCCCTTCGACTTACTTAAATATGATAGACATAGTGCTTAATGATCAAGTGCCAACTGGGTGTCAATGTAGGGAGTTTTTACCTCAAGGAAAATGGAAAATTTAGCAGTAATGAGCAAATGCTCGGTGGCTATTCGGTAGGTATCAGCAGTCTGCATGCCATTAACACTGACTGCTTGTATGCTAACCAGATGCCAACGTTTGGCAAAAGCCACTTGATCAGAGGCTGGGACCCCAGAACTGCTATTACCTGTGTGGATATAAAGAAATGTATAGATGAAATCATAAATCACTAGTTATTTTAAATTGATTTGTCTACTGGGGACTTAGCCTAATCAGAGACTACTACTTCCTTTTCCTGGGTATCATCACCCAGTTTTTTTGGATGCAGACATTTTCCCCATAGAGCCTTGCCTTAGCTTTAGAATTCTTTCTAAACAGGTACCAGAGCTGGCAAGACAAACATGTTAGCCAACTCTAATATTACTTTTTCTAAGCTCTCACATTATACCAAACATCTTTGGCATTTATGACAAATTTACTACATGGAAGCTACTTTGTATATAGGAAAGACATAAAATCTAAAAAAAGCATGAAATTTCAGCCACTGAGAGCTTGATCCCTTCTTACCTACTCTAATAACTGTGATCCTAGAATTCCAAATATGCCACCTCAAAGCCTACTTGGAAAGCCAGTTATAAATAAATAAATCAACTCAAGATCGTTTTATCTTAGAGTGGAGGAGTTTATACCTTTATTGGAGACTGACTTATTTCCTCTCAGCCACAGAGAAAAGACCCAAACAGAAGTCCCTACATTTTCTTGTATAACTTAAAATACATTATATCATTACTACATATTTATACTTCAATAAATCTTAATCTATAAAGCACATTTCTTATAATTATTGAAAAATCTATAAACAGGCTCCATTCTGCCTCACTTCTCCAACAGCTGGCCTTGCATTTATTATTATGCTTTTCAAAAGGCTCATGCAAATCTCACCTTCTATTTTTAAAATTTGTTCCAAGCACCAGATGTAACCAAAATCTCTGGAACTATGAAATATTTTTATTCACATGGGTCTTTTTCCACACAATGATACCCACTTAAAAAAAAGCCTTTTCTCATTCTATTTTAAATTCCAGAGTTTTCCACTAAACAGTAGAACCACAGTACTTGGGATTCTCAGCCAAGGAGTATATAATCCTACTACTACAATGTATTACTTTCATACATTTTTAGAAATGTGTTAAGACTTAAAATTAAAAAAAATAATTCAATCCTGTTAATAAACTAGTTGTTAATAACCTAGTTATTTTTTTAAATAGAACAATCCATTCAAATTAACATGTAAGTACAACCTCAATGCAACTAGAGATTGATTAGTTTTTTAAGAAAACCCACAAACCTCCACACTGTGATAGCGAGTATTTTGGACTCACCTCTGAAGAATCCTGGAGAGATGGCTAGCTCTTTGAGCTGAGTCTTCCCTTCCCCCAAATACAACACCCTGGTAAGAGAACTATGGCTCTCGGAATTTCAGAGGTGACCTCCCCTAGGACTGCTTAGGACAGGGAGTAAGAGGCTAACTCACATGAAGCAGCTTTGTACCAAACCCTCAATAATTTACAGTGGAAGAAATACCTACCTACTTATGGTAGGGTTACAGTACCTAGCACAGTGTCTTATCGGTAGAAAATGTTTTAATAAATGAATGTGTGGCTGCTTAGTTAGCCTGGTGTTCAAACCTTTTTTACCAAAGGAATAAAACAGCAAACCTGATTACCTGTTGCCCGTCAAGGAATTTTCTGTCCTTAATAAAAATGAAGGCAAAATAATAATGAATTGGATCTTCAAGTCTTTGTTTTCTAAAAGCCAAGACAGACCATTACTCTTTTACATTTGCCCTTCAACACTGCCATTTACTGCAATTTCTCTTCTAGTGTTATTTCTACTTTCATAGTTTACGATTATTGTTTAGACTGTCCACTTTCTAACGATACATGGGAGAACATTATTTCCATTTAGTGGGATGCCTCCAAATTACAGACAGGATGTGCCGTTTTTGAGTTTTCCTGTAGGCAGATTATTACATTTAATTTAAATTCTGGATACATTTCAATTCTTAGATCAAGGTATTTTTGTTATCTTCTCTGATCTAGGTGTCCCATTCACATTTTGTTTCATCACTATCACTTCTAATTTTACTTTGAAGTTTTAGTCATCCTTCATCTTCTATTTTCTGAAATGCATATCCAAATTGGGTAAAAGGAAACAGAAGAGTAAATTCTGAAAAGATTGTTTGTTTTCAGACTTTATAATTCCAATGTTGCCTTTTAATGTAGAAGGGAATGTAACATTTCAACTATCAGCAAATAATGTATCCGTCTAAAAAAGAAACTTTTAAGAAAGGGACAAAGAATTAGATCATTATTTGGAAAAAATAGTAAGAATATAAACATCACATGGAAGATTTAGGCATTAACACCTGAATTAAGTTTAAAATTTCAGTTTCTAGGCAGGTATGACACCATTTTTTTCAAGATAAAATAATAATGGTGGGTGATGATATCCTACATTTCCCAGTGGATTTTCTAACAGTCTATAGGGAAATAAAACTATTATGTATCATTCCATGTGTTTAATTTTGTCTTCATTTCTGAAGAAAAAGACCTGAGTGTTGACTTCATTTTTAAATTTCTTAAACTTTCACAACATTCAGAAGTTTTTCTGCATTGTGTCGTCGCTGATGTCTAAAAAGATTTGAGCTTTGACTATAGGATTTCCCACACTGAACGCATTCATAAGGTTTCTCTCCGGTATGGATTCTCTGATGATTAATAAGCCCAGAATTCTGGCTAAAAGCTTTTCCACATTCAAGACATTTGTAAGGTTTTTCTCCAGTATGGACTCTCTGGTGTTGCACAAGGATAGAACTTCTACTGAATGCCTTCCCACATTCAACACATCCGTAGGGTTTCTCTCCACTATGGATTCTTTGATGAAGAATAAGGGCTGAGCCCTGACTGAAGTGTTTTCCACATTCATCACAAATATGCTGTTTCTTTCGGGAAGGATTTCTCTTTCTTTCAAACCTGCCCTTAGGGAAACAGGCTTCTCCATATTTAAAAATCTGAGGAACACCTATATTGAGAGTGCCAGGAACTTCATGAGATTCTACTGCTGAAGCAATCTCCTGCTTTGGAGCTAGCGCTCCATTTTCAGTCCTAGCATCATCATCTGGAACAAACAGAAAATGTGAATGACATTTGTTTCCTATTCTGGGAGAAAGGAAGCTGAAGAAAAAAAAATTATTTAATGAACTAAAAGTAAATAGCTTGCATTCATCTATAGACAGCACTCTGAAAAGTGGTGTTAAGGTTGCTTACTTTCAAAAGAGAAAAAAATGAAATGACTGATTATGAGGCTAATGAGGTAATGGCATGATAATATAATGAGGGATAAAAGTTATACCTGAATAAAAGTAGAAACATAGGCAAATGGGTTATAAATGGTAATCAGAAAATAAAGAGCAGAAAATGGTAGATTTTAAGACTGTCAGGGAGACAGTAAGGACGATGAAACTAGATCTGGATAAAACTTTATAAGAAGAAAAATAAGGGTGGTCCTTAGGAAATCATAATTTTTTTTTCTGCTTTGAAAAAGGGAATCAAAATACAATGGTGTAAAAAATAAGCAGTCAGACAGTGACTATTTCTGAAATGAGCATGACAGGCAGGTCACAGCCAAGATCAGACTAAAAGCAGAACACTGGAGGAGTCTTGACAAGAAAGGGCTTCAGAGAAGCTGGGACCATCCTCTGTTAACTCAGGACAACACTTTCTTGTTATGGTACCTAGATGAGTTATTTCTAAGCCTCGGTTAGATGTCTAGTGAAAGGAAAGCCTGAATTATCAACACAAGGTACCATTACACCTCTACAGGCAAGATTCATTTAAGACTTTCCTAAAATTTCAAGACTTGAAGAGTTACGACAGATTCTACAGGGTGAGCAGCAGTCAGAAAGTGGTAAATAGTGAACAGGTAGATAATAAATGATTAAGAAATGGATAAAGTCAGGAAAGAAAGCTGACAAAAAGAGACTGAAGGGCTGGAAGGGAGTAGTAAGGTCTAGAGACTTGAAGAACAGAGAAGTTAGTGTAAAGATTAAATGAAGACAAATGGCACAGAAATAAGTAAGTTATTGAGTGTGATAGAGACTAGACTGCTGAAATGAGGTATTTAAAAATAGGTGAAAAGTATCCTAAAATTCAGGCTGGGGAGAAGTTTTCTACCCAAGAAAATGCCACCTCATAAAACCAAGGATAGTGGTGCTCAAACTTTATTGCACAGGAGAATGTCCCATGAAACATGTAAAACTGCAGATTCTCAGCAGACTTCAGCCGCATCCCAGGAGTTCTGGTTCACTACATGGGAAGGAAACCTGCTCAGACGGCATTCTGTGACACTCCAGCATAACCTCCAACTGCCTCAAAGAATGATTCCCAAAGCAGCCTCAAACAAAATTTCATTTCAGTTCATATAAATATGAAAAAGAAATCTATCAGTTTTAGGAATATACTGGGTTGTATCAAAGTATACAAATAAGTATGTGGCATTAATTGCCAATATACTGGAAAAGATCAGTCTAAGTGAATTATCAGAATTATGTGCTTTTTATTTAACTTTCCTATATTTAAAGCTTATTATAGCTAAGGAGCCCATTTTTGCATAAATACTTAGAAAAGATGAAGAGTTTTACCCAAATATCATTTCTACAAAAGAACTTTCTTTGGAAAAAAATGACTCTAAATGTTGAAAAAACAAACGTAGCTAAGAATTTAGAAAAATTTCAATGATAAACAAATAAAAAAAGAATAGATTTGAAAAGGCTTCAGGTAAGCTTACTATATCAACAACATTAGGCAGGAGATTACAAGGGCATGGAACAGATAACAAATAAGCAATACTGCATGCAAAATAGAGGGACCTGGTCTACAGGTAGATGCTGGCTCAGAGTAAGGCAAATGACAGCCTCAAATGGGTAGGTCTTCAAGAAAGAGGTAAAAGGGAAGAAAAGGCTGACAGTAATGTCTGAGGGAAAAAAAATTTGAGGTCAGCAACCGTTATAAGAATCAAGTTCCTACAGTGTGTCTAGAAATTGGGGAAGGTAATAATCCCCACTCCCCCACTCCCCACCCCCCCAAAAAAACACAAAAGAATAAACAAAGAAGTCTGGGACGAAAGGCCCACTCTTTCACCCTCTAGCCCACAGGGAATTCTGGTCCTCACCACAGTGCCTTAGGGAATGGAGCTCCCAGGATGCCCATTTGAGCTGGTTTTCCACAGCATCAAGCTCAGAACTTGGTAATCCTTGAGCTTCTTCTTGAGATACAATCTCCTCAACTAGCACTTCCCGTTTTCTTCGTCGGAGAGAAACCTAGAAATAAGATTTGATTCAGTTGATAAGAAATTGGATGAGAATTAGAACTAAACACACGTAAGAGAAACCATACAAAACATATACTGTAGTTGGGTAGTTAATTCAGCAGCTTTGCCTACTGCTATGCCAGTGTATCTGAACCAGCAAAGTGTCACAAACAGGCTCACCGGCTGTCCAGGGTCATCTAGTTCACTCTCTAAATCCTCCAGCACTGTTACTGCCTCCTCTCCATTCTCTGGATGATGCTCTCGAACCCAAGTCTGCAGCTCCTTGGGCAGGATGGCCACAAACTGCTCCAGCACTACCAGCTCCAAGATTTGTTCTTTAGTGTGCGTCTCTGGCCTGAGCCATAGACGGCAAAGTTCTCGAAGCCGGCTCACAGCTTCACGGGGCCCAGGTGAATCCTGGTATCCAAACTGCCTGAATCGCTGCCGGAAAACCTCTGGATCAGGGAGATGGTTCCAAGGGATACTTGATCCCTCTTCACCATCAGGATCCTCCTCCAACTTCACTCTCAGAATTTTTTCCTCTTCATCTGCAGTTGGGATGATAAGTATTGAATCTTCTTCCACTGACTGTGCAGACATCCTGATTTATAATACTTCAAGAAAAGACAAGGCAGGATACAGACCTCAGAGAAATATCTCTTTTTCTTCACAGGCACTCCTGAGGCACAAAAAATAAAAAATATAAATAAATGACCAAATATCCTAAGAATCTGGACACATGCTAATAGAGAAAGTAAAAATATTTCTTCTTTTGCTGGATTAAAAATTCCAGTCAATAACCTATACCAGAAGTTGGAAAACAGCAGCTCATGGCCAAATCTGGCCTGCCGCCCAGTTTTGTACAACAGTTGTATTAATAGTTTTCACATTTTTACATGATGGAAAAGAAGAATACATCATGAATGTGAAAACTAAATGAAATTAAAATGTGTCCACAAAAAATTTTTCTGTTCACAGTTCATGCAACAATGGTAGAGTAATTGTGATAGAGACTATATGACCTGAAAAAACCTGATATTTACTCTCTGGCCCTTTAGAGAAAAAGTCTGACCTACAAAACCAATAAACTTTATTTCTGTAATCAAAAGAGTGCAAGTAAGAATCAGCCCACCTCCGTGTTTTCTAAATGCATCTGACCCTTGACCACATTATTTGCAATTCGAGACTCGTGTTCCCTGACAAACTTAGGTCAACTCAAAAGCAAGGACTTTATTATCTGCTTCAGAAAAAAATTTAAGACAAAATGTGTTAAGTTAAAAAATATTTTTAAAATGTTTAAGAATTCCTCAGACTTAAAATATATGTAAAAAATTATTCATTTACTCAGGAACAAATAATGTAATATTGAAAAAAATTAGCCTCTCCGGGCTATACAATGCAAGTATTATTCGGTCACACACATTTAAATTTGACGACAGGCATTAATGACGCCAAATTTTTAAGAAAAGACATTCTCATAACTACCTTAACTTCTTGCAGTGGGACACAACCCAGTCCTTGGACTAGATGACTCAGTTTCCCCAGCTTTTATCTTCAGGGAAACCTTATGCTATTTCTGATCCCTTCCTTAGTATTTGCACAGTCATGCCCGTGCCATTGTTTATAATATATAGTAGGAATGAGCCACGCAGCTACTCCATTTATCTATTCAGGGCCCAGAATCTGAAAACCAGTAATTTCAAAAAACTTATTGTAACCCTATCAAGATGAAGACTAGATATCAGAAAAGACTTTATTAGGCAGGTAACACGTACAAGTTTAAGTACTCCGTAGTGTGATGACCTTATAAATAGGATTCAGCCAATTGATTCGGTCTTCTTATATCTCAGGGTACTATCTTATGAATGGCTCAAGCATTGTATATAAAGACATTTCCTTCTATGTTCTTATCTGACACCCTGCTCGTGAGACGTGACGGAGGTACCAGGACGGCAAGCCCGTGGTCCCGAGCGTCTGGGTTGGCAGCCTCGTTCCAGACGCTCTCCCCACCTCACCCCTGTAGAGTGCCACCACGAATTCAGTCCCCGAGCACATGTCCTCCGTATTCTCTTCTCCGCACTCACGGCGGCGGACTTCAGATGATCAAAGGCCACCTTGCCACAACGTCGAGGACACGGCATTTCCGCCCGCGGCCCGCGCAACTACAGGTCCCGGCAGCTCCCGCGCCAAGGTCCGCCCTCTCCCACCTCCGCCCGAAACGAGTCCCAGAACTCTCCGCGAGACGCCAGGGCCTCGAAATAGAACAAAACCGGCTGATGGGGGAGGGGGAAGGCGGGGGTCGCAGAGGACAGCCGGGATGGAGAACTCTCCGAGGGTGCCGAAAGTCCGAACTGGCCTTTCGTCTACCTCTCAGCACCCCGCAACTTCTGGGCGCAGAGACCTCGGCCTGTGCCCCGCGCCTCCAGGGGGCCCGAGGAAGGTCCCTGCCAGGTTTCTTCGCTAGCTCCTGCCAGCGATCCGCAGCCCCAAGCCCAGCGTCCCCCTCGCGCCCTTTCCCCCACTCTGGCGCAAACCTCCGTCTCAGGAACCTCGGCAGCTTCGCTGTCCACGGCAGACGCAGAAACACCGCTCACAAGCCGTTTCCCAGAAGCCCCCGGCGCAGACTGCTTCCGGTCTGCGGGCCCTGGAGGCGGGGAGAGGCGAAGCCCCGCGTTGCCATGGAGATGCGCTCGGGGCGGGGGAGGGGCGGCCCTACGACAATGACCGCTTTGAGGCCGGGTTTGGCCTTGCTCGTTTCTCCTCGGAGAGCCCAACGTTCTCTGTTCCAGCTAAAAGACAAGGAAAAGAAAGAATTCTGCCATAAAGATAGTGTTTAGGATTTCACAAATCCTTTCACATGCATTTTCTCATGTGATCGTCATAGTAATCCTCTGACCTAAAAAAAGCTAGTATCCATGAATGCTTACTGCATTGTGCCAGGTACCATCACCATGCTTTACATGTATTGTCATTAATTTTCACAACAATCCTATGATGCAGCAACTTTTATTTTCCCCATTTTACAGCAGAGATAACGAAGGCAGAAGTAAATAACCTGCCAGGAGCTCATAACTAATAAATGGGAAGTAGGATTTGAAACCTAGACATGACTCCAACCTTTGGTTCCCACTGGCTGTTACCGAGCTTTATTTTGACCAAATTATCTATTATGGAAACAAGATGAGACAGGTTAGAGCTTTGTCAATGACCTCACATTGAATTTGCAGAATGCATGCTCATCTTCTGACTTCAGGCTGGGCATTTTATACCACAAAACAGCTGCTGAAGTATTCGTCTAATAACTCAAATCGGACTATTTCAGTCCCTATTTAAAGGTCTTCAATGGATCCCCACTGCTTTAAGTATAACATAAAAATTCCTTACATTGGCCTGCAAGCCCCCTGTGGTTTGTTCGCTACCTTTCTAGTCTATCCTCAGCTTAGCCTCACTATGGCTAAGGATCCCCAGTCTCAATGACCGCCTTCCTCCTGGAAAATCTTTGTAACACTATCAGAAGTAATCTCTCTTATTAATTTCCCTGTTTTTTGTTTTGTTTGGTTTTGGTCTGTAAGTCCCATAAGGGCAGGGACCTTGCCTGTCTTCTTTACCATGGCATCTCCACCTAGTCCTAGGATGCTGACTGCTCAGTACCTAAAGAACTCAATAAACATCTATTGAATAAATAAATGAATTGTGGGCTGGCTATATTGCTGCTTTTCCTAGGTCATATTTCAGGTATCAGAAACCGCACAAAAGAGCCCTGTTGTTTAAGGTCTATATTAGAAGTATAGATCCAGCCTTCCAGAAGCAGTGTAAGATTTGCAGGCTTTGACTTTTTGTCTCATTCAGGAAAGTGCCCTCTGCAAAGTGCCCTCAGAGGGCCTCTGATAAATTTGTGAATGAGAAAACAAGTTAGCGAACAGTTGATGGTAAAGCACTGCTTTATACTCTGACCGGAATTTCCTTTCCTTAGAACCCTTGATAACGCGGATCCTCTTCTTTCTTTCATCATTTAGGAGGCTTCAGAAATCCAGGCTTCACTCTTCTGTCTGGCCACTGCCATTAACTGGGTTGGGTGCTCTTCCTACCTTCCCCTCTTTTGTGACACTAAATGCTAGCCCAAGGCATTTTTGTTTTGTTTTATTTTACTTTAAGAGTTTTTACTTCTAATGTTAGAAAAGATAAAAGATTTAAAAAAAAACAACAAATACTTAAGGAAATTTAAAATGTTGCAAAATTTTACAAAACCTTTTGCTGGGATTTCTTTTTACTATTCCTAATTTTTTCTAGGAGAGTAAATGGAAACCACAGTGAGGTTTCCTCTCTAATTTACTCTTATGAGGGCTGAGACCAATGCTCACTTTGAAACGTTGCTCTGAGCCTCACTATGTAGGCTCTTTCATGACTAGTGGTACTTGCTGCCCTTGCTGCCATCTTAAAGATCTACTCAAGATAGAGCATTTTGTTTCTCTGGGCAACCTGAGTATAGGGAATAGTTTCATGCTATTATCTATATAGGTAACTAGGCAAGGCTTGAACTGCAGCTGATCGGAGCCTTAGCCGAACACCTTGTGACCCTTCCTGAACATGAGAGCATGAGAGGCTTGTAAGGAGTTGCTACAAGGCTATTTGCCACTCAGTTACTTGACTCCTGAGAAAGTTGTCATGAGACAGTTTCTCATTGTTTCCTGGGTCGTGGTAAGGCTTTCTGCTTCACCCCGCCATCCCCCGACAGTACAGCTGCAGACTATAAAAAGGCTCAGATGCAGCCTAACATTAGTCCCTCAGGACCAAGGTGTTCCACAACTCATGTTGCAGTCATCTGGCTCCTTTTGTTTGGGTGTCATCCTTTTGGTATGTGAGATAAAAGCTCATGAGGAGTTGGTACTTTGGGCTACTCTTGCTTTCACTGTCTGTGTAAGGAATAATCTTTCTAAATCTAAAAAGGACTCATTGTTTCTTTACCAGGCAAAATTTTTAACCTCGCCTTAAAAGTATCTCATTCATTAATGGTAAAAAATTAAACAAACAAAAACAGATAATCCATAGGTTCCAGAGAAGGAATCATAACTTCCTGGTGACTAAAATGAAGTTATGATTCCTTCTTTTAGCATCACCATCTCATCAAGGAGATAGACAGGAAACAAAGGTGACTAAAATGAAGTTATGATTCCTTCTTTTAGCATCACTATCTCATCAAGGAGATAGACAGGAAACAAGCATTTACAAAGCAGTGGAGAAATGCTATAGTGGAGAAGAATAGAATACCAGCAGGGGCACCTAAATGAGGTATAATGTGTGTGTGTGTGGTTGGGGGGAATGGGAGGCACCCTGAGGCAGAGGAAGAGAAGTTTTTATTTTGGAAGAGATCGGCCCTTCAGATTTGGTGTTATCAGATTTCATCCAAGAATTATCTTTTCTAGGCTTTTCTCTAACGATTATTTTGGAGTTCTCAGTCACTCCCCTCAGCGCAAAAGTATTTTCCCCTGGGCGCTTTAAATACACTGGTTAAAGATTTCATTTTAGCTGATAAATGCACTGCAGCAGGAGAATTTTGATTGCAAGTTACTAAACGCCTAACTATGGTAAGCATTGTTAAGCTTCCCATATAAAGCACTGCCCTTACTTCTTACGTGCCCCTGATTTTTTGGATTTGCAGGGGTGGAGGTGGAGGCAGGTAAAACTGTGCCCAGCAATAAGTAGGTTGTTAAGTTGTAATTGAACCAAGCTATCCATGACCATTCTGTTTCCCTTTGCCAGATAATCACTCTGCCTTCTTGGCAGCTAGGAATGGCTACGCGATTTAGTTCTGGTCAATGAGGTGTAAGAGGAAGTAGTTTGTGTCTTTCAAGAAATACATCTAATTCACCTACATTGTCAAATTTATTGGCATAAAGTTGTTCATATTTCCTTAATACCCTTTTAATGTCAGTAGGATCAGTAGTGATATCCCCTCTTTCATTTCTGAAATTAATAATTTCTGTTTGGGTTTTTTTCTTTTTATCAATTTTGCTTAAAGTTTATAAATTTCATTAATCTTGCAGAGAATAAACTTCACTTTGTTTATTTGTTCTATTATTTGTTCTCTATTTTGTGGAGTTCTCCTTTAAAAAGTTAATATACAGTAAAATTAACTTTTTTTGGCATGTACTGTATGAGTTTTAACACGTATATTGATTTGTGAAACTACCACCAAGATCATGATACATAATAGTTTCATCACTCTATAAAATTGCTTCAAGATGTACTCACAACTTTCCTACATCCCTAACCAATGGCAACCACTGATTTGTTATCCATCAAAAGTTTTCACTTTTCCAGATTATTATAAATCATAAAGTATGTAACTTTTTACATACATTTTGTTCAGCATACTGCCTTTAATCTTTCATTCAGCATGACTTTGAGATTCATCTAGGTTATTGCATATCTCAATAGTTAATACTCATTAAATTTTATTGCTGAGTACTGCTGAGTAGTATTTTATTGTAGGTATCAGTTTGTTTATACATTCAACCATTAAAGAACTTTTGAGTTGTTTCTAGATTTGAGCAATTATGAATAGCTACTTAAATACTCACGTATGGGGTTTTGTGTGAACATATTATTTTTCTAGAGTAAATATGTAGAAGTGGGATTGCTGGATCATATAGTGTTATGGACTGAATGTGCTGCCCCCCTCCCGCCCCCAATTTTCATATTGAAGCCCTAACCCCTAATGTGATGGTGTTGGAAGATGGGCCCTTTAAGAGGTAGTTAGGTTTAGATAAGGTCATGAAGGTAGGGCTCTTATGATGGGATTAGTGCCCTTATAAGAAGAGACTAAGAAAAAGTTTGCTTCTATCTTTCTGCACTATGTGAGGACCCAGCAAGAAGGTGGCCATCTGCAAACCAGGAAGAGAGCCCTAATCTGGGAACTAAATCAGCAGATATCATGATCTTGGACTTCTAACCTCCAGAACTGTAAAAATAAATTCCTATTTTTTGTAAGCCATTCAGTATATAATATTTAGTAATAGCAGCTAGAGTTGAGTAATATATATGATAAGTATATACTTATTTTTATGGGAAACTGCCAGACTGTTTTTCAGAGTAGCTGTACCATTTTACATTCCCATCAGCCATATACAAGTGTTCCAGATGCTCCACATATTCACCAGCACTTTGTATTATCTTTAGAATTTTGTCAAATACTTTACTGCATCAATTGATATGACTATGTGGTTTTTTCCTTTTGAAACTATTAATCTGCTGAGTTACTTTGATTTTGAATACTGATCCAACCTTATAGTCCTGAGTAAACCCCACTTGGTGCAGGTGTTTTACTCTTTTTATGCATTGTTGGATTCAATTTGATAATATTCTATTGAGGATTTTTATGCCTATGTTCATTAAGGAATTTGGGTTCTAGTTTTCTTGTACAGTCTGTTCTTTTCTGCTTTTCAATATTTTATTCTCTGTGCTGTTTAAATAGGATAATTTCTATCGATCTATTTCCTTTGTCACTGCATTCTTCCATTGAACTCAAGCAGTGCATATTTTATTTTGATTGTTGTAATTTTCTGCTCTAAAATTTTTTAGTTCTTGTTTATGTTTCCTATTTCTTATCTGAGGTTTTCTCTCTTTCCATTTATTCGCGCTTACTTCATAAGCATAGTTATAATACCAGTTGTTTTCTGATAATCCTAATATCTTTATCATCTAGGTATTAGTATAGTTTTTCTTTTCCCTTGCAAATTGAGATACTCCAGGTTCTTCCTATGACTAGTAATTTTGCATTGTATCCTACACATTTTGAATGTTATCAGATTCTGGGTATCATCTAAACCCTAAAAAAAAGGTTGATTTGTTTGTTTTATCAGGCAACTGTCCCAGTTAGGGTTAGGCCACAAGTTCTGATCTGCAGTGGGAAGACTACAGTTCCAATGTCAGCTGAGTTTTCAAACACTTCCAGTACAATTTGATTATGTCCTTTGCATATGCTGCCCAGTGGCCACTCTGGATCCTGGGTGGTAGTCTACTCCAGCTCACTTCTAATGCCTGTTGTCCGCTGTTCAGAGTCAGATCCATGCATGCACAGTTTAGAGATAAGCAGAGAAGTTCATACACTACTTTTGGGGATCACTCTTGATTACCCTCCTCTTTGCAATAAACCCAACACTTTCTGGCCCCAGGAGGCCTCCTTTACTAGTTTACCAGCTAGAAAGCTGGGGTTTTAGTTTCCTTGCTCTGCTGTTTACTTCTCTCAACTATCCTGTATATGGTCTAAGTAGTGAGAGGACACAGAGAGAATAAAAGCAATGGGGACTGGCACCATGCTCTTGCGACCAAAGGTCCTTTGATCAGAGCAAAGGGTTCCCTTCTCTAAGAGTTTGAAGTTCTCCCCTATGACCTCTGTCATTGCTGTGCTACTGCCATAGCATTGCCTGAGGGCTAGACCAGAGAGGAGCAACTCCTCTTTCATTCTGAAAGGACAGAGAAGAAATTATGGGTGAAGTGTGGATAAATTGGACAGTTTGCTGTTAGGAGGTAGTTAGAGTTGTAATCTCTTTTTCCGTAATGCAGGAGGCAAAATCATAATCATCTGCCTGTGATGAGTTAGGTAGCCAAGGAGCATGGCAAACACTGTTGGTTGATCCAGTGTTGTTCCCAATCTCCTTCTATCCTGATGCTTTTCTTCTAGAAGTGGGAAATGCTTGCTTTACCAGATACACAACAAGGAAACATAAGCAGAATTTTGCTGATGTTTCTTGGAAAGCTTTTACTTTTCCTAATAAAGAAGACAGCCATACCTGTGCCACTCTTCCTTTCTTTCTGACTTGACCACAGATGTCATCCCTGGAGATGGGTGCAACTGTCTTGCATATCTGAGAAAATAAGCATGAGGGAAAGGCCAAAAGAAGGGCAGATTCACCAGCCAGACCTGTCACTGTTCAGTTGCTGATTGAGAGTCAGCGGCAACTCAGCCTCCAGATTTCTGGTTGCAAAGTCTTATTTGCTTAAGTCATAAAAGGTGGATTTTTCATCCATAAGCATTCCTGATACAGGACAGTGATGTACATGTTTCAAAGAGAATGGGAGCGAGGTAAAGAAGGAACATTAGATTATAGATATAATACTGAATGCCTAGATGAAGTAAAATTCATTTAAAAAATACCAATTTCATTTTGGAGATTATCGGTGGAAATTAAGCAATCTAATAGTGGTACTAATATGCTACTTTTTATCAAGGTCAGCTCAAGTCATAGTAATTCTGTTTAGATAAATTAGCATCTTCTACATTAGAAGACCTATGTTAAGTGCAAGATAACTCAAAATACACAGCAACACCCTTTAAATGTTCATCATGTATTTAGATAATATGATCTAAATATAGAAATATTTAGATATTTCACTTTCTGGTGGAGAAATTCAGATTATTCACAATGAAGAGAATGCAATCTTGCAAAGTTTATGGCAGCACCAAATGAAAAGACAATTCCATCAGAATACTTGATTTAGATTCTGTCATTTTATTCACATAGTACCTAAGAAACTGTCTTTCCAAGACTGAGCAGTAATTCACAATACACATCTCTGAGGCATCTGCTGCTTTAATAGATGGCTTATTCTTCACTTTAGTTACAGAGAATGAACCCTAAATAAAGACTCCTACAATTTTAGTAACAGAAGATATACAAAATCCAATATATATTCATATTTCCTAGAACTATAACGTATAATCACTATCAGAAAATTCTATAGCTAAAATTTACATTTACTTTCCCTACTAATCTTACATTTACCAATGTACTAACTAAGCAGAGCACAGTAATCATCCATTCTTTCTGGAGTTACTCTAAACACTAGATACGGTTAGGTTTTCTGATCATGAAATGTTTACACTTCATGAGGAACTCACTCAGACAAAGTTCACAATAAGCTCCTTCTTCTTTTCTCCTTTCAAGGACTTTCACTTCTGTGTTTGTCTCCATGATAGGTAACTGTGGCACCATGGGAAACACAATCACACATGTATTTTTATAATATATACAGTCTTACCAAGAATCCCTGGAAAAGGGATCATTATGTTGTACACTGTCAGAATTTTAATAACATACGAATCAGTCATTTTATATTTAAACAGGGGATCTGGCTGAATTAAATATGGAAAAACTTTGGTGGACTCTAAATTGATTTTAGCGATTTCCTCTTTAGTACAAGAGCTTCAAAACCCAGGGTCTTACTTCTTGACAGCTTTGTCAAAAAACCCATCTTATTAAGAATGCATAAGGCCCATAAAAGGCTGTCTTGTGATGCCTGAAACATGTTCACAACTGAGTTATGCCAGAAAAGGGGCCAGGAAGAACCCTGAAGGTTAGTCATCAGCTGTTAAGGGTTTCCTCTTCCATGTAAGCTATGGTACACTTCTCTGTACATGCTGTACTTGCCAACATTTGTGTTTCATCAGTCTTGTTTGGACAGTCTTTTCTTCATCTCCTTTTTTTCCTTTTTATTAAGATGATCATCAACCTTATGTAAGCACTCATAGACAGCCCTGTTTATTATTAGAGCATTCCTCACGCTTAGGCCACTCATTGAAGACATGTAATCTTAATGTTTTCACTATTTCCAAATTACATTAGAAAGGAGGTTATATTTTTTCTTCACAGGAGTAATGTGTAGGCTCGTGTGAGTTTTCATAAGAGATTAAGTTCCTTTACTCACCTGCCTCCTAACAATGACCCTTGACATTTCAGTCTAGGTCTTAAAGTACATATTATTTTGGGCCTCTTCAATCCTAGTCTCATATTTTGAATCTGGTTAGCAGAAAACCAAATGGGGAATTTTTTTTTAAGTGCTTAATCTTCTTTGGTCTGACAACTCTAATGCTCAAGGTATATAATGGAAGAGAATGTCCATTTTTATACTGAGTAACTCACACATTTCTTCTCAACAGGAAAAATGTACTTGTCTAAAAAGGAAAATACAGTCATCCCTCAGTATCTGAAGAGGATTGGTTCCTGGAACACACCCAGCCTCTGCAGATAACCCAAATCCACAGATGGTCAAGTCCCTTATATATAATGGCACAAAATAACGCATGTAGGTGATCCTCTACGTCCGCAAATCAAAAATACTGCTTTCAATCTGCAGTTGGAAAACCCAGGTATACAGAGGGCCTACTATATATTGAAAAATACCCACATACAAGTGGACCTGTGTAGTTCAAACCCGTATTGTTCAAGGGTCAACTGGACTATTTCTTTATTTGTTTTCATAATGGAAATAGTAGAACATGTCTGAGAATGTCTTTTCAAGAGCTACCTAAGGATAGAAATCTGAATTGAGCTTCAGAATCTCAAACATTCACAATGTATTGATAAGCAGAAAAGCAAACAATGCTTACATAAGACAGTCCAAATTCTCTCCTGTGGCTTTTATGACATCTGAAAGGAAACTGGTACCCATCAAAACCACTGATCTATACTAAGAAGGTGTTTGTGCTTTGTATTTTCTTCCTCTATTGGAAAAGTTCTGAGTAAATGCTTTGATTCCCTCACAATACTAATGGGACTTTTTCCTCTAGTGTGACTTTTTCTATGTCTGAAAAGATTTGAGCTCTGACTAAAGGCTTTCCCACACTCATGACATTTGTAGGGTTTTTCCCCAGTGTGGATCCTTCGATGCTGAATCAGGACTGCACTTCGGCTGAAAGCCTTTGCACACACGTCACAGGCATAAGGTTTCTCTCCACTGTGGATTCGCTGATGGAGGATAAGGGCTGAGCTCTGACTAAAGGTTTTGCCACATTCATCACATTTGTGTTGTTTTTTTCGAGAAGGATTTCTATGTCTTCTTTCAAACCTGCCACCTTGTTCACAGGTTCCTTTAGATGTAAAGCCCTGGGAAGTATTCATATGAACAATGTCAGAAACATTGTAATGCAGTTCTGGGCCTGAAGAAGTCTTTTGCCTGGAAGCTGATTTCATATTTATAGTTCTGGTGTCTTTATCTGAAATAATACATAGAAAAACAAATGTCACCAGTTCTCTCTTCAGAAAGAAAGAAAGGAAAATAATTCAAATGAAATATATATGGATAATTTATTAGCTAATATGTTTGTAAGACAGCATCACAATGTGGACGATGAAGAGAATAAGGCAGAAAACACTGAGAAGATCATAAGACAAAAGAGAAATGTCTATAGTCTGAGGAGGCAGTCAACTAGAAAGATTAGAAAGATGAAAAACTCTATGCAAAAGGTAGAATGCTGAGTAGAGTAAAAATATATCAGAGGCTGAGAAAAGTCTGGAAGAAAGGAAAGGGCCTAAAAGAGAAATTATTATTTCTTATCAAAATCTCTTAGAAGAAATTAACCTGTTTAGCTGATCAGCCATCCCTAAAATATAGAACCAGTGGTAGGGGAGAGGAGGAGATTCCCCCAACTAAGGTTTTCCTTTTCATATTGGGATCTCATTTTATCCAGGATGATTACCTAGATGGAAGGTCTCTGCTCAAATGTCACTTAAGAGGCCTTCTCCACCACCCTATTTAATAAGACCTTGTCTCCACTTCATGTATCCCCCTTGTTCTGCTTTGTTCTCATAGCACTTATTATTATTATTATTATTAGTAGTAGTAGTAGTAGTAGTATATACAATAGAAGAACAGATTGCTATGCCAGCCGTTTTGAAACACTTTTGTAAAAAGTGATACAAAGAGTAACAGAGACCAGTTTAGAATGAGAGGGAGTAGAGAAAAATATTCAAAGCATTGCGAGAGAGCAAAGTCATCTTAGCAGCAATAGGGTGATTCTGATACTAGATCCCACCAGTATTGAACAGGAAGTTACACAGAAAATGATGATGTAGATCAGTGGTCTTTAGACGGTGACCTTAGGGTCCCTCAGAAGGGCCTCAGGGGATCCTGAAGATAAGAGGTGGGAATAAAGCCAAGTTGGAGCCCTTGTGGGCTGAGACTACTTCAGAGTAGCTACGTTTTCATCTGCTTTATAAATTGAAACTCTACATAAAATTTCATTTGAGAAAAGGGTCATGCTGTTTCAAAAAGGTTTGAAAATCCTGATGGAGATGTTGTCAAAATTTTTAAAAATCTGCAGATTTTATAAGACTCTATGAGAAAGAAACAATAACAAAATATTGAGAATGTTCATTAGTATGACATAATGGCGGAAGTTTTCAGTGAAGAGGAGACAAGGAGATTTGAGATCTCTTGCAGAAGGCAGCTGAGATGTATGCAGTGGGCTGAGAGGACACCTTTGCCCCAGACCATGAACTAAATCCTGCCCCTCACCATTTTGTCTGGAAAAGTGAAGCTCTCGTGATGAACA
Organism: Eidolon dupreanum; assembly: GCA_028627145.1. NCBI lineage: Eukaryota > Metazoa > Chordata > Mammalia > Chiroptera > Pteropodidae > Eidolon > Eidolon dupreanum. The sequence goes on from CM053504.1 coordinate 63,000,305, forward strand.
CTGCAGCTGCTTCTTCTCAGGCTTGAGCTGGGCACTTGATGACTCTTGAGTGATTTCCCAAGGTGCTAGCTTCTCTGGAGGCATGTCCTCATTTTGTCCAAAGACCTGGAAACAGGATATTGGAGGCCGAAAAAGGGAATCAGGTTGGGACTTCAGGATAAAGTGAAAGAGAAGAAGCTATGCAGAAAATATCCTGGGGCACAGAAAAAGGGAATAAAATAGAAGAGCAACATTCTATTTTCTAGCACAGCTAGGAGTACATTCACCCCGCTATACATCCAGTTGTGGCAAGTGAGAGTACAATCTGAGAGCTCTATCCCCAATGATGCTCCAGAAGTCCTGACTCAGCCTGGTCTTTCATCCCCTCAGACGCCTTCTTACCTGTTCAGTAGGCCCATCAAGCTCTTTCTCTAGCTCCTCCAGCATAGTCACAGCTTCCTCTCCGTTCTCTGGCTGGTGTTCTTGCAGCCAGGCCTGCAGCTCTTCTGGCAGGATGGCCAGGAACTGCTCCAGCACCAGCAGCTCCAGGATCTGCTTCTTGGTGTATACCTCTGGCCTCAGCCACTGACAGCAAAGCTTCCGGAGCTGGTTCAGAGCCTCCCGGGGCCCAGGTGACTCCTGGTAGCCAAACTGCCTGAAGCGCTGGCGGAAGGTCTCTGGGCTGTAGCAGCTTCTCCAGTGAAGGCTGGAGTCCAGATTACAGGCCTCCTCTTCTTCCATCTTCACTACCAGAATGCTGTCAGGCTCTTCTGAAGTTTGTGGAAGGAGTGTTGATGAATCTCTCAGTTTTGCAGACATATGGATTGGGAATCGCTTAGGACTGCTAGACTTTAATTTTCAAGGAGGTAAAGTACTCCTTATGGATACTACTTAAATATGATTAAAGAAAGAGGTGGAAACAAGAAAGACAAATGCTTCTTAGAACAATAAAACTAAGTTTGGAAACAAGGCTGTACAGAAAGTACTGCTCTTAATCTTAACATAAACCAGGCTTTCAAAGAATACTTCCTTCTTTAAGGGAATCAAAGAGCCAAGATTAATTTATATGTATGAGTAATTCTGAAAATCATGCCCACAAGGCTAAAGAGCACAATGAGAGGCCAGCCAGGATTGCATAGGAGCTCCTGGAACACAGAAATCAAGAAGCCAATTAATTTTTTCTAGCCTTCTGCTAAGAGCTCTAGGAAATGAGAGAAGTACTACTGTGTGGATTTTTTTCAATGTTTACTAATTTTAAAAACAATATCATTTTCACATTAAAGGAACCATTAAAAAAGTAATCACAAATTCCTCCATCTTACTGTATTTCCATTTTTTCATATTTACTTGTACTTCCTGTTCGTAACATCTATATTATTTACTTAACTATATCTCTATTGTAGACTATTCAGTAATCTCTAATTTTTACTATTATAAATATTACTGGGTGGCACAACTTCATGAATATACTTTTTTCCTTTCAGATTATTTTATTCAAGCATGTCCTGAGGCCTTACCTTATGGAGGTCAAAGGAGAGTGGCAAATTCTGTCTTGCTATGTATTATCAAGTAAACTACAGAAAAGACTATCAATGCACAATGCTACCAGCAACATGATGTAAGAGAGCAGCAATTTCTCCAAGTATCATTAGCTTGTTAGCAGGAAGAGGGTGGGAAGACTCTTTTCTTAGTATAACCTTACTGAGTACCATTTTACTTAGTACCATTTTAATTGGTCAGCAGTTATCTGAGTATCTGATGACTAAAGAGAAACCCTTATACGTGTCCCTATTTTTCCTTTATGTAGCCTGCCATTTTTTTCCCACCTCACCAAGCAGTGTTCTAGGCATTGAAGATACAGTGGGGACCTAAGCAAAGCCTGTGGCTTCATAAGGCTTAGACTCTAGCAAAAGAGACAAAAATGTTACCAAATACTTTATATAGTAATGTGATACCCTGCAAACAACAGCTGACACAGATGATTTAACATGTGACAAGCACTGCTCTGAGTGCCTTAATAAATATAAACCCATTTAAATCCTCGCAAAAGCCCTACAGTTATTTCATTCCCATGTCGTAGATGAGAAACCCACCATCGCAAGCTCAGGTAATGTGACTACGGACAAATGGACAGGGCTGGTGTGCGAACCCAGGCCATCCACATTTATTCACGGTTCTGCGTGGTCCAGAGGCCGGAGGCAGAAGTCCCTGCTCAGAGAAGCAGCAGACCCTAGGCAGGAACAGGGTCTGCGGTCAAGACAGGGGCGGCGGGAAGGGTTAAGGTCAAGAGTCTGGAGCTGTCTGTGGGCGTGGCGTTGAGGGCCCCTAAACTAAAGCAGCCTCTGGAAGTCGCAGGAGATAGTGGCTGTCGAACCTATGCCATCTCCACAGTTGCGCTTAGCTTTACACAAGAGACGGCGAAACCAACAGTCCCCCAAACAGGCACGAGGGCCTGTAACGAATCGGGTTTCTGGAGCGGAGGCTTCGCCCACCGCCCCGAGTCCGGGGTCTTTGCGGAGAAGACCGACTCTCACTTCGAAACCCTCTCCCTGGTGTACCGCCTCCGGGAGGACGGGCGGCCTAAGGCCCCGGGACTGTGCCTCCCCACGCCTGGCCCCACTACCGCGGCGCTCCCTCCCGGGCGGGGACCGCGAGGCGCGCGGGCGTCACCGAGGGTGCGCGCCGAGCGGGTAGGCGCGCTTGGGCGGGGGAGATGGGAGGGGTTCAGCTAAGGGGCCAAGCTCCGCCGGAGAGGACAAGGGAGGCGCTGTGCGGACGTGCGGTGAGAGGCAGAGAGATGCAGGGACCAGGTAGGGACCGCAGAGAAGAGCCGCGGGACGTAGGAGGGAGGTGCGGGAGGTGTGGAGAGGGGTACAAAGAGGGGATGCGCGGAAGAAGGGGAAGGGCTGCCACCAAGCGGCGCTGCACCCCCCGTGTGACGGACGCCTCGCCCCGCGACGTAGCAGCGGAGAAGAAGCCTCGGCTCTCACCTCCGGGCTGGGAAGGACAACCCGCAGTATCGGGAGAAGCAGGATAAGCGCCAGGATGGAAGCTGTTTCCGGTCCTCGAGGTGGGTTGGGGGCGGGGCCAGGATAACGGAGCGGTTGCCATGGAGACGAGCCATAGCCACCTCGGGCTTTCTGAGAGGCCAAGCTTGAGCTAGGGGAAGGGGATGGATAACCTGTGGGTGGGCGTCCAGCTTCTCCGCATACCGGTTCAAATAAACCAGCGTTGCTATTTCTCTGAGTACTTTTACTTACATTAATCTTATTCTTTCAGTCACCCAGCAAGGTTATTCCGATTTTACAAGGAATAAAACTTAGGGTTACGTGACTTGCCCATGGTCATAGAGAGGGGAGACTCCTGTGCTTGCAACCACTCAGCACAACTTTCCTGTAGTACCCTCCGCTACTGAGGTTGGTACGCTCCAAGTATTTAAGTTTTAAGGAGAAGGTTTGAGACCTCCCCATCCATGTTTTCACAGGGGAACCTAATGGCCCTTTAAAAAGGTGAAAACCTGCTCACGCATATTTTGGGATGTGTGTGTGTGTGTGTGTGTGTGTGTGTGTGCGCGCGCGTGTGTGCGCGCGCGCATTGTATATATTTCCTCAGAATCTTAAAGAAATTTAAAGATAAATTTGAGCTAAATGAGCTACAAAGCCACAGTCCCGCATATTGGCTTCCTCCTCCACCCACTTTACCCTTTTGGAAATATACTTGTAAAGGAAGCGAGGAATTAGACTGGGAGAGGACAAAGATTCTTTGAAAACCACTTGCTAATTAATATATAACAATAACAAGAAAAAACTCTTGGTATGACCAAAAAAAAAAAAAAAGTATGTTAGTACTGGAGTCTGAAGTGTTGAGAGAAAAGGCTGGTTTAGTCAGTCTAGGGAGTTAAGGGAGAAATTTGCATCTTAATTAACCTACAATTATATTAAATTTGAAGAGATTCTTGCTTCAGCAGGGGCCTTTCACTAAATAACATTTGTTGCTGAGGCAATTGCTAACACAAATTGCAGAAGGAAATGTGTTTATGTTGATGGCGGGTGGGTGGGTGGGTTAAAGGACTCCAGGCAATGAAGAATCCGAAACAATTCTTCAAGGGTAATGCTGGCAACGGAGTTAAATCTTAGAAGGTGGTTTAAGGAGAAAATGAACACCAGTCAAAAACGGCAAGGAGAACAAGGAATTGCGAAAAGCCGTAGGATTTGGCAGGATGTCAGGGGTGAATTCATGGATTCTGATTCCACCAAATAGCCAGATCCAAGAAGCTAAACTTAAAAAAAAAAAATAAAGGACAGGTTTTGTTTGTTTGCTTTTTATTAATGTTTAAGGATAGATTAGAAAGAAGGTCCCAGTAGAGATAGCATCTGCTATATACCAGATGCATGGTAAATACTGGGAATTCAAATGTAAGATACAGATTCTTGCTCTTTAGGAACTGATAGATTAGTTAAGGAGAAGGGTGTATAAATTGACTATTCCAATCAAAGTGGCATGTTCTAATGGAGCTGTCTACAGATGCTATAAAACCCAAAGAAAGGAAAGTATTAGGGTTAGGGATGGATAGACTGGGATTGGAGGTGATGGAGAAAACTGTGTTGATACATTTCTGGCTGAAGGATCAGTGTGGAATATTTAGATTTACTGGACTGAGAGACAGCAGGCCATGAATGGCTGAGGATGAGGATGAAGAAGTAAGGAAGAATCTGGTTTTAAAAGATTTTGCAGGCCGAGTAAAAGGCTATGTATGAACTAAAATTTTAAGCAGAATCTTGAGTAAGTGGCACAAGCATATCTGCAATTCATATATAATTCTCCTCTGGCAACAAGATGGATTTGATGGAAGACAAAATTCAAGGCAGGGCAAACAACTCCGAAGCTATTGCAAGAACCAGAGCTGCAACTGATGGAGGTCTGAACCAGTGCAGAGGGAGCGAGGATAGAGGCAGATTCAGGAAACACATGGGAGGCTGGTGCTTGTTTGGATAATAGACTTATAATGGATTGGGTAGATAGTGTGTCTTTCAAAGAAGTATAAAAATACTTTGAGTAGGTTTGATAGTGGCTTATGTGGACATTTTAGGGGATTTTTTATAGACTGAGTCTGATAGACTGAGGCTGAATGAGATGCTACAATCAATACCCTGTACATAATTAGACATAGAGCCAACTGCTTACCAAGCATCTCTGTTTGTTTCACAGGTATGGTAAACTAATTATGAGTTATTCCTCACTTTCCCTATACTCATCTCTTCTTCCTCCTTATTTCCTGGACTAGTACTACCATCTACCCATTCCCCCAGGAGAAATCTGAGATCTTCCAAGACATTTATGTTTGACTCATGTGCATGTCAGACAGGGTCTATATCCCATTCATTCTGTACTCTTTGTGTCCTTTGTTCCCTTTATGGTGGCTGGCAAATTGATCTCTACTTAATTCATGCTTTATAAATACATGAATTAAAAAAGAAGAAGATCATGTTGATTAAAGGGTCAGTTTCCCACTAGCAATGGGATTATGAGAGTGGACTGGAAACAAAAGGATATGAAGTTTGATTGTTGTTGGTAATGGGAGCTCAGGGTAAGGACTGAAGGAGATGAAATATGAAGCCATAATGTTAAATATGAAATTTAGCAAAAGACTTAAGCCAGATTTAAAGGCATAGTTACCAGAAAAGGCAGATAATCCACAAGGAGGAAAGCCCACAGAGCTGCAGCAGGTAGATAGATTGAAATAAAAGCAGAACAACTTGATTACATTTTAAGGTGAAGAGATTGAAATAATAAATTTCATGTAGTACCAAAAATCTATGTCTGGGAAGATAGTAAAGGCTATTGAGAGGGAGATCTATGGTAGAGTTTCAGAGTCTGCTATAACCTTGGGTGTTTAGCACACTATTGACATGAGTCTTACTACTCATCTCTCTCCTAAGAGATGGGGTTGCATGTATTCATTTATGAGTTGGTTCTCCTGCACAAACTGGAACTAAACATTTGGTAATACCTGATTTGGTGCTGTATTAGTTTCTAGGGCTGCGTAACAAATTGCCACAAACCTAGTGGCTTAAAATAACATAAATTTATCTTATGGTTCTGGAGGCTGGAAATCTGAAATCAAGACATCAGCAGGGCCATGTTCCCTCTAGAGGCTCTAGAGAAGAATATTTCCTTGCCTCTTCCTAACTTCTGATGTTTGCTGGCAATCCTGCATCACTCCAGTCTCTGCTTCCTTCTTCTCTCTGTATCTAAATGTGGCTCTGTGTCTCATCTCCTCTTAAAAGGACACCAGTCATTGGATTTAGTTAGGGCCTACCTTAATCTAATATGACCTCATCTTAATTAATTATATCTGTTAAAAAATATGCATTTCTAAATAAGATCTCATTCTGAGCTTTCAGGTGGATGTGAATTTGGGGGGAAACACTATTCAACCCAGTACAGTGTCTTTGCCAGCTACCAACTTATTGAAATTTACCCTTTTTCACCTGTTCTGTAAACATTAAATGGGCCTCATAAGTATTTTCCCTTTATCTACAAGCACAGTGTTGTGATTTGTCGGTAAGAGGCTGTAGAGAGACATTGCGGGAGGAAGGGCTTCCCTTCGTGGGTCTGGTCTGCTGGCTGTGCAAGCTCTGTGTGCAGCTTTTCCAGCATCCAGCAGCAGCTTTTTCTGGCTGCTGTTTCCTTCTGCACCCTCCTGGTCAGTTTCTAGCAACCTGCCTCCAGCAAGATGCTTCCCAGTGAATGGCTTTCCCTTGCAATCTAAAGGGAAGATTTTCAGCAAGTTCCACTACGATGGCATAATAGTGATTTCTCTGCTATCCAATGAGCCATCTTTGTGCACTGTAGAGGAGGCTCCTAACAATCAGGTGGGCAAACTGACACACTCATTGGATATAAGTCAGTCTTATCCCAGTCACCTCAGTGCTTGCTCAATGGGTCATAAACAGGGTGGCCACAGAATGGCAGGGATGGAGGCTATATATGGGTTCAGGAACATAGACTGCCTCTACCCAAGCCTGACTTGGCTAACATTACTGCTGAGCTCCTAATCTGTCAACAACAGAGACCAACACTCAGCCCCTCATATAGCACCACTCCCATTGCGGACCAGCCAGCCACCTGGTGGCAGGTTGATTACATTGGACCTTTTCATAGAGGAGGCAGAGATTCATCCTCACTGGAATATACGTCTATTCTGAATATGGATTTGCCTTCATGATACTTCAGCCAGGCCTACCATCTTTGTGCATATGAATGCTTTCTCTATTATCTTGGTATTCTGTACAGCATTGCTTCTCATCAAGAAGCTCATTTCACAGCAGAGGAAATACAGCAATTGGCTTATGCCTGAGCAACTGGTCTTACCACATGCTCCATCTCCCAGGAGCAGTTGGCCTAATTGAAAGTTGGAATGGCTTAATGAAGACTCAGTTGTGGTACCAGTTGGGAGACAACATCCCAAAACAATGAGATTATGTCTTATAGGGTACAGTACATGTTTTGGATCAGAGTCTGTTATATGATGTTCTCTCCTAGAGCCAGAACACATGAATCTGGGTATCATGGGGTAGAAGTAGAAGTGGATTCTCCCACTCTTAAACTTAATAACCCATTTACAGAACTTTTCTTTCTGTCTCAGTAATTTCGAGCAATGCTGGTTTGGTATTCATAGTCCTCAAGGGAGGAATCCTTCCACCAGCAGATATAGTGGTTCAATTGAATTGGAAAGTGAGACTGCCTCCTTGATATTTTAGACTTCTTATACCATTAGACCAAATGGTTAAAAAAAAAAGTTATTCTAGGTGAGGTACTTGAACTTGCGTTGCTACCACACAATGTGGGAAAGGAGGACTATGTCTGAAACCCAGGAAGTTATCTGGGGGTGCCTCTCAGTACTTCCTTGCCCAATATAAAAATTACTGGAAACCTACAGAAACCAAAAAAGGTAGGACTGATGATTCAAACCCTTTGGGAGTGAAGGTCTGGGTGAAACGTGACCAGCTTAATTTCTGCCTGAGGATGGGGGAAATGTAGACTGGGTAGTGGAAGAAAGAAGATGCAGCCTCACAACACATCAAAAAAAAAAAAAAAAAAAAAGACAGTAGTTGCTTTGTATATTTTCTATTTACTTATTATATGTATGTGTGTTTATTTTATATACTAACCATTTCTTCTCCTTCACATTGTTATTTTATGTATATGTAGTTGAAAGTTAACTTAACAATTTATTCTTTAGGTAACAGAATATTCAATGGGACTTTGCCTGAATGTAAGGAGTAATTAATATAACCAGTGACGGATACAATGACTACTGGGACAGTGAATCTCCACATTTTGAGGAAAAGGTGAGAACTTTACCTTTAAGACAGACAGTTGCATTTTGTTATGGGAAAAATTAGAGTTGATTTATTGATGTACAGGAGGGTGTAAGAGGGTGCACATGGAAACTGAGAAGCCAAAGGATACTCATTTGTATCTTGGTGCTTTTGCTAAAACTGTTCTTTGAACTTTAAATAGCTCTTATCCTCTCAATTTTGTTACCTTTTTCCTCTCATGTCTCTGAAGAACTTGACTATATCACACATTAAGCACCTAATTATATTCTGAATGTAATTTTCCTCTAATTATTTGATATATTACACTGCCCCTCCACCAGCCCCAGTCCACTAGATCCTAAGCTCTTTTAGGACTATGTCTCATTCCTTTTTGCATTATCCATCCAAAACACACATACAATGAGTCACTGCCTAATGAATACCTCTTAATTAAATAGCTATCCTTACTTGCTGTACTGATTAATCTTTTTCTTGTTACAAATTCAGTGTTTTAGCTAATACAGTGTTTCCCAACCCAATTTGACTAGAGAACACCGTTAACATTAATATGTAATTTCTCAGAACCACTTGGAAATTAAAAAAATAACTCCAGTTTTTGCTTGTTATAGAGCAGTGATTTATGTAAGATATTTTATTTTGGATTAACATGTTGTACCCTAAAATTCTTTAAAAAATATACTCAATGATATTTGTAATATGCTTTTCTTCATTATTTAAAAATAATTATAAAAATTAATTAAAATGACATACTAACATTCCTCAAAAAATTAAAAATAGAATTACTATGTGATCCAGTAATTATAATTCTGGGTATATACCCAAGAGAATTGAAAGCAGAGTCTCAAAGTGATATTTGTACACCCAAGTTCATAGCAGCATCATTTACAATAGACAAAAGATGGAAGCCACGCAAGTGTCTATCAGCAGATGAATGGAAATAAAATGTGCCATATATACAGTAGAATATTGTTCAGCCTTAAAAAGGAAGGAAATTCTGACCTATGCTTACAACATGGATGAATCTTAAGGATATTATGCTAAGTGAATAAGCCAGTCACAAAAAGTAAAATACTGCAAGATTTCACTTATATGAGTGAAATCAATAGAATAGTCAAATTTATAGACAGAAATTAGAATGGTGGTTGCTGGGAGCTGAAGGAGGGGAAATGAGGAGTTATTTTAATAGGTATAGAGTTTCAGTTTTGCAAGATGGAAAGAGTTCTGGAAAATGGTTGCACAATAACATGAATATACTTAATACTACTGAACTGTACACTTAAAAATGGTTAAGATGGTAAATTTTACATTATGTATATTTTACTGCAGTTAAAAAAATATAGAGAGACGATTATTCAGGAATGAGTAAAAAGATTATTGAGAAAAATTAAAGACCTAAATAAATGGAGTGATATCCTATATTCACAGATTAGAAGACCTGGTATTATAAAACCAACAAGTTCTTTCTAAAATTATCAGCAGATTTAATGCAATCCCAATAAAAATTTCAACACTTTTTCTGGAAATTGAAAAGTTTATACTAACATTTATATGGAAATGCAGAGTTAAGAAGAGCCAAGACACTCTTAAAGGAGAAGAATTAGGTGGTAGGACTTGCTCTGTTGGCTATTAAGATGTAGTAAAAGTCTGTAGTAACTAAAACGGTATGATAGTAAAGTAAGGATAAATAAACATCAGTGGAAGAGATGAAAGATTCCAGGAATAGAGTCACACATACATGGTTACTTGATGCGTGACACAAATAATACTGCAAAATAAAGGGTGGAAGGTGGCCTTTCAATAAATGATGTTAGATCAATTAAATATATAAAAATACATAAAGTAAAATAAAATTTTATTGCTACATCACACCAGACACAAAAATCATTTCCAAGTCAATTGTAGACCTAAAGGTGCAAAGCAAAACAACAAAGATTTTGGAATGTAATGTAGGAAAACATCTTCAAGATAGTGGAATAGGGAAGGATTTAAAAAAATAAGGTACTAAAAGCACTAATCACAAAGGAGAAAAAAACGATAAATTTGACTTTTTAAATTCACAATTTCTATTCATCAAAAGACTGAACATGCAGGAAAGTGTGGGATCCCAGGATAATAGCTATGCAACAAATGAGAAGGTAAATAACAAGCTCATTTTGAGCAGTAGCACTGAAGATAGTTCTGCTGATTTTTAAAAGTAGTATTGTCGAAAGTTCTAGATTTGTTTAACAATATTGAGAGGATCTTATAGCTTCAGCAGAGAATTTGGGCATTAATTTTGATAAGTATTGATAAAACTAAGCAAATAAAAAGTTAAGCAATGTAATAATTTTCTAGGAAAAAACACACAAGGATGTTACCAGAAAGAAAATGTAATTATACAATACTTGCTGCTTCCTCTGTGAACAGTACTTACAAAATCATAATATGGTAAAAGTGATTTAGTAATATTGTATTATAACTATATTTAGAAGGGGGGAGGAGGTAAGGGAAGAAAGAAATCCCCTTCTTCCAAGGTAGTAATGTAGTGTTCTGTGCCCTCTTCTCCACAAGAGGGCACAAGGTGAATAAGATTTCTGAGTGAGTTGTTCCAGTGCTAGCCTTTGGTTACTAACAGCCTACTTAACAACTACTTCCATTTTGGTTGAGTTGACAAACTGTTATTGTTAATATCCAGACAACTATCTTTGACGTCCAAGGCACTTTACAAGATGAGTAAGACGTAATTCAAAGCACTTACAATCTAGTGGTATCACAGAGGGATCAAGAATGATATATTTGAAGGACATCCTAAGGACCTAAGGAATCTGCAAATAGTGAGCTGGAGGTGTTCCTGCTGGAAGGTTGAAATGGGGGGCACTGTGTGGGGGCACTATGTGCAGGTGGCAGCACACCTGCAGCAGTGTCAATGACACATTTGGGTGAGGCAATGGGGATAGGATAGATTGCACATAGAGAGATCAACTGTGGGAACACTGAGGCCCAGGGGGCTGTGGAAATTTAGGAATAGTATACCAGAAGACTTGGGGGCAGTGATGAAAGAGGAGAGTATTTCTTAGCCAGGACTCTACCTGCAAACACTGGACAGACTCAGAGGTCTCTCTCTTCAAGTTTCTGAACATCCCTTTCAAATTCACACAGCACTTCTATTCTTCTCCGTACTCTACCCCCTGACAGCCTGCTCTGTTCTCTCAAGGCTTATTATCTTCACCCACCTCATCCCCATGACCTTTTCCAGCTGTCCTTTGCCTTCTCCTCACAGAAGCCATTTTCCTTGTCCAGGGCCCTTTCCTCTAAAGGACTGGTATTTTCCTTTAGACTTTGCCCCCTTATCTGAGAGTTTGTTCTCACATATCGAGCCTAGGCTGCCTTCTTGTCCAGGACCTCTAAATTCCTCTGACTTCTCTCCCTGGTCTTAACCTGTTTCATCTCTTAAGCCTCCCTGGTTTCTAGGTATCTTTTCTTCACCTGGACCCATCCTCTTCCAACAAAAATGGAAAGAGGGGATTGCCATCTTTCTTCCACATCTGTTGCCTGATTAGCTGGCCTCTGTCAGAACCTGAGAGAGGTACCGGCTCTCAGAACCCATGAAGCTCTCACAAATATGGCTGACACTGTTTTCACAGCTTCTGTTTTTCCGTTTGTGGCCTGTTCTTTATGCTCGATCCTTGGCATTTCAATTTAATACCACAAGTATTTTCAAAGCAATGGCTGTGCTCTTGGACTCTGAACTTGAAAAATGGAAAAGGTAAGCACAATGCTTTTCAATCTCAAACCTGGTTCTCTGAGAGCATTTCCGATTGAGCTTATCTGCTGTGCAGTATAATATTGGAATAATGGAAATCACACCAGACCAGGAGTCATAACACACAGGCCCTTCTCTTGGTGCTGCCCTTCCTGGTCAGGACACCTGAGGCAGGAGAATTTACTTCGTGAGTCTCAGTTTTCTTATCTGTAAAATGAAGGTAATGATAGTAATTACCTAATAGGATTGTCCTAAGGAATAAGTGAGGTAATAAATAAATGAGGTAGTTGCTTGTGTCTAGGAAATCCTTTACATTAAAAAGAAACACTAAAGAAACAAAGCTATTGTTATTATTACTACCGCTATTATTTCTTCATCTGTGCAACTCAAGTGGGATTGCCAAGAGAAGACTTAATGATCTCAAAGAGGCCCCTTCAGGTTCTTTCCTCTCACTTTGTCAAATATGATTTGTCATACATGCTTGTCATGTTTTATATATAACTCAATCCTTATAGCTTCCCTCATCTGTTTTTCTCCTCTGGCAACCCCTACCTGACCCCAGCCCTTGCAACACCTTAGTAAACAGCTCCCCTCTTCTTGAAAGAACAAGTAGTTTCCTTTCTGGATGTAGTGGCTTCACCATCTGGGGAGTCAGCGCCAGACAAGTGGGGCACACAGGCCAAACCAGAGGAGTCTCACCACCTCTACTCACACTCAGGTTTCTAGATAAATATGGGCAAAAGACACCATATTGGTTGCCACGACAAACCACCTGGTGTATAAAAATGTATTTATTTCTATTTTGGTGGAAAATCTCATACCAGTAAGGTTGCCTTTCTGGGCCTGAAGGAAGCATTGAAACTTCACTGATATGTTAAGCTGATCAGGTTGCCTGGTCCATTTTAGGACACCTCTGTTTCCTGGCTTTTTGCTGCCTTCCTGGTTTAGAATAACAACAGCCATGACTAACTCTCCATTAATTGCACAAGCAACCAAGCACAGCAGGATTTGAAAATGGGGCTATCGTTGCCCCAGTTCAGGCTAAATGGCAGGTGTTACCTCCCCAAGTGACCATAAAGACTACCTTACAGAGGAGGTTGCCAAAACTGGTTCTGAGACCAGTTGACCTCCTCCCTTTGGCTAGTAAAGAGGTTTTAAAAGGCTGAAAAGATGCTAGGAATGAGAAGGGATTTTGGAGAGAGCTGCCTGTGCACTGGTCTTAAGCTGTGCTATAGAGGGAGGCAGCGGGGTCACAGAACCAGTTTTGGCATTTCCATCTCCTATGGCTCCTGCATAGCAGGGGCTCATGTTCCCACTGTTTTCAGGGACAGAGGGAACCTGTAAGTATTTCTCAAGGACCAGGCTTGGGCCACTCAAATGAGAAAGCTGGCACGGGGTTGTTTTCTATCCCAACCGAGGAGGCTACCTGAAGAGCAGAACCCCACAGTGGAGTGAGTTCTGAGGCTCCGTCAGATACATAAAGGCTGAGGAAGATGTCTTGAGTGACCAAGAGGTCCCCAGAGACTAGGGGGGCTCCGAAAAACCCACAAAAGCACCTCAGGGAGGAAAGTACTTGTTTCACAGAGAGGATTGATGCCAGATCATCATGGAATTCCAAGTTGTAGAAGAATTTTCCTGCCCCACCTTCACCACCTCCACCCTGGGTGGGGTCAGAAACCACTGCAAAAGGTGGAGTGAAAGTCAGGAAGGAAGTTAGAGGGAAAGAAATGATTCAGGACCTTTCCCCCTGCAGGTGTCATGGCAGAGGAGGGGAAACCTAGCCCAAACATGACATTTAGAGTTTATTATTATTATTATTATGCTGTATACCACACTTGAATTATTGGACTTAAGTGACCAGAGACCCTTTTGTAACTCATAAGTAACCAGAAAAATCTTAGGAGCTGCCTGAGTGTTTCTCCATGGGGCAGGGAAGAACTAGCCCCACCATAGGGGGAATAAATGATGTTCTCTGTTCCCATCTCCAAGAAGCCCATTGTCCATGTAGAGATCAGGCCAGCAATCCATGCCAGAGTTAGGAGTTCAATGAAGTGGCATGAGGAGTGTCAGCAGCTGTGGGCTTTATTCTGGAGCAGGATCCTGAGCCCAGGAGGGTTCCTGCCCCATTGCTAGGAGCAGAGGGCTGTCACTTCTCCCAGAAGCAGTGGGTCTCTGCAGAGCTTGAGGTGCAATGGGGAGTAGAGGGGAGAGGGGAAGGTGTGAAACAGACTGTTTAGAGGGAAGGGACATGAATTTGTTCAAGGAGTGCAGTGAACTGGCTGGCAGGGCCTGTGCTCATTTGAGATTTGCGAAAGTATCTTCCTAGCTGTGACATCCCTGTTCCTTTGGCTCTGGCTACTCAGACCTGATGTCTGGATGGTTCTGGTTAACCAGTACTGGAGGTTTGCACCAGTAGAGAGAAAAGGTTATAAGACATTAAGGGTATCAGAAGGCAAGCGGTGATGTGCCAGACCACAGATAGTCTGAGCTGCATAAGGATCAAAGTGAGATGCTGGCCCTGAAGACCATGCTCTGTGGGTCCAAGTGTTGGAGCTGGGATTCTGTAGAGAGAGAGAACCATAGGAGACGGAGGTGCTGAGCATGCTTTTGAAGGAGGAGCATTTATTTATGAAAGTAAGATCTGGAGTTAGGCTGTGGGCAGCTGAGGTGTTGTAGAGGCAGAGGGTAGTTGTTGAGATAATGAAGGACTAAGAAGCTAGAATGTGGTGGCTCATCCTTGGTATAGAAGTGATGTACAAGTTGGACAGGACCAGGCCAGTCAGGTGCTAAAGTCTCTGTAGAGTGGAGAGATAAGTATAAATCAGCCACAAGCAGGGTCATGGGTTGTGTAGTCCTTGGGGCATGAACTTTAAGGGAGGACAAATGAATTAGAAATAGATGTGATTGGTAGGAATGACTGGAATGCTGCAGTGTAACATCCAGTTAGCTCTAGTTCTTTCACCACACACACACAACACAGCCTGAGCTGACCGAGGCTGAGCATTACTTGGCCCCAGTTCAGAACAGACTGACCCCCACATCCCTATCACTTATGCACTCCTAGGGCTCCTGGGATGGGATGTGCTACAGAGTGAGAGAGGCAGAGATGGCCTGATGTATTTTCCCTCTGCCTTTCTTTTTCAATTGGAAGAGAGAATTATTTGCCTTGATACACAGGCTGGCAGGAGCCAGCTATATCAGTGCTCTCCAGTGGCTCTTCACAGCTCCTTGGGGTGGCTGAGGCTGGGGTGAGCAGTCAAAGCTTTACCAGGAATCCCCACCCTCCTGCAGGAATTTACAGATAACCTTCAATTCACAAATACCAAGTGCTCAGGGCGGGTGGGGTGCTTTGATGGATGTGTTGAAGGACAATCCCTGCCTTCAAAAAGCCTACAGATTGGCTGAAGAAAAAAGGCTTATATGAGCCAGGCAGAAGGAAGTGTGAATAACCAAATGTTCATGTGCAAGGGGCAAGTACAAGGGGGTGGAAGACTTCCTGAGAAAGGCAGCTGCAAGCTAGGCTGGGAAGGAAGGCTGAATCATAGCAGGAAGGTTGTAACTGGCCATTGGACACAATCGTAGTTAATAGTCCCTGGTGTTTGAACCAGCAGCCATAGAAGGATAGTGTCTTTTGTCACTCCTCTGTATATATACATATATGTGTGTAAAGCAAACTGGAACAAACACATCTGAATGGTTCTTTTTCTCAGGGGGTAAGTTTCAACATATAAATTGTACTGCTAATATCACTGCAAGACAGCAAAGCCTTACTCAGCATTTCAGGTTGATATACATTCTGTGTTTGCATGGAATATCAGATTATAATAATTTATCTGTGGGAACACCTTGCCTCGTATACTTTACATTTCTCTTACTCTAGATCTATAAGCGATACTGACTCGTCAGTGTTAAGATACCAAACCTGGAAGCAGCAGGCATATCCTTAGCATCCCCAATCTCTTCCAGTGGCCTTAATTTTCCTCCCTAGAAATCTGCTCAGAGTCTAATCTAAGGCCTGGCGCACTCTCCTGATCTACAGTCTTCTTTCTTCATCCTTAGCTCTCCCTCACAAGTGGGGTCATCAGAGCCACAGGAGCTCATGAGTTCTCCTGGAAGAAGAGAGGGGGTGGGGACAAAGTCCCCAGGGAAAAAAAAAAAAACTGGGACAGATGAAAAGAAAGAGCAGAAAGAGAGTGGAGGGGTGGCAGAGAAGCAGGGGAATAGAAGGGGGTGGGTCTGCAGTATCAGATGCTGTCCCTGTAAGCAGGACAGAGCTGAGAGGCGATTGCAGGAGCTGATGAAAGATGCTTAGGAAGGCTGGGGGTGGGGTGTAGAAACCAGATTGCAATCAGGCCAGGTGTGAGAAAATGGAAGAAGCAAGTGCTGACAGTTCTTTCAAGAAGTCTAGCTGAGAAAGGGCAGGGAGAGATGAGGCAATAACTGCAGAGAAAGTATTTTTATGATGGGTGGGGTTTGGGCATGACAAAAACTCTGCTTTTTATTTAAATGCTCCTTGGTTGTAGGATGTTAAAGCCAGCGTGATAACTAGTCAGCCTGTAGGTAGGGACACTCACAGAGTTCTGCCTCAGACAAGACCATGTTGGCACATGATCACATGTATATCACAGCGCCAGTGGTTCTCAGACGAAGTTCCACTCAGGACCGCCTGGGCTGGGGAGTGGACCGCATCTAGATTACTTAGAATCACTACAGGCTTACGGCAAAAAATTAAAAAAAAAAAAAAAAAAAAATTCAAGAACAAGAAAAGAAGAGAAAATAACTCAGAAAAATCTTCATAGAAATGGAAATTATTTTTTAAAATTTACCAACCTCTAAAAGTTAACTATGTTGGATTTAAAAGCATTGCACCCCCCTAAAGCTCTAAGAGGCTTGCATAGAGACAGGGGTTCTATGCACATCCTAGGGGGTGGTGGGTATGATTATCCTCGTTTAGTAGATAGGCCAGTTATACTCAGAGTGTATCCAATGACTAGGGACACTTTCAGTAGTTCATAAACAATTGCTATTCACGCCAGCTCAAGGAGAAAAGAGGTTCTGGAAGCCAGCACTTGCTGGTTACAGGTAAAGGAGGTTAACTTGGAAAGAAAAAGCATATTTATATAATATGAGCTCCCAGGGAAGGATTTCAAGATGGTAAATATCTTAATCAAATGACACCATGCTTCAAAAAAACTATAATTAAAACTGAAGTAATTAACATTAAATAGAATTAATTTAACTGTTAAACTAAAGCACATTAATTATATCTTAGAAGGGCAGCAAAAATCTGCTCCTCAACAAGGTGTAGTAACAGAGACCATATTTACTTCCTACCTGAAACAACCAAGAAAAACAAAAGAAGAAAAATAAAAATTGACCAAAATATATGAAACAATGGTTTTTAAGAGATTGGACGTCAGACAACAAAGGACAGCGATCCTGAGATAAGGGAAACATATGATTGCCCCAGCTTATTGCATTGAGTGTTTTCAGGTGACAGTATAGAGAAGGGGCCCCAAACAAAGCAAGACCCAACTAACTACATGCTACCTACAAGAAACCTATTTAAATATAAAGATGGAAATAGAGACAGAAAGCAAATTGGTAGTTGCCAGGGCTTGGGGGAGGGGAAATGAGAAGCGACTGCTTAATGAGGTACAAGGTTTTCTTTTGGGATGATGAAAACATTTTGGGACTAAATAGAGGTAGTGATTGCACAACATTTTGAATGTACTAAATGATAGTGAATCGCACACTTTAAAATAGTTATTTTGATGTTATGTGAATTTCAGCTAAAAAAAACAACTAGGCATACAGGAGAACAAAACAATATAAATAACTGGAAGAAACCAGAGACCCAGAAAAGATCTAGAAAATGAAGTTACAAAACTGACTTTAAAATAATTATGTTTTCTGTATTCACTGAAAGATGAAAGTTGTATTTTGAAAGAAATATAAACTATAAAAAAAGGAAACTCTAGAACTGTAAATATGGCAATCAAAATTAGTAACTCGGTGGGTTTAACAGCAGAACAGATAGCTGAAGAGGAAATTAATGAAATTTTGATGGATTACAAAACAACATACAGAATCCAGTATTGAGAGATGAAAAGATGAAAAACATAAGTGAAGGTAAGAGACAAAGAAGTTGCAGAAAGAAGTCCCATGAGAGAAGAGAGGATGAATGGGACGGAAGTACTATTTGAAGAGTTAATAGCTGAGAATTTTCAAAAATTGATTTAAGATATTTAGCCATAAATTTATAGCTGACTTTTAAGCAGAAACAATGGAAATGGGAAGACAGTGGAATGATATCTTCAAGATGCTAAAAGAAAACTATCAGCTAATAGATGGTATAGACAAGTGCTCTAGCAGTTCATAAGTGGGACATTCACTTAGGACAAGAGAGAGATGATGAGATCGCAGGAGATGGTTAAGGATTGAGAAGTGCACTAAAGAAGCATTAGCAAGGGTTATTTCCCAGGCAGATAGTTAGGAAAGCTCAAGGTCTACTGGCGGGACAGTGAGCCAATCTGTTTGGGTGATGCTGAGCAACAATTACTAGGGGTGGTATGGAAACTGAGGCTGGAAAGGGTCAGTAAGAGAAAGACGGTGAAAGATCTCATCCTACAGATGATGAGAAATACTGAAGGTGCTTTTGTAGCATCCCTAACTTTTTTCTGGGTAGGATGCTACTACTAAAAGTCTTGTTCACATTTTTCTGATATAGATATAAATCATGCTGTCTCTTGCTACTTTACTATGAGTGAAATGAAATTTAGGTAAGTGCCAGCTTCAACAGGCACTGTACTTTCAATCCCTTGAGAGGAAATATTATTGAATTACCACTTTTAAGGAATCCAATTGCCATAAATCTTATTTCATCTTTGATTTGCTACTCTGGAGCCAGTGAGACAGTAAATTAGGGAGGGAAGCGAAAATAAAGAAGTCATTTCCCTACGGCTGACCTTTTAAATTATTTTCTCTCTAAAAACCAACTTCTTAAAATATTGTCATTATATCCATGTGCACTTATGCAAATCTTCCTGTATTTCATGTATAATAGCTTTATAGAAATAGAATTGCCAAATAAGATATATTTAAAGTGTTCAAATTAGTAGACTTTGACATAAGGATGAATCTATGAAGCCATCACCAATATCAAAATAGTGAACAAAGTCTTCATCCTCCCAAATTTCTTTGTGCTCCTTTGTAATCCTTTTTTCCTATCCTTCTCTGCACACTTTTTTTCAGCCAGTGATTGCTTTCTATCACTATAGATAGAATGGTTTGCATTTTCTACAATTTTTAATAAATGTAATCACACAGTAGTTACTTTTATTTGGTCTGGCTTTTTTCACTCAGTATACTAATTTTGAGGTTCATTCATCTTGTAGCATGAATCAATAGTTCATTCCTTTTTTTTTATGGGCCTCTCTCTCGGGCAAAACCATTCCAGGGCGTCCTGTCCTTCACAAATAAAAAAGAACTCTCCGGGGCTCCTGCCAGCTTCTCCAGGATGGGTTGCATTACTGCGCTGGTAGTTCATTCCTTGTTATTGCTGAGTCGTATTTCATCATGTGGCTATATTATAAATTGTTTATTCATTCATTTTGGTTGTTTCCAGTTCGGGGTTATTGCAAATAAACATTTGTGTAAAAGTCTTTGCATATACATATTTTCTGTACCATTGGGTTAATACTTAGTAGTGAAATGGCTGGGTCATATTAGTAGGTATATGTTTAACCTTTTAAGAAACTGCCAAACTTTTTTTCAAAGTGTTTGTACCATTTTATTTATTTATTTATTTATGGTGACATTGGTTAATGAAATCCAATAAGTTTCAGCTGTACACTTTAACCAAAAGGCACATGTATACGTGTGTGTGTGTGTGTGTATGTATATGTATATACACATATATATTTATATATAAATAATATTTTATATATAATTTTTACATATTATTTATATATTTTATAAATAATAATCTATATATAAATATATATGTATACACACACACACACACACACACACACACACACACACACACTATGTGGTCACCTCCCATAGTTAGATTTCTTTCTGTCACCACATATTTGACACCCTTTACCCAGTCTACCTCTCCCTTCCCCTCTGGTAGTGTTTGGACCATTTTACATTCCCATAAGCAGTGTATGAGAGTTCTAGTTTCTCCGCATCCTCACCAACAATTGGTATGGTCTTTGTAATTGGAGCTATTCTAATAGGTGTGTAGAGGTATCTTGTGATTTTAATTTGCATTTCCTTAATTAATTTGCGAAAGATGTTGCATATCTTTTCATTTGCTATCTATATATCTTTTCAGTGAACTGAATTTGTATGTTCATATCTTTTCCCTGTTTTAGGAATTGGGTTGTTTTCTTTTTATTATGCATTGGGAGTTCTTTATATATTCTAGGTAGTAGTCCTTTATCAGATATATGATTTACAAATATTTTCTACCTGCCTTTCACTTGTCTTTTCATTGTCATAACAGAATCTTTTGAAGAGCAGAAGTTTTATTGATGGTATTTTTACATAAAGAAATTGTATGTAAAAACTGTTGTATATATGCTGAATGTATGAAACCTTTGCCTGATTTATTAAAAATGATTTTTATGTTTTTTTGAGGTTAAATCGTTTATATTTAGGTCTATGTTTAGCTTTTTATTGCTACATAATAAATTACTACAAATGTGGTGGCTTAAAACAACATAAATTTTTTCTTACAATGTCTGTAAGTTAGAAGTCCAGCACAGTATGGCTGGATTCTCTAGGGTAAAATCAAAATATTGGCCAGGCCTCAGTTCTCATCTGGGGCTCAGGGTTCTCTTCCAAGCAAACTGAAGTTTGGGGCAGATTTCAGTTACTTATGGTTATGTGACTCAGGTCCCTGTTTCTTGCTAGCCCTTGGGCTGGGGTCTTTCCCTTAGCAGTTTAACGTTGCCCACATTTCTTCTCCCATGGTCCCCTCCATCTTCAAACCAGCAATGGCACATTGATTAGTTCTCATGCTTTGAATCTCTCTGACTTCCCCTTCTGCCTTTCTCTTGTGCTTTTAAGGACCTGTGATTACACTGGGCACACATGGATAATCCAGAATAACCTTTCGATTTTAAGTTCAAGTGATTAATAATCTTAATTATATATGTAAAAGTCCCTTTTACTCTTTAACATATACACACTCCTGGTGATTAGTGCATGGAATCTTCTTGGAGGACGTAATTTTGTCTACCACAGTCAAAGATCCATTTTGAGTTCATATTTGTGTATAGTGTGGGGTATGGTTAGAGCACATTTGTTTTCATGTGGCTATCCAATTGTTCCAGCACCATTTTTGAAAAGTCTATCCTCTCTCTACTGAATTACCTTTGTACCTTTGTCAAAAATTCATTTTGTGGATGGGGGGATGAATAGGTAGAGCACAGAATTTTTAGGGCAGTGAAAATACTCTGTATGATATTATGATGATGGATACACATCATTAAATATTTATCCAAACCCATAGAATATACACCACCAAGAGTGAACTATAATGTAAACTATGAGCTGTGAGTAATTATTATGTGTCAATACAATGTTGGTTCATCAATTTTAATCAATGTACCACTCTAGGAGGCTGTGCATATGTGGAGGAAGATTTTACTGTTAACCTTAAACTACTCTAAAAAATACAAAATATATATTTTTAAAAATCCATTGTCTACATATGTGTGGGTTTATATTTGGTCTCTTTGTTCCATTGATCCAATTTGTGTTGCTGTGCCAATATGACACTGTTTTGATTACTGTAGCATTGTGTTGTCTAGAAGTCTGGTAGGGTTAGCTCTGAATTTTTCTCTTCTTTTTCAAGATTATTTCAGGTCCTTGCATTTCTATATCAATTTTAAAGTCAGCTTGCCAAATTTTATAAAAATAACACTGGGATTTTGATTGCCACTGCACTGAATCGATAGATCAATTTGGGGAGAATCAATATTCCTGAGATAAAAACTTCGATTGCCATCACCTAGGTATATGGTTGGGGGCAGGAGCTAAGAGAAGCAAAATAACGGGATCTGGAAAACCATGAGAGAAGGGATTCAAGTTCTACATAAGAAGCTTCAGGAAAAGACTTCCAGGGTCCCTATCATGAGGAAAACAGATATAGAAGCCTCATGAGAAAGATGCAAGAAAAACTGAGAAGCTCCTTTACATGAGTTCCTAGTCTGTATTCAGTGTTTGTTCAGAGAAAAAGGGTGGATGTAAGGCCCTTCTTTTTCCTCTCCTAACAAGGATTAAGTCACAATAGGAAAAGTCACTGCGGACCTTGTTGATTTATGTTATATTGAATTTGAGTAAGACATTTGAGTGAAGGACAAATTAGAACAAGGAAAACATTGGAGCATGCCCGTAACTATTTTATCTGAATTTTAGTTTAAAATAAAACCGTGGCTACAACATGGATTGTGCTCCTTATATTTATCTGCTCAGCTTCAAAAGAAAGACGAGTCCTACCTTTGTCTCGTGCAGGCTGTGTTCAATGAGCTACCAGCTATTCATGGGACCTGTGTCAGAGGACTGGCATAGGGATCTCAGATACCCGCCAGGCTCCTCTCCCAGGGACTTAGGAGCAGAACTCTCTTGGAGGCTGCATGGGTCCTCATACCCTGCCCTCAGCACTTACTTTGGTCTTGCCAGCTTTTCTTCCAACTCTGCCAACAATGTCTTTGAATCAGAGACTGATGAAAAGAGAGTGAGTGGGAAACAGCTCAAATGAGGTTTAACTCTAGGGGTTTCACAGTGTTGTTTGTGCTCTTTGATTTGAGACTGTCCTTCATTTTCAAGCATTGCTCAGTACTGTTCCTGAATCTGTGACTCTAGAAAAAGTTTGGATAACCCCTCTGGGTAGATAGGAGAAACAAAAGGAAGCCCTGTAAGCCTGCACCCTGCTGTCATTTAATTACAAAAGGCTTCCTTCTCTTTCCTATGTTTTGTAGGGGGAAGGGTTGGCAAAATCTAAAAGATCTCTCTTTGTTTCAAAACAGAAAATAGGAGGCAGGAAGAGAGAGAGAAGGAGGGATCAGTTGTTTTTGTTTGGGGAAAACTTTAGGTCTGTAACAACAAATATCAATTGTAGCCGAGAGGCCTCAGCCTTCCTGAAGGAAATCCAGGCCACATTAAAATCCAGGGAATTTGCAATGGCGGCAGTTGTGGTGGCTTGCAGATTTCCACTGATGATTTCTTTAAAGCCAAAGAATTATAATTAAAATAGAAACGGATCCAATAATATCTACCCACTGTCTGAAAGTGTGTAGCTGGTAACTAGAATCACATGTCTTAACTGCAGTTCCTTCTATTTCCAAGCAAGTCATCCCATGAGAGAAATTCCTTCTTTCAGCAAAGCTCAGTAAACCACATTTCTCCCTCCTCCTTGGCTACTGTGGTTTTGCACTAATTTTAAATAGTCCTAGCATTGGAGTGCAGTCATAGTAAATGCTCTCATTTCTCTCTCCTTTCTTCTCTTTTAAGATATGTCAGGGTGATACAACATTTTTTTGTTTGTTTGTTTCAAAGAGACAGAGATCAGAAGAGTAGAAGTGCTCAGTCTTAACCAGTCAAGATGCATCCTATCAGCAATGACAGCTTAGGTAGCTGAAGCCATTGACACCTGGATATTGTTAGGCAGTGAGGAGACAAAGAGGTGGCTAGGTGACCCAGGTGAAGTGAGGAAGAAATTAGATGGCCAGGGGAGGCTAGTCTTGGGGAGAATTTTATACAATGGGTGAGTGAGACTCAAACATGATGGTCATCAGTATGCCTTGAAAATCACAGAAAATCCACTGTTCCTGGGGCAGAGTGCATGGTTGCCAGAAATAGATTACATAAGACTGTTGCTCTTATCATTACAACTACTCACTATAGCTTTGGTCTGTGCGACACAGATCCATTCAAGCATGCCAGGGCATCCCAACACTCCTTTTCTTCCAGAAAACCCTAGAAGCAAGAACAGTTAGAGAGCCTGCCATCAGTGCCCAATGGTTATAAACACTCACAGGCAAGTTTTTGTGTAAACATGTTTTTGTATCCTTATTAGTCTTCTTAGTGAAATATTTATTAAAATCTTTTGTCTATTTTTAATTGAGTTATTTGACTTATTAAACTGAAAGAGTTCTCTGTGTATTCTAGATATAAACCATTGAATTGACATAGATTTACAAATATTTTCTCACAGATTGTAGTTTGTCTTTTTCTTTTCTTAACGGTATCTTTTGAAGAGCAAAATTTTTAATTTTGATGCAGTGCAATTCATTAATTTCTTTTGGTATCATACTATGCTTTATGTACCATATCTAAGAACTTTTTACCTAACCCATGGTCATAAAGATTTTCTACAATGTTTACTTCTAGAAGTTTTATAATTTTGCTTTTACTTTTAAGCCTATGATTTATTTGGGGTTGATTTTTGTATATATTGTGAAGTAAGTTTATTTTCTGCGTATAGATTCTCAATTGTCCCCGTAATATTTGTAGAAGACTGTTCTTTTTCAATTGAACTTGTGTCTTGTTGAAAATCAATTGACCATTAATCTATATGTCTATCTTTATGCCAATGCCACATTATCTTCATTACTGTCACTTTGTAGTAAGTTTTAAAAGTGTGAGTCCTCTAACTTTGTTCTTTTAGAAAATTGTTTTGACTATTCTAGGTATTTCATATTTTCATATACATTTTAGAACTGGCTTGTCAATTACCACAAAAACTTCTGCTGGGATTTTGATATGGATTCTGGTGGTAAATTTGAGGAGCACATCCATCTTAATAATATTGTTTCTTTCAATCCATGAAGATAGAATATATCTACATTTATTCAGACCTTTAATTTCTCTTGTAATGTTGTATTTTTTAGTGTACAAAGGCTTGCACTTACTAAGTTTACTCCTAAGTACTTTATCTTTTTGGATGCTATTGGGAAGTTCTTAATTGTGTTTTTTTGACTGTTTGTTGCAATTACATAGGAAAATTGATATTTTCTTTATTGATCTTTTATTCTGAGTTTTTCTATGTATTGGATCATGCTGTCTGTGAATTAGAAGTTTTAATTTCTATTTTCCAATTTGCATATAACACATTTGGTTAATCCTTGTTTTATTGTACTGGCTAGAACCTCTCCAGTATTATGCTGAATGAGAGTGGTGAGAGTATGTGTCCTTTTGCTTTCAAACTAGTTGTGTCTTTGAATCGAAAGTGTGTCTTGGAGACAACATATAGTTGGATTTACTTTTTTATCCAGTCTGATAATCTCTGATTTTTGACTGGAATATTTATTCCATTAATATTTAATGTAACTATTAATATGGTTAGATTTACATGTGT
>CM053504.1:63026245-63052231 GCA_028627145.1 Eidolon dupreanum
GGAATTGGCTGCACCGAGCTCCGCTTTTTAGATATGGCCGAGAGAAAGAAGTCAATGAATGCTTTGAGAGTCCAGGCCGGGTTTTCTTGCATTAAGACGGAAGTAACAGCGAGCCGGAAGTCCCAGGGCCTGCAAAGAGAAAGAAGTGGGGAGGGGGAAGGAGGAAAACTGAGGGTAGGGATGGCGGCTCAAATTCCAATTGTGGCTACCACCACCACTCCGGGGATAGCCCGGAACAGCAAGAAGAGGCCAGCCAGTCCTTCCCACAACAGCGGCAGCGCCGGGGGATACAGCGCCAGTAAGAAGAAAAAAGCGTCCACCTCTAGCTTTGCACAGGTACTCTGTAGCGCTACTAGCTTGCGCGTGCGCGGTGGCCGAGCGGGGCGGGGCGAGAGCGCATGCGCGGGCCCTGCAGGGCGGAGCGAAGGACTGCGCGGCGGAGAGTAGGTACGCGGAACAGGCGTGTCAGGGTGCATGTGCTGCACTTGTGACTTCTCCTTTGGCCTCTAGTGTAGTGGAAACGTTAACTCCCTTAGTTTGGACATGTAGGAATTGGGTAAAGAGCCACCCACGTTGCACTGTCCTTGAAGAGAGATGGGCAGGTTATTACTGATTTAGTTGAAGGACGGTCTCTTCTCATCAAGGCTGCAATGCAGAGCTAGGCGCAGGACCTCTCTTACTGTTAGTTTCAGTGAAGCAGAAGTTAACGTGTCTCAACTTTGTTCGACAGACATTGACCGAGTGTCTGTAAGGTGCAGAGCTCCCTAAGGTCTTACATGGAGGAATATCAAGATGTATTGATATGGTTGTTTTCCCTCATCCTTAGAAAAGTGCTTTTTGACCCTCAGTTTCCCTGTCCCAAGTGGGTTTGTTATTACCTTATGGGATTGTTGTAAGGATTCGATGAGATCATGGTCATAAAGCCCTGAGCACAGTACCTGGTACAGACTTCTCGGCATCTGGACAATCTAGACTCCAAAATTTTCAGTGGAGGAGTAGCTAGTTTGGTTAGATGAGTGTTTGTCTTGGCTTCTGTATTTTATTTTAAAACAATACGAGAGCAAAGATGGAGTGTTATACTGTGTCCTCTCCAGAACATGCGGTGGCATCGTTCAGCCAAAACAATGTTCTAGAGATGTTAACTGCCGGTCATTCCTTCCATTGGTAATTAATAGTGCTCCACCCCTCCCTTTTAAAAATACTTTATTGAGGTATGATTTACATACAGTAAAATGCACAAATCTTAATAGTACAGATCAAGGACATTTTACATATGTATACACTTGTGTGGCCACCACCCAGATCAAAATAGCATTTTTAAGAGCTCCAGAAAGGTCTCTGGTGACCCTTTCCAGGCATTACTGTCTTCCCTCCCTGTCAGAGGTAACTACTATTTTGATATCTCTCGCCATAGCTTGGCTTTGTGATTTTGAACATAATATAAATGGAATCATACAGAACATTTTTTTCTGTCTCTTTGGATTTCTCTGTGAAACAATGTTTTTGAGTTGTTCATTCATGTTATTACCTATATCAATATGTTTGGTACACTGTGTAAACATACCACAACTGATAGATATTTGAGTTTTGTTTACAATTTTTGGCTCTTGTACATAAGCTGCTCTGAACATTCCTGTACAAGTCTGTGTAGACATAGGCTTTCATTTCTCTTGGCTAAATGGATAGTAGTAGAATCACTGGATTATAAAGTAGACACACATTTAACTCAGAAATTGTTAAAACAGTATTTCCCAAAGTAGTTGCACTAGTGTGCATTCTCACCAGGAAAACGGGAGAGTTCCAGTTGCTCTACATCCTCAGCAATACTTGGCATTGTCCACTTGTAATTTTAGTTGTTCTGATGGCTATGTAGTTGTATCTCATTTTTGTTTTAATTTTTATTTCTCTGGTTACTGATTACTAATGGTATCAATCACCTTCTTATATGCTTATTGACCATTCCTATATCTTTTGTGAAGTGCCTGATTTTTTATAGTTGGGTCGTTTTTCTAAAAAACTAATGTTTAGGAGTTAATATACTTTGAAGTTCTTTGCCACATACATATGCATTTTGAGTACTTTCTCCCAGTATGTGTGTGGATATCCAACTGTGCCAAGACTGAGGAATGCAGTCATTACATATTGGGAGAAATGATTATTTTAACCCTAAAAATAGCACTGATCAACTCCTACCATAGGAAGCTTCAGAGAGTAGCCAAATGCCTTCAGGATGATGGACATTCCCGGTAACAGACTTGGTATAAATCACAAATCTCCAGCCCTAGAGCTCTTGCTGAGGGGAAGGGGTCCCTGTAGATCTTTTTCATCTCAGCAGCTTCAACAAACTCTCAGGCAGGAAAGAGTAGGCCATTCCTTGGAATAGTGAATTCTTTTATCTTTGCTGTCCCCTCCCTAACTGGCATTTAATTAATGAAGTATATAACCAGTTACCCTACTCCCACCCTCAGCATCCCATGAAGAAGTAAAAAACTTGGCTCTGTCTCTAGAAAGGAGTCTTAAGATGTTTTTCCTGCTCTAACAGCCTTCCTTCCAACCCAGTTCCTGGCTCCACAGCATCTGTGGCATTAGCACAGTGCTGCCCTGAGGGTTGTCTGGATGTCTGGAATCTACCTAGGTGACCTTTACCTATGTCCTTTGCTTAGCCTTTGTGTTCTGTTTCAGTTCAGTTCAGTCAGCAATAATTTATTATATTGTATTTATGTTATGTCCCTAGCAGTATACTTAAGACATTTCAAAGGATTATAGCTTGTCCCTGTCCTCCCAAAAATCTCCAAGGAGGAAAAAATGACATTTATATAGTGTTTTAGTTTTCTATTGTTGTCATAACAAATTACCATAAATTAGTGACTTAAATAACACATTTATTCCTTGTTATGTAGGTCAGAAGTCCTGGTACAACATGACTAGTTAAGTTCTCTGCTTAGGGTATCACAAAACTAAAATTGGTGTTTTGGCTGGGCTGGTTTCTTGTCTGCAGGCTCTGGGGGAAAATCTTTTCTTCAGGCTCATTCAGATTGTTGGCAGAATTCAATTCTTTGCAGTGGCAGGACTATGGTTCCTGTCTCCTTGCTGGCAGTTAGCCACTGTCCACATTCTTTGCCACATGGCTTCCTCCATCCTTGAAGCCAACTATGGAGAATCTCTTGTGTCAGATCCCTCTCACGCCTCAAATATCTTTGATTTTCCTTTACCTGATTTAAAGGGTTTATATACCCACCTTGTAAATCTCCTTTGTTCAAGGTCAGCTGACTTGATACCTTATATTATATATCTTCAAAACCCCTTCACAGCAGTACCCACATTACTTTTTGCTTGAACAACTGAGAGGAGGTATGTGCACACCAGGGGCTGGGATTCCTAAGGGCCATCTTAGAATTCTGCCTATCACATATGTGAAACAAGTAGGAAAATACAGTGATTTCTAACTATGTACTAAAGTTGATTATAGATATTCTCTGGTGTTGGTGTCCTAGTATGGTGGGACACTGGCAGATAAGGATTCAGGTAGACAGTGCTAGAGGAGCGGTAGGGAGGAAGAGGGACTTAAGGTGGACTTTGAGGAGTGGTAGGTTTGGATGGGGAAGGCCTTCCAGGGCTGGAGCTGTAAACAGGTATCAGATTGCTCAGGGTTTCATTGGTGGGAAATGAGTGGTTTTTATATAAATGATTGGATTTTTTTTAGTTAATAGAGACTTTACAGATCTTTCAATATCTAAATTTCCGTACTTCAATAGTTCAGATATTTCTTTCTTTCTTTTTTTTTTTTGTTGCTGTTTTCTTTCTTATAAAAAAAGAAATGTCTATGAAACTTTTGTGGGATTTAAAAATTTACAAATGACATTTACATAGACATTAGAGTGCTTTTTGAAACGTGAAATAACTTCATGAAGTCCAAAGACAAGTTTTAATTTCCAGAATGTACATGCTGTTTCTTAAGTAAAATTGAGCGAAAAGATGAAATTTAAAGGGTTTTATCCTCAGAAGTCCTTGGGAATCAACAGAAATTACTAAATGTTTATGCTTGCTAAGTTATACAAATTGTCACAGAATTACAATTCTGTGTTTGGATGTATATTTTAAGTGTAACTAATGTAGTTATTGATCAATAATATCATAATCTGGAGAGTGCCATCTCCCGTCCATTCTGGTTATAATACTATGAAAATGATTAGTGCTGACTTGGGTTGGAGAACAGATACACTGTGCTAAAGTGAAAGAATCATAATAAGTAATGATAATTAATATTTATTGGGCATTTACTACATACCAGGTGCTCTTCTAAGCACTTTCTAAACTCTATGTCATTTAAGCCTCAAAACAACCCTCTATGAATTGTTATTCTACAAAAAAAAAAAAAAAAAAACAGGAGCAAAGAGAGTTTAAGTATCTTTTCCAAGGTCACACAGCTATCAAGTGGTAAAGACTGGAACCCAGGCTGACCATCCAGAGTCTACATACTTTTTTCTTGATTGCCTCTCTTGATATCACTTTTGTTGCTCTACCTTAGAAGATGTAATTACACCTCCAATGTAACCAAATCCATGGTGCAGAGAAATGCTTTTTGAAGGAATTTTATTAGGTAAATATAAGGTACTTTAGATTTTCCAAATGCCTATTCAAGTTGGTAAAATCTACAGAGAAACCCAACTGGCCTATAACCTGACTGTTATATAATAAGACTAGTTTGTGATGGAACCCTTTTTCTGTTTTCCCCAAGATAACTCGTGGATTACAGTCCTAACCTTACCCCCAAGGTTTACCATGAAATGTCTCGCTCTTATTATTATTTTCGCATCACTGTAGTATATCTATAGTCTTTGGAAACAAATGGCATCATTCTCTTTTTAGTAGTTGCATCACTGAAAATGTCAAATCCCAGAAAACCTAGCATTCCTAACCGAGCTGCACTTTTTTTTTTCTAAATGGGAAAAAGGTTAATAAAATATCTAAATAAGTTGAGAGGCAGCAGTTGCTTCTTTTGAAGGTTAATGCAGAGTGCATGTGATTACAGACTCTTCTATAATTGGAGGCAGTCAGAGAATGTTGGACTGATTTGATTTATTCATCTAAAAAAATAATCATTCTGCCTTAACTTTAAAAAAATCATAAGTTTAAGAAGTTTTTTCTATTTTTAAAGTGGACATAAAAAGCCACCCAGTCTTCTTCCCCAACAACTTTAATAATTGGTGTTCTCTGTGTGTAGATATAGTTTTTTATAATTTTATTTGGTGTATAATATTGTGTGCCCTGCTTTTGACTTAGCATTATTTCATGAACCTTTCTCTATGTTGATAGACTTCTTAAGGGATTAGGTGCTCTTATTTAATTGACTTATTGAATATTTAGGCTGCATCTCACAGGTTTGCTCTTTCAAGTAACCCTACATTAAGCCTATAGTTTTAGACTAGGGTCAGCTTTTGAATCTAGACTACTATTAATTAGGTGTAAGTGGACATTTGATTTTTCAGTGATAAGACAAAGGACATTTGTTTCTCTGCTTAGTAACCACAGACAGAATGCCCAAGTTATCCTTATGTCTGAGTCAGCCATGCAGGCTGCTGTCTGGAGAGATGAAGCCATTTATTTGGGCTCTACCATTGGGCAGAGCTGAGGCCTCACTGACTTGTCTCATTTTGGGGCAGGCATGTCCTTCTTTGATAGCAGGCCAGGTTTCTCTTCCCTGGGACTTACATCAGCCCTTTTAGTGCCAGGTGTTACTTCTTTCCTCTTGTTAGGGTGTTCATGTCTTGGGGCGGGACAGTTCATCTCGTAAAGTCTCTAAGCATTATAGTAGTTTAGTAATATGAAAACTGTACATCATATTAAATTTTATTTTATTGCATCCCCACCTCACTGATTTGATCCTCCTTTTGAATGAAGATCTCTCCCTCTCATTATGTAATTAATAGACTCAAGAGCCTGAGCTTGGCTGAAGCCCAGGGGAAGGAAAGAATGAGGGAGCAGTAATGTGGAAGGCGGAGTTAAAGTGGAAAGAAACACAGAAAACCCAGTTCTGGTCCCAGAGTTGGGTATTCTTTTGGAGCCTGGGAAAAGGGTGCTTACTGTTTCAGAGGATGCAGCTCTGGAATGATACAGCTCAGTTCACCTCAGGATGGCTTCCCTTCTCATCCTTGTCTTTGGCTTGACTCCTTAGTGGGGGTCTGGCCTGCTGAAAGGGAAGAGAAAAGGAGGAGTAGCCAGCCGCACAAGCAGGAAGGGTGAGTTTTGGAAATCAGTGCATGAGCACATCATCTTCTCGACTCTGCTCAAGCATGCCACCTGGAATGTGATGCCAACTCCTGGCCCTCTCTTCTCACCTTCCCCTTCCTCTCAGCAGATGCACCTGTCTGATGATATATCCTTGCCCTTGGCCAAGCTCCCAGATCTTCCAACCCACAAGGACTTGCTGAGGTCCCTGCATAGTGGCGCCGGGGCAGCACTACCTGCCCAGGTCTCTGTGAAGCATTTCTGCCTGATGGCGTTCTCCCAGGTCTCCCTGGGCCTGGAACAGCCTATGTTAAAAGAATGCCCTGTATTTCTTCCGAAGATTTCACTGTGACTTGGACTTTCCCCATTAGGAATCAGAGAAGAGGCAAGAACAGAAAGGGGAAAATGCGGTCTTTCAGCAGTTCTGGCGAAGGAGATAAAGCTAACACCAGTGCATGAGGCTGGCAGCACTGAGCTGGGCATGTTCTGTGGCTGGTTCCATAATCACGGTTGGAGGCTTTGGGGCCCAGTTCCTCATTTCCCTTTAGTATCTCCTCTTTGCTTCTGTAGCAGTTCTGTTTTTTTATTTTCTCCCAAATGGAAACAATATTATATAAGTAGTCATTTTCTTTATGAAAAACTCAATAAAGTTGAAACAAAGTATATTTTGGCCCCAGGAAAGCTCTCATATTCTGCCTCTTTTCCCTGAGTTGTCCCTAGCTGTCATGGTTTCTCCCTGATGGGAGCTCACTGCATAGTTCTTAGGGTTATTTTTCTCTCTCTTAAATCAGGCCACCCTGTAGACACAGCCTCTCGACAGCCCACAACCATTGGCCCTTCCTCCCTGAGTAGTCTTGTGATGTACCCTTAATGAATTGTTAGATTCCTCAGGAGAATGGCCCCTTTCATTCTAACACTAGCAGGTGACCTGCTCACCTCATGTGCCTTCCAGCCAGTGGGCCAAACTCCCTCCTTCCCTCTGTATGGCCACCTCTTAAATGAGCAGGTGACTGTCACTCTTCTCGACTTACATGCCAGCTAAGGCTTCCTCTTCAGGTTTCGTGGAACTCCTGGCTCATTCGCTGTCAGGTTAGCCTGTAAAAACAGGTAACCAAATTGTTTTTCAAAGTGACTGCACCTTTTACATTTCACAAGCAATGTCTGAGGGTTCTAGTTTCTCTTCCTCGCCAACACATGCTGTTATGTTTTCGATTATAGCCATTTTAGTGGGTGTGAAATAATATCTCACTGTGGTTTTGATTTACATTTCCCTAGTGACTAATGATGTTGAACATCTTATTACATGCTTACTGGCCATTTGTATATCTTTTTTGAAGACATTTTTATTGATGTCTTTGCCTTTAAAATGGAATTACTTGTCTTTTTCTCATTAAGTCATAAGAGTTCTTTATATATTCTGGATTAGCATTATTTATTTTGTTACTCAAATTGCCCAGATTTGGCTAGTGGGAACTCTTCAAACTGGCTCCTGTAACCTTTAATATACCTCTACCATTTTTTGAGTGCTGTTATGCACTGAATTATATCCCCCCAAGATTCATCTGTTTTAGTCCTAACCCTTAGTACACCTCAGATTGTTACTGTATTTAGAGATAGAACCACTACAGAGGTAATTCTAAATGAGGCCACATGGATGGGGCTCTAATCCAGTAAGACCAGTGTCCTTATAAGAAGAGGGAGAAACACAGGGAGGCACATGTACAGAGGAAAGGCCATGTGAAGACACAGTGAGAAAATGGTCATCTACAAATCAAGGAGAGGGGCCTCAGGAGAAATCAACCCTGCTCGTACCTGGATCTTGGACTCTGGTCTCCAGAACTGTGAGAAGATAAATTTCTGTTGTTCAAACCACTCAGTCTGTGGTATTTTGTTATGGCATCTCTAGCAAACTGATGCAGTAGTTTTCTTACTTTCTGGTACCACAAGGCTCATCTTATACTTTCCTATCCCAGCCCTGGAATCAGCCATTTCTTCAAGGATCACTAGTTCCTGGGAAATATATTTAGAAACTAGGATCTGGACAATGGCATGCCTGCTGTTCGCTGTTTCTAGCCCTCTGAGTGGAGAGAACTAGGAGATATAAGTACATGTATACATAACATCCCCCCTCCCACACATACACACACACACCCCTCTGTATCTATTTCTGTGTTTATCTATCTGCGTATATGTTAAAAACCATGAGTTCATATTGATTATCTCTGATTTTAATCTACTATGCAAGGTTCATTTTAGCCTTCCCCATTCCTATTTGCTTCATCTTAGAATGCATATATTGGCAGAATTAATAACCTGTACCCTTGCGAGAAACAAACTTACAAATTGTATATGTTCTTTTTGCCTTTCACCTTAAGGTTATATTGTCAAAATACTGTTTTCATAGTCACCAAAGTTATGTCTCCTTTCCTCTCGTTCAGTATGGTTGTTATTCATTCCAAATATAGCTAGGCTGATTTGGTTGTGTTTGTATTCCATCTTCTCTGCCTGCTGCCCCATCCTTGTTGGTTTTATCAGTAGTAGTAGTAGTAGTATGTAAAACTTTAACATGGTTCAAAAAGTCAAAACTCTACAAAAAGCTATACTTAGAGAAGTTTTATTCTTCTCCCTTACCATCTCCCTGTCCTTTCCACCCTGTTCCTTGTGTCCTGCAGGTAACCAAGCCCAGTTGTTTCTGAATTATCCTTCCTGCGTTTCTTTGTGTTCGGCCACCACATCCCACCTAGGAACGACTCCTTACAATAAACTCCTGAGCATATACATATTGATGCTGGAATTTAGTTATGCCATGCTGTCTTTTTCCTTAACTCCAGTCAGTCAACCAGTCAGTGATGATTTGGTACTTACTCTGTGCCAGGCACTGGGTTAGATGCAGGGGACAGAAGACTGAGCCATAGAATGAAGCAGGATATTTTGACCACCCCTCCGTGAATTCTCACTCTCTGACTCCTTTCCTAGTCTGCTTTCCTCTCTCCTTTTCTCTCCCTCTTCTGGTGTGTTGTTTCCTGTTTCAAAAGCTGCTGTTTTTTCATTGACTAAGACATAAATGCAAGCTATCAATCATGTATCCAATTTGTAATAGATATTACTCTAACAAACAGCACAAAATAACATTGACAACTGGTTACACAGGTAACGTCAGTGAATGATTAAGTGTAATGGGAAAATCAAATCTTCTTCATTAGATTGTGTCTCCCAGGACACATGTACCTGGTGGAAATGCTATGACCATGAGAGAAAAATCACAAAGGTTAAAAAAGTTAATTATGTACAAAATGCTAAATCTAATCTTCGTTGTAAAATTAAATCTGACATGGACTAATCCTGATGAAAATAATTTTGGTGAAGCATAAATAAAAATGGAAAAATTGGAAACTATTTGTGCTGTATAGAAAATGACTTACTGGATTTTGCAACAGAAAATACAAAATACAGGAAGGAGGGGGAGCAAGAGACAAGGCTGGAGAGAGAGCCAAAATTTGTTCCTAATCCCAGGGTGGTGGGAACCCCTCGCCAGTTGTAAGTAGGGGATTGACATCACGCTTGCATTTAAAACTGTGACACTGACTGTGCTGTAGGGAATGGAGTAGGCAAGATGTGTACTACAGAGTCACTCCTCTGAAGCTTATATCTGGGAAGGTGCCAGATAAGGGCAAAGAACTGTGGCAAAGAAGGGTAGGCAGACAGAGGCGGGCAGGAGGGA
Source organism: Eidolon dupreanum (assembly GCA_028627145.1). NCBI lineage: Eukaryota > Metazoa > Chordata > Mammalia > Chiroptera > Pteropodidae > Eidolon > Eidolon dupreanum. The sequence continues at coordinate 63,036,195 of CM053504.1, forward strand.
GGGAATGAAGGAAAGGAGAGAAGAGAGACATCGGTAGTAGCTACAGACAGTAGGAAAAGGATGAGAAATTGGAGGCCTCTTTGTTCTTGGTTAGTTGACATTCGAGCTGAGCCTTGGAGGGGAGAGAAGTTAGGAAGGACCATGAATCGGGGGGAGGATGAGGTGAGGAACAGTCCAGAGAGGAAGAGGTGGTATGAACAGAGAAGAAGGAGCACAGGCCTACATGGAGAGACCCTAGAGGAGTCTGGGCAGATGTTTGAGAAGAAACTGTTTAAAGAACTAGTGCAATAGAACGAGTGCTCCCAGTCTCCCCTGTTCCCCTTCCTCCCACATGGGTGCCATTGCAGGGGGTGGTAGAGATGGTGCAGGAGGTGGAGTGGATTTTGTGTGTGTGTGTATCCATCCAGAACTTTCTTACACTGCTTCTGGGAGTGTAAGAGTGTAACCATTTAAGAAAATGACGGTGTTTTCTTATAAAATGAAACATACACATACCCTATAAGCCAACCATTCCACTCCTACATATTTACCCAAGAGAAGTAAAAACACATGTCCACACAAAGGCTTGTATAGATATTTCACAGTGGCTTTACTTATAATAGCCGAAGACTTAAAATGACCTAATTTCATTAATAGGAAAATGGGTAAACAAATTGTGGTACATCCCATACACGAGGATACTACTCTGCTGAGTGAGTATACAAATTCAGCAGAACAAACTATTGATCCATGCAACATCATGGATAGATCTCAGAAACTTTATGCTGAGCTAAAGAAGCCTAACACAACAGTATATGCTGCCAGATTCCACTCATGTGAGGCAAAGGTGATGTAGAAATCTGAACAGTGGTTGGCCAAGGGTAGAAGGGATTGACTAGGAAGAGGCAGGAGGGAACATTCTGGGATGATGTAAATGTTCTATATCTCGATAGGGATATGGGTTGCACAAGTGTAAACATTGGCAAAACTTGTGAAGCCTAAGACTGTGCACTTCTCTGTATGTAAATTATATATCAGTTTAAAAAGTTTATTGCAGTCTGGGAAGACTGGAAATTGCATTGTAAATCAGGAGTGATTTTTTACTTTGTCTTTCTTCTTTGTAACAGCAGCTTAAAAGATTTTTTGTTTTAAAGCATATTATCCTTCTCATCAGGCCATTCTGGCCACAACCAGCTGACCCTCTAGCCTCCTCTCCCTCCATTCTCCTTAGAATGCCCACATCCTGTTGTGCCCCTAATACATACCAGCTCAAGCCTGGGTTGTCTGGCTGATGTGATCCTTAAAGGGGCTGGACCTTTTTGCCTTAATGTTTCAAGATATAATTTGACAAGATCAGCAGGAGTAAGGGGCCATGTGGTGTCATGGAAAGCCTGTTGTTGTTTTTTTGTTTTTTGTTTTTTTCCTGTAACCTGGGGATAATAGCACTACCTTGTAGTGGTTGTCAGGGTTAAATGAGCCAGCTCAGCTAGGACACCCATTCTTGTGCTTGGCACATTGAGAGGCCAGAAAGCATGACAACTGGGATCCTGGCTGACTGTCCTGTGGCTTCTGCACTGTAGGTGCGGCTACCAATCTGGCGTGCTCTCCTCTGGTGCAGGCCACCTGCGAGGGCTCTGGGCACACTGTATTCCCTCAAATGTCCTGTGGTATCATCTTTTCTTGTTGAGAGCTGAGTTAGGGAACTCAGCTAAAAGAAACTGACATCCTACTACTCTTATTATGTTTTAAGGGTATCAGCATGGAAGCCATGGCTGAGAATAAAATGGTGCCCTCTGATTTTAGCACAGGACCTATGGAAAAAACTGCCAAACCTTTGCCATTTAAGGATCCTAACTTTGTGGTAAGCATCTAAGGTACTTTATACATAAAAAATTGAACAACCATACCATGGCTTCTGATCATGCTGGGCCTGCAGCCCAGGTAGCCTGATGTCCCCTTCTCCATCCAAGTCACCACCTTCTTTGTCATGGGCTGTTGTGGGAGGGGTGGGGGCAGGAGAAGACAGGCATTTCCTTTAAGTACATCTAAGCTATTGTGCTGTAAAGTAGAAATAGGCTACTCTTCCTTTTGTTCTCGAAGGATATAAGAAATTATAGTGATTCAGGTTACACAATTAAAAGTTTATTTTTAATTTATTAGTTTTGAAAATACAGTATTACCAGTGCCTGCAACAGATTTTGGCATTCTTTTCCATTTTATTTTGTCATCTTCATAGGACAAAAGAAAAAAAAAATTCTAGAAGGCTTGCCATGCCATGATTGAACCTTATTTGGGTTTTCCAGGATCACCAGTACTTTGCAAAGCAAAGACTTGCCCTCAGAAGGGTTTAGAGAGGTGATCATGAATTTAAATCTAACTTTGTAGTAATTTTAAAGTAATGGGAACTTTATGAATGAATTCAAAGTTAGACCCAATAAAGGATGTGATTTTCTATGTGTATGTAAAAAAATAACATTTTATTTCTACTCTATTACTAATTCACTCATAGGTTTTGACAATTCAAAAGCATTGTTTTTTATAAGTAAAATTAAAATATACAATGTGATACTTTTTAGAAAAGCCTTAGGGGTATAAATGGTTGCTGACAGAATGAGGGGTATATTACTTTTATGAATAAGAATAAATGTCAGATTCTGAAATGGTACTTTCCAATGACTTTTGTTTCATCTAATCCGTGCTTTTAATTCCAGCACTCTGGCCATGGTGGTGCAGTAGCTGGCAAGAAGAATAGAACCTGGAAGAACCTTAAACAAATTCTCGCTTCTGAAAGGGCATTGCCGTGGCAACTGAATGATCCTAACTGTGAGCCGTCTAGAGCCTTCTATGAGTTCACAATGTTTACACTAGAAATTTTCTTATAACAAACCTACATTATTGTGTTTGTATTAATGTAGGAAACAATTTTTAGCTTAGGAATTTTATAGTGGCATCAGTGTAGGGAAAGTATGTATATATTTCCTCATAACTGTATCTATGTCGAATCTGTTTGTATTGCCTTGGATGTATGGTTTTTAATGTCACTGTTAACATTTCAATCTGGTGAAATAGGTCCTGATACGATAATATCAGTGTTTCTATTTGACAAACTTCTTATTCAGAAGTCTGCTCTTAAAATTTGTTTCTAAGAAAAAGGTTGCCCAAGATTTAGAAGGTTTTCTAACAACCAGCTTAAAGGCCAGCTCTGTTTTACCCTCTGAGCTGGTTTTTTTCAGAGTAAATGCTTTATGCTGCGGTATTTCCAAATCTATTGAAAGCACTATCATATGTTCTGTACAACTTCATTGGAAAGTACAGGTAAAAGTTTCCTCCATCTCCCATCCCACTGCACATCTTTCATAGGGGTGACTCAGACTAGTGACAAGGGAGCTAGTCAGTTGTCTGGGTGTGGACATTCCAGGGTTTGGATGCTTACATCCAAACAGTGGGTTGTTTGGCATCTCATCACCGTCAGCCAGTGTAGCCTGAGACAGTGAAAGTGGCTTGTGGGCAGATGAGCTTTTGGTGGTTCTGCTAGAATAGAGCATTCCTGAGAACAGGGCAAAGCTAGATCCGGAGCCTGCACTTGGTCTGTGACATACTGCATTATTTCCCCAGAGAATTCTGAGTATTTAATCGTGAAGTAAAAATTTCAGAAATATTATCGAACAGTATTTTAGATAAAAAAGGGATCTAAATGTTTTAAAGCCAGCTCAGTTATCTTCCCTTCCTTTCTTTCTCTCTCTCTCTCTCTCTCTCTTTCTTTCTTTTTGTTTCCAGATTTCAGTATTGATGCTCCTCCATCCTTCAAACCAGCTAAGAAGTATTCTGATGTTTCAGGTCTTCTTGTGAGTATAATTACATCTCTATGTATTATAACATTGAATTGAAAGGAAGATTTCACAGTGTTGTCTACATAGCAGTGTTGAATAGTGACCACCACTGGTCCTGCCTAGAGCCCATAAACTTTGAATAGGTAATGGGGTTTGTGCTAAAACGTTCACACATTTATTTTGTAGTGGCTGCCATCTGGGGCATCCATGTGGGCAGCCTGGAGAGAGGATTGCTCCAAAAAGCAGCAGACCCAAGTTTCGCTTTCCCTTCCTCTGCTTAACTATATGAAAACACACACACACACACACACACACACACACACACACATACACACACACGTTTCATATATATGTTAATTACACACAGAAAACATGTATCTTTTTTTTACTGCTCAAGTTTAAAAAACTTCTTGCATTTTAGAGATGATTTTTTTAAATATTGAAATTTCTCTAATGGGGTACTATGGTAAAAGTAGTGATTTTCAAACATATTTTTAAGCACCAGAACTCCTTTTCCAACTGGAATCTTTTACAGAATTCCCTGGAGCCCACCTACCCACTGTGGCCCCATGTGGATCTGGTCCTCTGTTCTCCTCCCCACTCCCACCCAGCACAGTGACCCCTTCTGGGGAATAGTTTGAAAACTAGCGGCATAGTCGAAGAAGTGGGACTTGGGCACATAACTGAATCTTGGGAACCTCCGAGAGTCTCATTTCCTTCTTTTCAGAATGTAGATGAAGGGTAGAACTTTCAGCTCACCTTCTTCATCACTATTCAATTTGGCTTTTTTTTAAAACCGTAGAAATAATGAGTCACTTCACTTTTTAAAACTCATTCACATCATTTAAATGCTTTACATTTTTATGAAAATGTATGACTCCAGCTTCTGTAACAAACTAAATTAATGATACACATTTTACATTAGAAGGATTTGAGTTGTTATTGTATTTTTGAAAATAATGTTAGTTATATTCTGAATTAGTCATATGTTTTATTTCCTTCAGAGAACACACACTCCTCAGTGTACTACAAACTTTTAACATAGATCCTTAAACACGAGGATGCTAAAAAATGAAAAAGAGAGTAGAAGCACTATAAAATGGTATGTGTTTGTGGTGGCTTCTTTTCACATCCATTCATGGCATGTATCTCCTCCTAAAGGTCCCCTAAGGGAACTTCACCTTTAGAGAAATGTAGCCTTATGCTATCTATTGTCTACATGAAAATAGTTACCTCGTATATTTGACTCTTTTTAATAGTTGTTTATGGAAACAGCAACATCCATAGGTCAGGGGTGGAAGTGGAGGGGAGGGAATTAGGGGAAAAAATAGTTGTTTATAGCAGAAAAGCTAGCTTGATACCAGTTAATGGTGCCAGTTATTCTGTTATGACCCAAAGTGGAAATTTCTCCCTATACCATTTTGCACTGGGCTTGTAGAAGCCATGGTTTATGGTCAGACTTGGAGAGAGGTCCCTTAGAATGTAGCTTTTTACCCTTACTGTTATCCGGCAGTTCATCTGCTAGTGTAATGGTTTTCAGACATTAGGAGGCATGAGAATCATTGTGAGAAGCATCGTTCCAGGCCCCTTTGTGCCACTGGCAAAGGACCTGACATGTTATACGTAACCTAAAGCCTCTTGCCCCACTGTATGTAAGAATGAAGAAATTCTGAATATATAAAGAATTCTACCAAATCATTGAAAGACAATCTCATAGAAGAATTGGCTGTGAATAGATAATTATGGGGAGGAGATACAGATGACCAGTAAGTAAACATTCAACCTCACTGATAATTAGGAAAAAGATAGTTAGGTAGGGAATAAATGAAGATGTTTGATTATATACACTGTCACAAACGTAGAGAAATGGATATCATCATACATTGCTGTTTGAGGGTGGGAATCTACATTGGTATGGATTCTTTGGAGGAAAATTTGGCACTACCTACTGAGACAAAAAAATAAAAGCAAAAGCCAATGACTCAGCAATGTCCCTAGAGGAATAGCATGTACAGAGAGCTTCATACAAAAATGCTTATGAGAAAATGTGTTAGCAAAATATTGGAAACAACATAAAAGTCAATCGATGGGAGGAGAGGGGTGTTTTCATACCACGCTGTGAACTTGATGTGTGTGTAACAACATGGATAAACTTCCAAGATATATTGTTTACTGAAAGGTACAAAACAGTATAGGCAGCATGGTACCATCTAAGTAAAAATCAACACACACTTGCAAAAAAATACAGGGTAATTTCTCTGGCATGTGCATGTACGTGTGTGAGGGTATATATAAACAAGGTCTGGAAGGGCACCCACACAGCAGTGGCTTCCTCAGGGGAAGGCAAAGGACTTTGGATGGTAGGTGGTGGCAGAAGGGGACTTCAGTCTTACTCATGTTTTCTTTTTCTTTTTTTAGAGCAAAATATATTCATCTGCTGCTTGTATATATTAAAGTTATTTAATTAAAAAATAAAGCCCAGCTCACGTTTACACTGACCCACCCCTTTGCAGCCAGCCAAGTGACTGTTCCCTTTGTGCACGGGCGTGGCAGGGAGGCGAGCAGAGTCACGGCTGTTTAGCCCTTGTTACAAAGCCAGGGAAAGTACTGTGGCTTGGGAAAGATGGAGAGCAGTGAACACTCCCTGTCCCCCTGCAGCGAGGAAGGCCTGAAAGCCGTTTGCTGTTTGCTGCCTGCCCCCCTCCCCGGAAGGCAGACTTTGTTCCCTTCAGGCCCCAGAGATGGAATCCGGAGGAGCTTCTGCCTGTAGGAGTGCCGTTCTTTACTTGTTCAGCTCTGCAGCGTCACTTGGCATCCTCCCCTCTGTTCAGAATACTAGGTCAAGTCCGGTCTGTGCAAGTTCTTGTTGATGACCTTTTTGTTGGTGCCACAGTATCTCTGTATCCTGCATTATGTATTCAGAGGTCTGAACGTGGGCGGCTCAGGACAGTTTGGTGGTGGGAGCAAGGCAGCCACAGGAATGGAGCCAGGCTGGGCCTGGTTCATATACAGAGGCTAGATGATCAAAGCCAGATGCACATGCCTGCGCCCCTGCTCGGAACTGTGGGGCAGCGTCCCTCTGCCAGTTAGTCCATCTAACTGCCTCCTGGCCAGGAGCCTCAAAAGGGGATGTTGCTGTTTTTCTAGTTAAGCTTTCCTTTGTATTATTGTCACTGAAGGGAATGTGGTAAAGAAGGGCACTATTTAGATCAGGCCAAAGGACCAAAGTTTTATTTTATGCAGAACTTCAATTAATCTTAGTTTTTTAGAAATAATCTCATTTTCCTGACACATCGATGTTAAAAAGCCTAAGGAGATCTCCAGTGGCAGAATTGAAGACTTTTTAGAGTATGAGACACCCATGACTCAGTTCCCCTCCGCTTGTTGCTTCTCCGCTCCCCTCCCTGCTCAAATCTCAGCGTTGCTGCCTCCTCTTCCAAGGAGATGATCAACCGTGGAGCAGACAAGTCACACTTGAGTAATTGGATGTTATCTGTCTAGACTTTAATGGCATCCTTTATAATTTTTTTTAAAGGAGCTCCAAATGACTCACCCTCGTGGTTTCTGTTTCAAAATCTGCAGGAGCCATGTGCCTCGAGGTATATAGGGAGTGAGTTATCATGTCAGTTGAGAAACAAATTTTCTTTTCTGTGATGGTCCTGATTGTCCATTTTTTGTTCATTCATTTATTTATTGTTGCTGTACAAACACTGGCTGAAGGCCCACTATGCACTCTGCATTGCAGTTGGAGCTGGGTTCAGTGATGAGCACACCACAGGCTTCCTGCCTCAGGGAGCCTCATGGCCTAGACCTTAGTCAAAGAGTCATGCAGATAATAAATGTAAAAGCATCAGAGATAAGCATTCCACAGGAGAACAGTGGTGAGGTAAGAGTGATGGTGGGGTCTTGACCTTGTGGGAACAGATAAGGCTTCCCTGATATGACTTTGGGGGCTAAGTGCTACAGGATGAACAGGTGATTGCTGAGCAAAGTGGGTCAGGACGGGAGCCCTCCCAAGGAAAGGGTAAATGGGGCATGACAGGAGGGAGAGACAGAGGCAGGGTAGATGGAACCAGTGAGTGACAACAGGTAGCTGAGGAAAAGGTATGGGAAGGAGGAGAGACTAAGGAGCCATGCTGAAGACTTGTTTCTTTGTCCCGAGAACAAAGAAGAGCCATTGAGAATTTTCACAAAGAATGACATGATCAGAATTGCAAGTAGCAAAGATGACCCTGGCTGCAGTTGTAGGATGGCCGTGTCTTCCAGTGGAAGAGTGGGCGTGGGTGGCCAGTCCAACACTGCAGTGGAGCCCAGGGAGCCGTGGGAGTGACATGGAGAGGAGACGGAAAAATGGGAGAGGAGCACCCTGGAGTAGGTGGAGGGTGGCAGGGAGGGGTGGGTGTGCTGCTCCCTGCCTTGGGGAACAGATCTGGAACATTCTTCTGAAGCAGGTGGTTAGATTGAAGGCAGAGATCCAGGAGGGGTGATCATCATGAATTCAATTTTGGACCTGTTGGTTGCAGCCCTCGAGGCACCAACCAGAAGAATCCTAGTGACCGATGTGGTTATCTGTCTTCCATCCATACCCTGAAGTATTTCTCAAGCTTGGGAAGAGTAACAAATTTTTGTCCAAGTGAGAAATTTAGTGTTCTTTGTGACAGAGTTAAGACATAATGAAGATATATTTCACTTTCAGTAAAATAGAAAAAAATTTTAACTCGAACTTATAATATTCACCACTGCTACCACCACCTCTTCTGCCCTTCTCTGTGCCTGTTTCCCACCCAGGCCAACTACACTGACCCCCAGAGCAAGCTGCGGTTCAGCACCATCGAAGAGTTTTCCTACATTCGGAGGCTGCCATCCGATGTTGTCACTGGCTACCTGGCTCTGAGAAAGGCCACAAGCATCGTTCCCTGAGCCTTGAGAAGGGAAGATGAAGTGGAAAACTGTTTCAAAGGCAGACTTTGGACTCATGATTTTGTTTCATGGAAACAAACTCATTTTGCTGTCAATCTGTAAATGTCAGTGCTGTGCCTTGGAAAGAATATTTGGCTTTAATTTAAGGGTTTTTTTTTCTATGTTTTTCCTCCAAGTGTGATATTTCCTGTTGAGTTAAATTATACTTCATTTGTTGTCTCAAGTAAAGTTGTTTGACAAGAAAATATAAAATTGTGCTTTTAATATAACCCAAGTACATTCCAGAACTTTGGCTTCAACTCTCTTATAACACATTTAAAGACTATAATGAATCCTGACAATGGAGCTGGATTATTCTTGATCCCAATGACTCCTTTTTTAGAGCATATTAGTCTTTCTCTTTGATCAGAATGCTTGGAAGAAGTCCAAACCTGGGACTGGAAAAGAAAAGCCTGAGTAGCTCGCCCTGTTGCACTGAGCCAGTCCTCACCCTGTGCCTCAGCCTCTTAATCAGCCTCTCTTCCCAGCCTCCAGAATTGAGAAAGATACATGTCTGTTATTTAAGCCACCCAGTCTGTGGCATTTCAGCGTAGCAGCCTGAGCTGACTAAAACCCATTTCTGGAGGTGTGGGTACGAACATTGACACCCCTTCCAAGAAGGGCTTTTGTCTTGGTCCAGGATGCTGCCCCATTGACTCAAAAAGCCTGCTCCAGAAGCAGTGTTTTCTTGTAGGATGCTTTCCCATCCTACAAGAAGAGGAAGTATTCCTGGGCCAGAAGGAGAGTGTGGGGATGTGCCCTGAGCCCTACTCCCATATTTCTCTAGGGAGAGCAGTGGAACCATAACTGAGCCAGAGCTGCCTCTATTGTGGGGGTTAGGCACCAAGGTGCCTTTTCTTTCTGAGGGAATGTCCCTCCTGCACCCCTCTTCAGGTGTGGAGAGAAGAAAAACAAAGCCAAGAGTCAGCTGGGAGAGCAGCCAGCTGGGCAGGTGGCAGCTGCCTGGAACCTGGCTTCCTTTTCCCTGGACGAAGCAGCCCCTGTGTCATTCAGCACCTTCTCAATAACTAGTGGAGACAGTGGGAGGGGTGCTGTGTGATTTTCTCCTCTTCTCCCACAAAGGGACTGAGGCAATGGCCAGGAGAGGTGGGGAACCATCTCTAAGCCCATGAGCACTAAAGCATTGGAGCCTCTGGTGCAGGGTCTTCAAACCTAAACAACATCAGAATCACCTGAGGCCTTGTTGTCACAGATTGGGGGCCCAACCCCTAGGGTCTAATCTAATAGGTATTCCAGGGTGGGGCCCTGGAATTTGCATTTCTAGCAAATGATGCTGATGTTGCTGGTCCAGGGACCTCACATTGAAACCCCCTGCTGAGATTGAAGTTCGCTGAAAGACCAAAGGCTGCTTTTGGGTTCCTCGTGCTCCTGCACTTCCTGCCAGCAGTCAGCCTAGGAAAACCCCTCAGTTTCCCTTTTGGTGAAATGGAGTGAGTGAGCCAAGGGCGCTTCCTGCTTTGCTTCCACTTTCTGTAATACAATGATAACTTGAGGCAGGTGCATTTTTCCCTATAAAGGCCCCCCAAATTGGATAGAGCCCCACTAACACTATTCTAACACTGATTGTTGGAGGCTACCTCAGTCCTGCCTCTTCAGTCTCCTGGGATGGGATTCAAGATGAAAGAAAATCCCTTCCCTGCACATGTCCACCATGGGGACCCATTGCCTCAGAGACTATTGCCCCTGCAGGCCTCTCAGGGTTTCTGGGACTGTGTATGCCACGAACCCTCTTTCAGAGTCACCTGGGACCCATTAAAATGCAGATTCCTGAACCATGCATGGTAGACCTGACCTACACAGGGAGTGGGGCCCAGGCATCTGCATTTGACAAATATCCTAGCATGAATGTGACTCACAGAAGTGTAAGAACCGCCACCTTCCACAGGCAGAGGGGAAGTGTGTGTGTGGGACACCTGGCTCCCTTCTTTCCTGTTCCCCTGCCAGGCTGTCCTTGCCAGCCTCTTTTTGTTAGAGAACTGAGTTCAGAAGGTCAGGCAAACTAAGCTTCAAGCTGTGAACAGTTCAACAATGTGTCCTCCTACGGGTTTTGGAACAGGCGGATAATTGTTTTGGGCAGAAGGAGGCAGATATAAAAAATACCCAGGGATTCTGATTCAGCTGGCCTGAGCTGGGGCCTGGGCATAGTATGTTTTGAACTCCCTAGATGATTCTCATGTGCAGCGAGCATTGAGAACTCTTGCTGTAACTATAGAGTATTTCACATAGGTATGTTTTCTTGTTCTCTTCACAGATCAGCCAGCTGTTTCCATCCCAGGAGCATGGGCAATTTGGAAGGGGGTTCTCTGTGTGTGCGTGCGTGCGTGCGTGTGTGAGTGCAGAAAGGAATTCTTTTCACACAGCCTCCCAGCACTGGAGTTGGAAACATGAATGTCAGTAATGGCTCCATCGTCTTCCATCTTTACCCCCAAGGCCAATCAGCCCCCAAATCCCCTCTTCCTTCTCACATTCCTCAGTTCTTTTCTCATATTCCTCTTCTACCTGCCCTCTTCCTACTCAATTTCAGGAGCACATCGCTTCTGCCTGGACATTTCAGAGTTCTCCTAACTGCTCTTTCCAATAGGCTGATCCCCGCCCCTCCATTTTCCCCTCTGCCATCAGAGGGCCTTCCCACAACTTTGGATAAGAACTTGACTTATCTATGGCATGTCCACGGGTGATTTGTCTCAGTTACCTTGTTAATTCTGGCATTGGCCTGTAGGATCCAAAGGATAAAGTCAGCCTCTTAAAAGAGAAAACAATTAGCTGAGAAATCAGATTGTTTTCTAAAGACTAAACTGAGGTCCAGTCTGCTCTGAGTGGAGTTGGACTCTTTCCCAATATCTGATACTGGTCTTCACTTTAAGAGATCAGTCTATTATCGGGTATAGTTTAGAACTACCTGTAATGTTGGACATATGCTTTCTTGAACTAGATAGTCCATGTGGTTGAGGGGGACCCATTTTGCCCCTATCTCCCAAGTTAGCACATGCATCGATCCAGGTTTTAAACTTATATTATATTGAGCCCAATATATTTTCAACAAGAAATCTCTCATTTCTGAATCCCTGGCCACTGGAAACAGACATAAGACATTTGAGTCCATCTCTAGTGACTTACAACTGTGCGTTGGGAGTGCTTAACTTAGTGAAAATAAAGGGTAAGGAAAGAAACTGATGCAGTACGTAGTAAAGAACCCTCACCAAATAGGACAGAACAAATGGGACGGACACCTTGGGAAGAGATTGAAAATGATGTCCTCTTACAAATGCATGAAATAGTGTTATTTAAAATAATATTCTGTCCAATAGAAATGTGCGGGCCCTATTTAGATCTTGATTCAAACAAACAAACAAAAAATGATTTTTGAGACAATTGGAAATTTGATATTTGATGACATTTAGTGTTTTTAGTTGATAATGGTCTTGTAATGTGAAAGGAAAGGATTCATATCTTTTAGAGACACATAATGAAATATTTATGGATGGAATGATAATATCTGGGATTTGCTTTACGATAATACGGAAGAAAGGAAGTGGATGAGAGTAGTGTTGAACAAGATTGGCTGTGAGTCAATAATTGTTGAAGCTGAATGATAGGTACATAGAGGTCCATTATGACTATTCTACTTTTATATGTTTGAATTTCTCCATAATAAAAAGTTTTTTTAAAAGTCTGGCCTGTTATTTTGTTACTAAAAATTATGATGAATTTTTACCTAAAATTGGTGGTCAGCATTAGTTTGAAGTGGCTTGTGGATGCTGAAAGTTTGAGAAATACTGCCTGAGTGGTATCAGATCTTTAACAAAGGGGATATCCAATTCCTAAAGCATTTCACAAAGAATAGGTTGAAAGAAAAGAGACACAAGGCAGGTGATGTTGTCCCCTAGATGTTCTTAACAGAGGTCTTCATGTGCATTCTGTTGAATATTTCCTGTGTAGGGTTAGGAATGGGAGTGGAGACACCCTGCGTTAGAATAGTGGATGTCTTCCTGACAGAAGATGTGCACCTTCCGCCTTGTTGTTTTTTCTCTTTTCTGTGGCTCCTGGGAGTCTCAGATGCAAATTTGCAGCCTACTTATAGTAACTAAGATCGTATGGTCGACATTTCCATGTTCTCATCTCTTTACTGGCTCTATCAACCTCCCCTTGTCTTCTTCATTGCTTATTTTGGTCATTTGTTCCATCCTTTATTCTGAGTATTTTTATAAGCTGGCTCAACGTTTTAATAGAGCAAGGGAAGGAGTAAATAACTAGCTAAATAAATAAACGATCTGTGACTAAGGCCAGGGGAAGAGAGGAGTCACGGGGTGGAGAGCAGACAACTCTAATGAATGAGCTCCTCTAGAATAAGAGGGAGAGGAGGGCCGACAGCAACCACCCACTGGACCTCTTCAAAATCATTATGGTTTTATGTCTTCCTTGGTATTCATTATGTATGCTACCATTGTTTGTTTCTCTGTAATAACGGGCCATAAAACTCTTTATAAAAGATGGAGAGAAGCTGCCTACTTGTTTTAGTGACAGGGTTGGGTGTGAAAATGGGGCCCCTTTCCTCTCACTGCAAATATAGAACTTCTGGATTCAGCCTGGTTTTCTTCCATGACTCGGTGGCCTCTGTCCACAGGTGCTTCTGTCCCAGCTGCAGATAAAGCCTTTCCTGGGAAGAGGCAGTGTTTTCCTGGCCAACAGGATGCTGACTGCTGACAGGCACATGGTGTGCACCAAACACGCAGCTCTCCTCCACTCAGCGTCAGGAAGATGAGTCACCTCCACTGGCCCAGGTGCCTCGAAGCCTCAGATCTTCCAGTGTGGATGCAGAAGGGCACGGCCTGGATTTTACAATGCAAACTATTGCAAGGGCTTTTTTCAGGAATCAGACTGAGGCCTTGGTGACTGATAGCTCCCCTCATAACAACCAGGGAGGAAACTGCTAACAGAGATAAAGATGAGAGCATTTCTGGTCTTTTCAAAGAAAAAGTCCCTTTAGAGATGGTATCAGACCTTGAAAATGAGAGATGCAGAAAGTACATACATTAGTGCAATTCCTCCAAACTTCTTGCTTGCCTCTCTGGAAGGTTTTGTAAGGAAACAAGAATCTAAGTATTTGTGCCCACTTGTTACCATTTTCTCTGAAATTCGATGCTGCCATTTCTTTGCTTATGGAGTGGCAGAGGGCCAGTAGCTTTTGTCTTGAAGCAAACATGGCTACAGGAGCAAAGGAGAAAGGCAAGATGGAACATTCTAGGACTGGAAAGTGTAGGTGGGGACTTTGGGATGCATGTTGGTGAGTCTGGGAGAGCATAAGCAAGCCTTCGTGGTAGCACTCTCTGGGCCCAGGCCCTTTCCAGAGAAAAGGGGGCTGAACTATGTGGATACTCTCCAAAAAGCTGATTTCCCAGGCCTATAGTGAGGTTTATCTTTTATTTGTAAGAAGCCTTTTATTTGTTTTCCTTCTTTATCTTTTTTCTCTAATTTAAGCAAGTGGTGGTGGGGAGAAAAACCTCACTACACAAAAAGTCAGATTTAGACATGAAAAAACACATAAGGGTATATTGCAAAGTGAATTTAAAAAATCACAAAACCAGAGGTAAAATTTTTTTATAGTAATAAAAACATCCATAAGAAAGGATGTGAAATGAATCATACCAAGGAGTTAATAGTCATCTCCTTTGGAGAAGGGAATGGATTTGGGGTAGGTATGATTAAGAAGGGAACTTATACTTTTTACCCTGAAATCTGGAATTTTTGGAAAGAGCACACAGTAATTTTTAAAAAGCAAAAAACCTCATTTTAGGAGCTCTGGATTGGGAGCACATATTTTCCCATGGAACTCAGGCTTGTCCTTGAGGTTGGAGCCTCCTTCCCAGTTGCCTTAGTCCATCAGGAAAGCCTCGCCACCCCGCCCTGTCCATCAGGACTGGGGACCCTCTCTGCCCTGCTCTGTGTCAGGGAACTCCAGCTCTTCCTGACAGACCAATGACTGCAACTAATGGAATGCAAAGCATCATCTCCCCTTCCTCCACTACATTCTTTCCATTTAATACTCACTACAATCCTGTGAGGTAGGTATAGCAGCATGTCCACTTTACACCTATGGAAACTGAAGTTCAAGGGGCTAAAATACGCATCTACAAGGAGGCAGGGAGGGCTGTGAGCCAGGAACCCTCCATCCACACACAAGTTTTCTTTCAGCCCCTGCTTCCTTTGGCAGGAGAAGGTTGGCTTGGAACTACCTGAGAAGGATGAGTAGGAGCACAGGGACTCTGCCTGGATGTAACATGAGAAAGCTGAAATTACCATGCAAATGCATATTCCCATGGGGCATTCTGCAGTGGTTAACTTTGTGTGCAACTTGGCTAGCCCACAGTACCCAGATATGTAGTCAAACACCAGTCTAGATGTTGCTGAGAGGGTATTTTTTAGATGAGATTAACATTTAAACCAGTAGACTTTTAATGAAGCAGATTACTCTCCATAATATGATTGGGCCCCATGCAATCAGTTGAAGGTCTTAAGAGAAAAAGAACTGAGATCCTGGAACAGGCGGGAATTCTGCCTCCAGGCTGTCTTTGGACTTAAGCTGCAATTTCAGCTCTTCCCTGGATCTCCAGCCTGTTGGCCTGCTCTTCAGGTTTCAGATTGCCAGCCCCATTATCACATGAGCCAATTCCTCAAAATAAATCTTTCTCTCTCTCTCCCCCAATGTACACACACACACACACACACACACACACACACACTCTCTCTCTCTCTCTCATCTCTCTCTCTCTCTCTCTCTCTCTCTCTCTCTCTCTCTTTCTCTCTCTCTCCCTCTCTATTGGTTTTATGTCTCTGGAGAACCCTGACCAATATTCACTTTCTCTAAAGGAAAAGATTGGGTGGGCATATCTATTTTAAACTACCTTTCACTGGCATTCACCTGGCCATGAGGCTTATACATCGTACATGTTCCATAAATATCTGGTTGAAACTAACACCTAAGGTAAAACTGCTCAATGGCTTTGCCAGATGTGATATTTATTTAAACTATTGTTTGTTCCCTAATGCAGGGGTCCCCAACCCTCAGGCCGCAGACTCGTACTGGTCAGTGGCCTATTAGGAACTGGGCTGCACAGCAGGAAGTGAACAGCAAGCTAGCAAGCAAACTTCATCTGTATTTATAGCCTCTCCCCAGTGCTAGCATCACCGCCTCAGCTCTGCTGCAGATCATCAGGCATTAGATTCTCATAGGAGCGCCGGTCCCTGGTG
>CM053504.1:63052731-63172924 GCA_028627145.1 Eidolon dupreanum
GCCACTTACTTTCTTATATTCTTCAGGGCCCTTTTACTTTGGCATATAACGTCCTTAATAACTGGTTTTGCCCTCTTCTCTTGCTTTATTCCCAGCACTTAATTTCCTCTGCTTCAGCCAGGGGCTAACTTTATTTCCGAGAATGTACATTGTTCCCTTAACTCATCATGCTTTTGTTTCCATTATTTCCTCTTCTAGGAATGCTTAGCTCCTTTGCCTTGGTTTAGATGCCGCTTCCAGTGAAAAGCTTTCTGCCTTCTGATGCACTCTCCTTTTCCCCTATTCCCACCCTGTTCGTGCCTCTCTGAGGGCATTGGGTACACACAGTGCTCTGCTGAACAGCTTCCTGTAATCCCTCAGTAAATATTTATTGAGTTCAAACATCAATTCCCTGCTTTTAAGGAACCAGATAAGTGATTATACCACCATCTGGCTTCCCATCGCTAAATTCAGTCCTGACCTATCTGATCCCCTTTCTTCCTGAAATCCTCCCGAGGTCTGGAACACCACTATTTTCCTCTCTTGTAACCATTTGTCCTCTTTTTGTCAGTTGTCTTTTACCAAATGGTTTCTAATCCTACTACAAGTTTTTTTTTTAAAATATAGGTTATGTAGTCACATTTCCCCAGCAGATATATATTTTTTAAGTTTCCCAGATGCTTTAAATGATAAGCCAGATTTGGGACCAGGCTTTTCCTGCTCAGTCGTTACACACTGAGAGCTCGTTGGCGCTTGGGCAAAAAACCTCTGCCCTTCTCAGTCCATACTCTTTCCAACAATTTTACCAACTCTGGGGCTTTAGGTACCATCTAAATGTAGATCGCTTTCAGATTTGCATTTCTTATCTGGGTCTTTCTCCAAAGATGCATACCTAGATATAAAATTCCCCATCCAGACATAAGCTCAAATACTTACTTATAGGCATCTTACACAGCATGGCAAAAACAGAATTCTTCATCCTCCTTGCTTCTCTAAAACATATTCCTCCTTTAGTGTTTCCTGTCTCAGTTAATAGCATCATTATCTGTCAGTCGTTCAAACCAAAAACCTGGGAATTATCCTCGACTCCTCCCCTTCACCCACCACCACACCATAACTTTATTCTAGCCACCCCCATCTCTCTCTTGGACTCATACATTGCCTTATTTGTCTCCCTGCTTCCACCTTTGATCCTTCCAAACCAGTCACCACATGTAAAATTCTATATGACCTCTTTAACAATGCAAATGCATATATTCAGATCATGCCCTCTACTTGAAACACTTCAGTTGCTTCCATTGGACCCTAGCATGAAGTCCAATGTCCATAACGTGGCTTCAGAGGCCTTCAGACACCTGTCTATCTCTCCAAACTTGCCTCTTGCCCAGCTCTCTGCACTCCAGTTTTCAATTTTGTCAATGTCAGTTCCGCCAACCAGCTGTGCTCCCTCCTCTCTCAGGGGTTGACACATATTCCTTCTCCTGTGTGAAAGCTACTTTTCTCCCAACACCACCCTTCTCTGGTCTCATTTGCTTCCACTCACCCTTCCTGTTTTGGCTGACATGCTAATTTTTTAGCCTTCCCTATTCCTTTGATTTGGTTAAAACTGATCTTTCCATGTTCCCATCATTCTCAGTCATCCAGTACATATTGATTGTCTGCTGTATGCCAAGCCCCAAGGACAGAGACAAAGTCAAATAAAACAGAATAGTCCCTGCTCTCAGGGAGCCCCCAGTCCATCAGGGGAAGAGAGACATTAGATTTGTCTTCTCAGCTGAACATAAACTTCCTGTGGGCAGTTGCCAGAGTCATTAAGGATCGAGTGGCAGAGCACAAACAGATGATGGCAACGAGGAGAGGGAGAAATGTAGGACATCTAGTGAAGGGAGCGAAGGCTTTGGCCTGGGGAGAAACCTATTGCATGTCCACTTTGGCAGCACCAGTCACTGCATAATGCTGACACACGTAGGGGCTGCATGTGTAACTCACATGTTCTCATATCTATTGGTGAAGATAAATTAACAGTGATAATCCATATTCTGCTAGCTTCTGTGTTGAGGTGGGGCCTAAGCCTTCCCTAAGTCCCCATCTCAATTATTCCTGAGACTTGTGAGGCACATCTCACCTTGGCTATAGTGCGAGCCCTCTCATGTACTTCCTCTCTGGCCTTCTTTCTGGTACTGTGTCCCTCACCAATGACACACTTCCTTTGGCCAAAGCTGCTGGGGCCCCCACTGGAATGCTGATGCCCTCACTGGAGGCCTGGCAATTAAGCAGCTTCAGCCAGTCTTGATCCCAGTTAAGATTTAATGATTAAGAATGAGTAATGTGCTTTTCAAGAGGCCTCATGTCATTTTAGACATAAAGTACCTATTTTATTGTCTCAAAACTCTCAGGGAACACAGTGGATATCTGGGATTGTGCTGCTACTGGATGGAAGACATGCTGCTCATCTCTTGATAACTTGTTTAAAATGCAATAGACATTGCTCCCTGTAAACAACGGCTGCTCCAGTTGATATGGGGCTCATGGATGATATGAAGAAACCTGGAAGCTGCAGCCAAGACCCTCAAAATCCCCCACTCACAACCACTGCATATTTTGAGCTATGGGGACCTGTGGCCCATAATAAACCCACTGCAACGAGAAGCTGATGGAACCCCTCAGAGATCATCACAGTCTCCTCTGGAGTATGAGAGCAACACTTACCCTAAGGAGTCTGGAGGGGCTAACTTCTTCTTGTTCTTCAGATATCATCTCTTAGAAACCTTCTCTGGTCTCTGTTCCCACTCTGTCAGCCACGTGAGATGTCCCTACAGGGAGATGCTCGCAGCAGCCTGTTTCCTCCGTGACAGACCTTCCTACATTGTGTGGTAAGTACGTATGGCTTATAGGCTTATCTGGGCAGAGGCAGTTTCTTCTTTGTCACTGTTTTCAGGGTATTTCAGGCCCTCAGTGATATTTAAACAATCCTTGTCTAGAAGGAGAGAGCTTGGGCCAGTGGGAGCTGGGGAGGCCTTTGTTCACATACTTGCTCATTTTTCACCCCACGGATGCAGGTAATATTTAGGAAAGATTGGGTGTTTAAAAAAAGGCCTGACCCTAACATGTTCAAGGTCCAGGGCAAGAATACAAATGGAGGCCTACATACCATGTGTCTTGGTATTTAAATGTAAAAATCATGCTAATAAACTGTAAAATAAAATATCATCTACCCTTCTATCTTGGTAAACGTGCCTTTATATTGCAGAAGGCCAGAACTGAGTTGGGAGTTCTCAGAATCCTTGGAGTTCTGTTCTGAATGTGGTCACATGGCAGAGACACTCCAGTGCCTGGCCCCCTCCCTTTCACCCCTTGCTCCACTGGGCATTGTGAAGTGACACATTTGTGAACATGTGGAAACCCCAACTCAACCATCTAGCTTCACCCATCTCTTCCCCAACTTTCACAAACAGCCTCCTCTTTACCACACCTTGGGCCTAGGGGCGTACACATCGAACCCAGAGACAAGGCCCACAGAGGCCCTAGAAGCAGGCACAGAGCCATTTGGGCAGATGATTATGGGGTCCCCAGTACACAGAGCATGTTCTAGAAGAGGGAATTGCAACCCAGGTGGGCACATGTCCCTGTCTTCAGAGACCCCTTGCTCGGGGCAGAAGGGCATGACCAGAAGAGGGCCCTCTTGTGCAAGCCAGGGACCTGCCTGTTACTGGGTCTAGTCCTGAGAAGGCATCAGATGAGGAGTGTGAATGAGGGGCAGGGAGTTCCTGTTTCCCTTGAAGGACAGGGAAAGAAGCGTCAAGGTGTAGACCTGTTTTGGGGTGAGGTAGTGAGAAGTTTATGTGATTTCCATCTCTGAGCCCAGGTTTTCAGTGAAGACGGAGGTAGTGTCACCTACTTGGTGGAGGGAGGTGGGCAGAAGCTTGGGAAGGGCCATAGGTAAGTTTGGAAAAGGCAACATTTAACGGTATCATGAGAGAAGCCTGAGAAGGAACCAATGAGAAACACAGTGGCAGTGCTGAGGGCCTGCCACAGCTGCCCATGAATACCTGGGCAGGTTGGGCATCACTCAACTCCAAGGTGCAGTGTTTATATCAACTACAGTGTGATTGGCAGCCCCTTGAGTTCCACATTGTGCCTCTTGCACAGCCACACCTGGCGGACCTAGGCTCATGCAATCTTCTCTCTGAATTTTGACTTCGACAGTTAATACTGCTTTGCAAATTCTGAACAAGAGAAACTAGTTTTAAGGACCCTGGAGTCCTTAAATTGCTGGAATTACTTCTTAAATCCATGCCTGTTATGTAAACAACAATTTAACATTACACGTATGTCCCAAAAATGTTGACAAAGGTTTTCCCAAATAATGGGGTACCTACCTTTAATTCTGAGAGCCAGAATCTTGCTCCTAGGTTGATATTTTCTGCATCCTTGTTACCTACCCAGCAAACTCCGCTCCTAGCACTGTCCTTCCCTCCTCTCTTACCAGAGGACCCACCCATTACTTAAAATGAATTATTATTTTAACACTTACTCATTGTACATACCATAGAGAGAAAAAAAACAATTGTAATTACTATAATTCTCCCTTCTCTGAGATTCCCTCCCTATTTTGCTTTCCCCAAACTTCAAATTTGCTAATCCCCAGGCTGTGAGGACACCTGCCTTCCTAAAATTGTCAGCCGGCTTTGATTCTCTACTCTTCTTCCAACCCCATTTTGGTTCCTAACTCAGCTGCTATGTTGCTGATTTGTTTGTTTATATTCACACTTGACATTTTGTTTCCACCAACTGTACTTGCACTTTGAGATAGTACTGGAGAAAGTCAGTCCAAAAGCTTTGAGGCCAGTTGGTTGTGGAATAAAATGGAGATGATCTGGAGACTCAGAGTTGTTCTGCATTGCTGCTCTTGCCCTGAGGTGGGCCAGCTAACCAGTCATCTTCCTGGGTATGCCCCAGCCCTGGGGACAGGAGCAGGGCCAAAAGAGGGTTTGGTGATAGGGGGAGGGAGACCCATTTTGAGCAAAGGGATAGTGTCAGTCAACTTCTTCCTCAATAAGACACTGGAGAGGCCCAGAGGCCTGTGGGACACAGAAGTCCCTACCCTCTGCCTTATCCAAGGAAGCTGGCCTGCCATTGTTTAGAAGAGCAAGAAATGGAACGTGTGATTGTGCTTACAGTTGTTGTTTTTTTTTTGTAAAACTATTCTATAAAGTCTCAAACTATGCATGATTCACTATGATTGATCTCTTTATCTTTCCATTTTAACTCTCACTGGGGCACTTGAATGTTGAATGGGTTCTAACCAAGTCCACCTGCCTAGCCCTCCATTCTCACTTTCCTCAGGGCTCCCAGAGGGCCACGCCCCACCCCAGCCTGGCTTAGCTCCCGAGACTTGTGTGTAGAGTAGCTTCTGGCCTCTTGCCTTGGACTGTGTTCACTTTTGCAACTCTCTGATCTTACTGTGGACCTTTTTCAGAAATGACTCATTTGGTTCCCTACCTACTTATACTAAGGAACTGAACTTTTAGTTAGGCCTGAGAATCATCAGTGTGAATTGAACATCTGAACATTTGTGCTCTGCTCTAATACAAGGAGGTTCTCATGAGCTATAGCCAGTGCCTAAGGCATTTTCCCTTCTACTTAAGTACTCTGGACCAGTATATAGTTTGAGTTATTGCCTTCTGATTTTCATTTTTGTCATTAAAGAGTTGGCTTTAGACATCTCTCCCAGCACATGTACTTACCGGATTTTCTGTTTTTCATATGGTGTGGACAAAAGTGACAGATCCTCAAAGGTATTAGAAATATGCTGAAATCATCACAGATGCTCATGAGTGAAGCCCTGATGGGGACGGGGAGGGCGTCCAGGGTCCAAGGTATGTGCTTCAGTGTTTGGGTTTTGGTAGATTTAGGACCTTTTTTTTAAGTCTTGTAACTTTTTTTGGCCCTGGTTTTATTATCTGTAAAATAAGCTAACTATCCAGTTTATATGATTTTCAAAGATTTTTAAAAAAATAAATGCTTTTTAAAAAGTATAACTCACATACAAAAAGTACATGAATCATAAGTGTACAGTAAAGCAAATTTGTACAAAGTAAGCACACTGGTAATCCAGGCCAAGAGACAGAACATTATCAGCACTTTAAAAGCCCATTCTCTGCCCATTGCCAATCTCTTTTCCTCCTTAGAGGTTACCACAGTCCTAGCTTCCAACACTAGAGATTTGTTCTGAAGTTTTTATAAATGCGACCATACACACTGTATTTCTTTTGTGTCTCTCTTCTTTGGTGAAATTCATCTTTGTGTCCTGTAGTAGTGCTTCATTTTCATTGCTTAGTTTTCATTTCATAGTTTTCCATTGTGACAACATACCATAATATACTCATTCTTCTGCTGGACATTTAGGTTGTTTTCAGGGTCTTTTGACTGTTGAATTAAGTTACATCGAACATTTTACATACCTCTTGGTGTACCTATATGTACATTTGTTGAGTGAAACCAGGAATGGAATTGCTGGGTCATAGGTTATGGCTTACCAGACACTGCCAAAATTTTGGTAAGTAATTGTACCAATTTACCTTCCTACCAGCAGCAAATGAAATTTCCAGATATTTCAAATGATCAAGGAATTTTTCATTGAACTTTATAATGAATAACTGTGTTTCCCAAATAAATGCCCCTAGCAAGAGAAGAGGCATGGAATATGGAAAAATCACACTAAAATGAAACCTCAAGTGAAACATGCAATTATTCTGGACCATGAACAATCTCACTATAGAAGCAGTGCTGATCTCTGAGACCATCTTCATCTAAAAAAGTCTTGGATCATTTTGTGATTTTCATGAGAAGTGCTCCATTCTTTCTGGCTCCTCCCTGTGCCAGACACAGGACCAGTTCTCTGTGGACACTGAACACCAGACGTATCCATGTGTGCCATAGACGCACTGCTTCAAGTGCAGAGATTGATGGGAGTAAGCACTCTGACCAACTAACGGCTTAAGAAGGTGGCATGGGAAATAAATGAGAGAAATTTGCAAGAAGAGTTCTTGACCCAGAGTGGTGGTATTTTGTTCCAGGCAGCAAGGCTGAGCTGGCAGAATGGCCTGTGTCCAAAAGGAGCCAAGGGCAAGGCAGTGCTTGGGCCAGTGCTGTGGGTAAGTCACCTCGCCGCTTGTCAATGCACACCTAACTTCTTTATGCCGGGGCAAGACAGGTGGCTGCCACCGCCTCTGTCAGCCTCCTGCCTGCAGTGCTCTACTGCCTCAGAGTCTGGGCTGGGCCTTTGTGTGGTTGGAGCCTATCGTCTGTGCTCAGGCCCAGGCTGCAAGAGAGACTTGGATAATGCAGATCTGGCGTTTTCACCTTCTTTAGAGGGAAGGGGACCACAAAACCCAGGAAGAGTTTCAAGTATTGGACCACTAGGGCTATGGTTACTGATGATAACAAGAGCAAGACAATTTCCATTTGTTCATCCTTCCTGGCTTTTTTTCTTTTTTTTAAACATAACTAAAGAGCACCAAAACACTTTTTTATTCTTCATTGTTTTCTATAGTTAAAGCTACTAGGATCCACGCCTTAGATCTACCCCAACCTCCATGCACACATCTGTCATGTGTTCAGAAGTGACGTATCTTCTCAAAACCATCCAAGGTACGAAGGAGGACTGGCCAAACCGAGTAGTGGATGAAACCAGCCACTGCAGTTCCCCATTATCTGAAGTAGCTAACAGGGCAAGTGTTTGTTCCCAGACCTGGAACATAATGGTTTGTCTCCTTCAGACAAAGACCTGATCAGGTGGTCATTCTGAGAACAATGGAAATCTGCTTCCTCCCACCTGCCCAGATGCACAGCTGTGCACTAACAAATACACACATGCCATAAACATACCTATGCCATCATCTTCCTTAGCCTCCGGCCCTCCTGGCCACTCCCCTGTGGCTGGCCAGACCAGCTGGCTTTTCTGTATTGCTGAGTCTTCTTCATGGGGCAGACTGTGAAACAGCCACATCTGCCCTTCCTCTGCCTGTCTCTACCTTTCTCCTTTGTGCTTCCTCTAGCTAAGTTGCCCCATTCTCTCATGAAGTCTCTTCCCCGACTCCTGCTACAGGACAAGTAAGCAATCCACTCAGTCTGAGAGGAGGGGACTTGGTATAGAAGAATACGACCTAAAATAACTCATGGGTAGGAGCCCCAGAGCCTCTCTGAACTCCTGGAAAAAAAACTGTAGACACTGCTTTCACCCTGGACCTTTTTAAAAAGGTAGTCCCAGAAGAAGTCAAGTGTTGAGTCACCCACCCCCAGTGTCCCACTGTGGGTTATTTTTGTCAGATCACTTTCCTCTGACCACAGAGTCTTTAGGAGTGGGGAGAGCCTCTAAAAGTCAGCTAAGTGAGCAGAAAGGAGACCTGCTAACAAATCTGATCCAGGGCTCTTAAGCCCCCTGTGCCTTCTTCCAAAGAGCTACTATGCTCTCCTTTGCCCACTCTCAGCCCCCAGGAGACAAAAAGGCACAGCTCAAGTTGGCTGCCCATACAGCGCACTCTGGGCTCAGTTCTCCTACAGCTTAGCAGGTGCTGGTCCACATCTCCTATCTGTAGCCCCGCTCCCCACTCTACACCTTGCTCCTCAAATCCCAAACTGTTACACCTCCTGGCTGCATTCTCAGCAGATCACATTGCTCTGCTTGCTACTCAGCACAAATGTAGCAAAACCGGATGCCGGAATGACTCTTGGCAGTTTACACATAGACTTATTCCATTTTGTCTTCACAATAAATCCACAGTGAATCACGTTGAGTAAGCTCTATCTCTCAACTGAAGGATCTAGTTCCTCACAAGGATGCCCCTCTACTAGGCCCTCTACTTCCAAGTGCCCATAATAGCTATACCCAGGGATATTTAAAGGTTACTCTACTCACCTACCTATTGCATCCTTCCTGAGGGGGAATGAGGACAGGGCCAACCCCAGCTCCGGCAAGAAGCTGAAAAAAGGAATACACAGGAAGGGAAAAAATGTGTAGAGATTACTCTTGCAAAACCCTAGCCCACACACACAGGTCCAAAACAAGAAAATCAGTGATCAGAATGGTAAAAAAGAGGGCTGCTTGGGTGAAGAGGCCTCCTTAGCTTCCTCAAATCCTTAGATGAACAGGGGTCAGACAGTTCCTCAGCTCACACATGCCTTTGGCCTTTAGACCAGTCAGGAAATCTCTATCTAGGGCCTGGGTTTTCTTGACTGCCAAAATAGACACCAATAGCTGGTTCCAGCAACCTCACACAAGTGGCACGAAGTCAAATGCAATTGCATGGCCTAAAATGAAAAAGAAACTGAAAACTCTGCATAAGGCCACTCTGTACCCAAAATTTCTCTAGTCGTCATCACTGCCAATTACTGAGGTCCTTATGGAGACTAGTTACCTCTGTAATTCTCCGAAGGATATATTTAGGCCCTTCTTGTTTTGTAACTCTCTTTGAGACTTTGCAAAACAGTATTCTACTAATTTTAAACATGCACAGCTTATCAACAAGTTGTGTTCCAAAAGTAGATTTGCAGGTTGGTTAGTTGGCTTTTAAAATTCAGTTTCGCATAAACACCATGCTAAAAAAGAATCCATGATACATGTGGGAACTAGTAGAATATAATACTGTTACAAAGTATGACGCCATAAAGGAAAAAATGTATATTAAAAGAGACCAAGTAATAGTACATTCACTAGCTTTAATCCAGGTAGTTTTAAATTCTCCATTAAAGCTTGAATGCTGCTATTTCCTGCATCTTGAAGGCTTACGCTGGGCATAAAGCAAGTGTAACAAGGAGGGATGTGGAAAATCATGATGGAATTCTTGGCAAGTCAGAGTAACCCACCCATTTCTCCTCTAGGACTTTGTAGAGCCAGTTTCTTCCACCACTTCTGTCCACTAATCACTTCCTGACTCCACACCACCCTTAACACATCCCCCCATTTTCTCCCCCAACTCTAGCATAGATGAGAGCCACACACAAGGTATTACCATTTAGGGAAAGGAAGGACTGATGTTTCTATTTTAAAATTTAGTAGGATAATTTAATTGTAAAAAAAGAAAATTGCAAGCCCCCATTTGCTAGGTTCTAAGCTAGCCTGATCTGAAGCAGCCAGGTGTGCTTTGACGGCACCATATCTGGACCGAGGGGACATGTGGTCCATTCTAACTCAGTCTCTTTCTCTATGTTTAGCATGGCTTTTCCTTGCGGCTTCCAGATCACATGGCCAGGACAGACTACATAATTTGTGGGACTTAGTACAAAATGAAAATGCAGGACCTCTTGTTCAAATACACTAAGAATTTGAAGACAGCAACAGCAGAGCAGTAAATCAAACATTGGGCACTTATACATGGACTCTGTGTTACTGCACAGGTCACGGACCACTAAATCCAGCCCTGAATGTGGCACAACCTGATTGGACAACCTTGACCTTCCTTGGTCATGGCCCAATTCCTGTCCAGATTTCCAAAGCGACTTCCTTCAGCCTCATTTCATTGTGTGGACTGTGCAAAGGTGCCTCTTGTATCTGGTCTCAGAGACTCCCTTTGCCCCCGAGGCTCCATGTATCTCTGGCCAAGCAGAGAGTGCTTTAAACCAGCACTTACATTCCACCTCTCACTATGGTCCTGTATAAAACCTCCCCCATTAAGAACTTCCAGAAATAGAAACATAGTGCTCCAGGGCAAAGGCAACAGATATCTTCAGTGGTCACACTGGGGCCTTCCTGTTTCGACATCTGCTTTTTCACTGGTCTACACTTTCAGCATGCTGGCTGCATCCTGGCCTTTCTTTAGGTCTTTAGTCAACATTAAACCCCAGTGTGATGATTAATTTTATGTGTTGACTTGACTGGCCCATATGATGTCCAGATATTTGATTAAACATTATTCTGGCTGTGTCTATGAGGGTATTTCTGGATAAAATTAACATTTAAATCAGATTGCTCCTCACTCTCCTCAGTGAAGGTAGACATTATCCAATCAGTTGAAGGCCTGAATAAAGCAAAAAGCCTGGCCCTCCCATGGCTAAGGGGGAAAAAGCACCTGGGATGTTGGTCTTTTCCTGCCTTTGGACTCAAACTGAAACATTGGCTCTCCTGGATCTCCAGCTTGCTGATTGCTGATCTTGGGACTTCTTAGCCTCCATAATCTCAGAAGCCAATTTCTATAGTAAATATTTATCTATCATCTATCTAAAATAAACGTTTGTTTTTATATGTCAATAGGATATATGTATATATCTTATTGTTCTGTTTCTCTGGACTTTCAACCATGAAATTCTCTTCTCTTACAGAACAACTTAGCTGTGCAGTAACTTAGCAAACACATGCTAGATTCAGCTGAGGGAGTGGCAGGAAGGGGTTACTTGGGGAGAGAGATGCAGCTGATGAAGGTGAACTCTCAGACATTTAACCATTCTTTTATCCATTTATAGAACATTTATTGAACACCTACCACATGCCTGGTGCTGTGCTGGGGACTAGGAGTAAGGAAATGAACAATTCCTGATCCTGGGCTCTAGGGCTCAAAGGGCTCTAGGTCTGGAGGAGAGACAAGTGTCAGAACATGGCTGACCATCTCCTGGCTTAAATTCAAAAAGAAGAGAGGTTAGTTATAGGGCACCTTAGTTCTGAGACACATGCCTTAGGGTTCATTTTCCTGAACAAATTCACCGAGTTACTATTGACCTCTTCCACTTGTAGGAATTTACAATTTTATGAGGCTGTAAGTATGCATTTTCTTAACCAGATTGAACCTTTGTTAAGAAAACAAGCAAAAATAAATAATCCTCAATGGTGTAATTATCTAACTCCTTCAGAGTTAACAAAACGATGTGCAGCTGGGTCCTGTGTACCATATACTCCGCTATGGACATATCAGCCTCTGTGGTTGAAGAACAAAAGGCAGTAACGCCTGCTGTCCTCTACAGGCTCAGTGACATCCTGCCTGATCGATAGCCAAGGGGCCTGACTGTGGCTTCTCAGATGGATTGTACCCAATCAAGGATCATCAGGTATTGAGTACTTATTGTATGCTAATAGTTTAAAAGACAGTTTATTCTTTTTAATCCTCTGGGCAACTCTGGAAGATAGGAACAACTACTATTTCTTTTTCTAGATGAGAAAACTGAAGCACTAAGTAACTTGCCTAAGGTCACACAGAGCTAGCAAGTAGCAGATTTGGGGCTTGAACTTGAGATCTGGGGCTTGAACTCAAAGTTGCACTACTTTAGACCTGGCCTATCAATAGCACTCTTAAGAGACTATTTTGTCTTTTTTCCTTTCCTCCTACTCCAAAACTTTAATGTCCCTGCAGCCTGCCAGTTATATGGGTGGTAACTGGCCTTGATGCTATTTTTGCTCTCAGAGAATTGGAAGTGCTTTTTACACATATCTTTACTTCTTGTTTGGTTTATCTTTTCTAAAACTCAAAACACCCAAGAGAGAGCCTGAGATACTCCCTCCAGGTAGCTTCTGGAGAGCTTTCCAGAACCATGGGCCAGCACTTAGCTGACACCAGCCCAGCTTCAGGCTTCCTGTGACTTGAGGGAGAATTTGAGAGGTTCACTGGTGCTCCTGTCCCAATACCTGGCAGCAGCCCTGGAATGCCACAGAGGTCACTACCAGCTCAGTGAATGAATTATTAAATCTATAAGACATAGGAAACAACCTCATCTGCCAGTCCAGTACCTATCTTTTCTACTTTTAGTTATAGAATTTTAAAAAAGAAGAAGAGAAAAACCTAGAGAGAGCTCTCCCTACCTAGGTATGGTGTCCAACCCCTCCCTCCTCTCCCTTCCTTTCGTCTTCCCTTTGTGAGAAGCCACTCCTCCCCACCCCCTCCTTCTCAGCCCTACATTTCCCCCAGCTCTTTCTCTTCTCCTTTCCATTCATGTACAAGATCTCCTTTCCCTCTGGTAAGGTCCAATCTGTAGTGACTTCTTCCTAATTCAGATCGGTTTTCCTGTGTTACCATGGCAACCCACTGCTACTAAGGCTTTTCAGCAAAATCACTTCTCCACTGTATTTTTGATAGGAGATCTGCATTCCAGATCTTGTCCTTCCCAACTTGCTACTGCCAATTTGAGCAAAACTCCAGCTCTAGATCCTCTAATGTCTTTAAATAATTTTAAACATCCATATCTCCTTTAAATGATTTTGATGTATTTTGAATAATTTTAGCTATAAGGTCATCAGTTTAGTTAATTCCAAATATATTCGTAGTACAGTTTTCTCCAGGAAGTGTACCTGGCTTACTTAGTGAGGTGTGGACAAGTTGAATTTATACTTACACAGAGAGGCGTTGACAGGAGCTGAACTGTAAATACTGACAGGGAAATGGTTCAGGTGGGACTATTAGTGCCTCAGAGGAAAGGCAGAAACAAACCGGAAACCTGCCTCAAGGAAATTGTCCAACCCACACAGGTCAGGCATGAGCTTGCAAAAACTGCAGCCACAAATACACCCAGAATTCAGCATCCCCTCCAGGCCCTTGCTGAGCAGAAGGTAACAAATCTTATGTGTCATCTTGGGGTTGGTGTCTGTTGATTATCTTTATCCTTGTGAGTTGTTGAGATTTTTCTGTTCTTCATTTGGGACATTTTGAATATTGTTTTGTGACTGTTGGTCCTGTTTGATTCATATAAGGAGTATTGATTTTTTGTTTGTCTCAGCAGGCAATGGACTTGGTTAGGCCACAAATTCTGACCTGTCTTCCATGGGCTGTGCTTTTAATGTCAGTTTAGTTTTCCAGTGTTTGTAGTGCCATTCAGATATCTTTCCTGTATCTATTTTCCAGTGGCTAGTCTAGGATCTGGGTGGTTGTATAGCCCATAGTCCATTTCTCAAAGCTTTTGGTATGCTCTCTAGGGTCAGATCTTTGAATTCATAGCTCGGGAATGGACCAAGGTGTTTGTACACAACTTTATGGTATTGCTTTTTGAGTTTCTTTTTCCCCATGATCACTGTGACATTTCTAGGCCCCAGAGGCCTCTTCTGGTCATCTGGCTAGAAAGTTGAAGTTGTAGTTTCCCTACCCTGTGGCGTACTGCTATGTCTATCTCCTAAACTGAGCAGTGGGAGGTTGGACAGAGATAAATGGCAATGCAAGTTATCCCTAGGCTCTTGGGACCATAGTTTCTTTGGTTGGAGAGAAGGGTTCCCTTCCCTTAGACTTTTAGGTGCCTGTTCAGCTTCTGTTGCCATTGTTGTCACTACTACCACAAGGCTGCCTAGAAAGGTTAGGTAGAGATAATGAAAATAACTAAAAATAAGAGGAATTTTCACCATCATCTCTGATGTTTATGGTTCCCCTTCCCATTGTCAGACCAGAAGGAGAGAGCTTCTCTTGCAGTTCTTTCTCCCCACCACAGGTGCACAATTCTGTGTTTCAGGCTGCTTTTGATTATAGAGCAGGTGACATTGGAGGGAAAACATAATACAGGAAACTCATCCATAAATCAGCCTTATTTGAAGTTTTGGTTTTCCTCTCCAATCTTCCTGCTACCATTTTTTTCTCCGAAGTCCTTAGTTGCTCCTCCATATATTTCATCTGTCATTTTTAGTTGCATTCAATGGGAGTCAGGGTAGAGTGTGCTGAAGCCATTTTAACTGAAACCAGAAGGGATAATGGCTTTTGATATATAGTAATTTACTTACAAAGATATTATGCTAGGTGAAAAAAGACAGTCTCATAATGTATGATTTCATTTTTATGGCATCTAGAAAAACTACAAGAAGGTGTATTCATTTTCTGTTGCTTCATAACAAATTCCCACAGATTTAGTGCCTTAAAACAACACACATTTATTATCTCCCAGTTTCTATGGGTCAGAGGTCAGAGCTCAGCTTGACTGGGTTCTTTACTCAGGGTCTCACAAGGCTACAGTCAATGCATCATCCAGGCTATGTTCTCATCTGAAGGCTCAACTAGGGAAGAATCCACTTCTGAGCTCATTCAGGTTGTTGACAGAATTTATTGGCAGCTCTCTGACTTAGTGCCCTGCCTTCTTACTGGCTGTTGGTTGGAGGCTAGCCTCAGTTTTAGAGGTTGCCCACAGTTTCCTGCCACATGGCCTCCTCTTAGGCAATTACACATGATTATTTTCTTCTTCAAGGCCCACAGGAAAGCGGTTCTTACGCCAGTCTGGTAAGATTGAGTCTTATATAATGTAGTGTCATTATGAGAGTGAAATTTGCTATATAACACAATCTGACTGAGAAAGTAACACCCTATAACCTTGGTCATATTCTATTGGCTAGAAGTAAGTCACAAGTCATGTCCACACCCAAAGTAGGGGAGATTATATAGGGTGTGACACCAGGGGGTGAAGGTCATGGGGATAATGTAAGAATTATACCTACACAAGAAGAGAAGAAAGAGGTGGTTGCAAGAAGTTAGGGGGTCAGGGAAATATTTGACTACAAAGAAGCAGCAAAGCAAGTTTTCAGAGGTGATGGAACTGTTTGTATCCTGACTATTTTGGTGGCTACATGAATCCATACATGTGTTAAAACTCTAGAACTGTATACACATATGCCAATTTATTAGAAATAAATTTAAGAAGTAAAGAAGAATGAATGTATATTTTCTCGTAGTTCTAGAGAAGATCAAGGTGTCAGCAGGGTTGGTTCCTCCTAAAGAAGGATCTGTTCCAGGCCTCTCCTTTGTTCGCTGTATATGGTCGTCTCTCCCAGTGTCTTCACATCATCTTCCCTCTGTTGGTGTTGATATCCAAATCTTTCTTTTGTTATAAGGACACCAGTCATGTTGGATTAGGTCCCACCCTAATGACTTCTATTAACTTAATTACCTCCATTAAGTAGTTTTTACTCTAAACACAGTCAAATTCTGAAGTACTGGGAGTTAAGACTTCAGTATGTGAATTTTGGGGGACACGGTTCAGCCCACGACACTAACCTAACCCTAGTACCTGGTACAGTGCCTGGAAAATAGAGGGGCTCAATAACTGTCAAATGTATCATAGACTGCTAGAAGACAGCAGCTGGGCAGCAAGACTGTGCTGCCTGAATCCACCACTCCCCTTAATGTCTTCTTGCTGTAGTTTTAACAATGGGGGTCCTTTTCCTTTAGCCTCTTGGCCTGAGTTTGTGGCCACTGGGGGATAGTTAGCAGGAAAACAGGGTTAGGTTTTATGGCCACCACAGGTCTGACAGGCTCTATCATATGCCCTGATTTACTGGGAAGATGGTTTTAGTAAGAAGACAGTCTGACAAAACTGAGTGCTTTGCCCCAGGCAGGGTCCGGTGGGGCCTGACAGGCCCCTCACATTCATTCCCCAGACTGGTGTTTTCTCCAACCACAATTGCCCACTTAACCTCAAAATAATGAGTACTCAGAACCCAGCTCCTCAAATGTGAGGGGAAGACACAAAGTATCATTAACAGATGGGGTTCCATTGAAATGTTTAAAAGTCAAGAAGGTCTCTTTAATTTAGCTTTACGCATTAATAACCAAAATAAAACAAGCACATTTCTATAATAAAAAAATACACAATAAAATCCTTTCAGTCTCGAATACATTTAACTACTTAACTATAGATCCATTTATTCCTGTGATTTTTGCCTATGATGTAAAAGATTTAGAGAAAATTAACCAATTCAAAGTTATTGAATGTATAACCTATTTTTAAATTATGTTTAAAGCCTCAAAATGAGGCAATTACAGCAATATTAAACATTTAGGATAAATGCTGTTCTGCCAGGCTATTTCTTTTCTTTCAATTTCTGACTTGAAAATTTTAAAAAGACATTTTAATTTTTAAGATAATTTTTCCTAATTATAAACGTAATACATGCTCATTGAAAAAAATTTTGAAGACATAGAAAAGCATAAAGAAAACAGTTAATCCCACCTTCAGAGAGTCTTTGTTAGCCTTTCAGTGTATTTTCTTCCAGTCTTTCATCAAATATTGAAGGTAATATGATTATTCTCTATACAGTATTTTAATTCCGACTCAGCATTATACCAGTCTTTTACCCATGGCATTAGAATTCCTTGTAAATATAGTTTTTTTCTTTTCATTTATTTATTTATTGGGATATTTCTTATATTCAATAAGTATATAAATCTTAAGTGTGCAGATTGATGAACTTCAGTGTATGTATATTCCCACATAACCATCATTCAGATATATATATATATATATATATATATATATATATATATATATATAATATTTTCAACACTTCAGGCTCCCTTTGCCTCCTCAAATTTTGCCTATACTTGAGCTAGATATAAGTGGAGCTATATCACAAGTACTTTTCCTTAGCTGACTTCTTTCACTAAATATTAGCTCTATGAGATTTACCCATGTTTTTGAGTGTTCCAGTATGTTTCAGTGTTCCTAATATGTTGTATGAGCATATCAATATTTTATTTGTATATTTTATTATGAATAGATATAGGTGTCTTTTTTTAATTTGGAGCTATTATGAGTTAAGCTACTGTGAACACCTTTTTACCTGTCTCTTCATATGTAAGCACCCACTTCTCTTGGGTATACATCCAAAAGTAGAATTGCTTTAATATATGATAAATAGATACTTAGCCTTGGTGGATGTCGCCAAAGCACTTTGTAAAGTGGTCTGCCAGTTTACCCTCCCACCAGTATCATATGAGAGTTCCAGTTGTTCCCATTCTCACCAATACTTGGTGTAGTCAGTCTTTTTCAACTGAATCATTCTCCTGGGTACATAATGGTTTCTCATTGTGGTTTTAATTTGCATTTTCCTGGTGACTAAAGATGTCAAGCACCTTTTCAATTTAGATATCCTATTTGTGAAGTGCCCGTTCATATCTTTTGACTATTTTTCTATGGAGTTGTCTGCTTTTTAAAATTTATTTGTAGAAATTCTTGATGTTGTATCCTGGATACAAGTCTCCCATTCTGTAGTTTGCCTTTTCGCTCTTAATGGTTTCTTTTAATGAAATGAGAGTTCTTAATTTAAATGAAGTTCAATATGTCCACCTTTTCTGGTTTGAACTTTTTCTGTCCTGTTTTAAAAATCTTTGTCTATAACAAGGTCATGAAGATATTCTCCTAAAACATCACTTTTAATGAAATAAATTCACCATTTTCTATTTTTAGATATTTAGGTCATACCCTATTTTCCACTACTGTAAATAAAAGTACTAATTCATATGGACTTCTGTGGGTCAGTGTTAAGTTTTTACATACATTCTCTTAAGAACTATCCAGGAGGTACTATTTTCATGCCCAGGAGAAAGGGAGGCTGAGAGAGTTGTTTAAGTTACCCAAAGTCATATGACTATTTAGTGACAGAGTGGAATTTCAGTCTAGATCTCTCTGCATAACCAAGGTTATAAGCCACTTCATTATTTACTTTTCCCGTGATTCTTTCCTCAGGATAAATCCTTGGAAGTGGAACTCACTGGGTTAAATGGTAAGACCATGTTAATACTCTTGGTAGGTGCTCTGAGTATCCCTCCCATTTTAACCTCACCATTCACTTACATTGCAGAGTACCTGTCTTTCTGGCATCTCCACAGGAAGAGATTGATGTTTTCATGTCTTAACAGTTTTACTTAGAGTAATGATTGCTATAATTTTTTTTAAAGTTCTCAGTTATTGGAAGCTAACTGTGGTCCAGGCACTTTACATACATGCTTTATCTCATTTAAAATCCACTATCATCCTGCAATGCTCTTAGCGTTTATAAATGCACAAACGATCAGAGAGAAAAAGGAGTTTGCTCAAAGGCAGGTGTTTAATAAGAAGCAGACTCAGGACTCAAAACACCATCTAATTCCTGTACTTTTTGTCTGTTCCCCACCTACCAGCTTGGTAGGTGCAATAGGTAGCTTCTGCTGGCTCCTCTCTCCAGCCTGTTTCCCCCTGCCCTCATGTTGTGTACCCCAGGAGACAGCCTGTGTCAATCAGCTCTCTGGCTCTCTGGGTTCAAATAGTAAAGAGGGGCCAGCAGAGATTAGTGAGAGAAAGGAATAGAGTGAATTCCAGATATTTTTTCCTCCCTATGGGGTCTCAGCTGGCTGCATCTCCTAACAATCTGTGTCCCTGTCAAGCACTCTCCTCTCCCAGCTATAACACCTCCTTCCATCTCCAGGTTCTGACAACAGAGTCCTCCTCTTGTCCCTTCAATGTAGTGACTGTGCCTGCTGTTTCTAGTGTCAGAGTTCTAGCCCATTCTTTGTAGTTTAATTGGGACTTTGAAAGAATCAGCTGCATGATAGCGAGCTTCAACACTGTGTCACTAACTCACACTTGGCTCTTCACCAATACATGAACTATTCCAGCTCAACTTTTCTTACAGGTGTCTACTTGTCACATCCACCCCAGGTAAAGGAGTGCCGAGTCTCCTCTCTCCCTGCAAGTGCTTTTCTCTCCTGAGATGTTGTGTCACTTGGTTATCATGTAACTTTGTCTCTCTAATGGGCTTGAAAAAAATAGTGAATTTGAAATTAGTTTCTCTCTTCTTGTTTTAAGGATAGGAGTGATGCTCCTTTTAGCCCTCTATACAGCCCTTTAGTGGAACGAAGCGATTCTTCTAAAAAACTTTTCATTCTAACATAACTTCAGATTTTCAGAAATGTTGCAATTATATGATGCAGAAAACACTATTATACTTTAACTCTCCCATTCTTAACATTTTTCCACATGTGTTTTGTGGTACTCTATCTAGCTATTCGTATCTATCTATTCTGAATCATTTGGGAGTAGGCTACATGCCTCATTTACTTATTAATACTTTGGTATAGACTTCCTAAGAATAGAGTTATTTTCTTATAGAACTTTACTATAATTATTGACTTCAGGATATTTAATATTGACACAATATCTTTATCTAATCTACAGTACATATCACAACTCTGTCCATTGACCTAACAATATTCTTTATAGCAGCCCTTTTTGAGGCAGGCAAGAAACTTGGCGTATATCTTTCTCCTCTCAATCTCTCGAATAGAGTAAAAGCCTGAATCTCTCTATGTGTTGGGGGCAGAGGAGAGGACAATAAGCACTGCTTCCTCGGGGCATTGGTGAAAACTCATTGCAGCTAGGAACAGGGAAAAAGAAAATTGCTGTGAGAGGGGCGGGACTGTGCAGGGCCCACAACTGCAGCTGGGAAAGGGGTGGGAGAACTGGGGAAAACTCTCCCTTCATTCCCACTACCAGGAACATGGTGCAGGCCTAAATCTGAAGTTCACTCAGACCAACATAAAATACATTCCCTCTATGCCCCACCCCACCTCCCTGCACTACCAAGCTAACAAGTTTTAAATAATAAGTAGCAGAATACTGGGACAGGAACTGGAGAGAAACAAAAGTGTTCAAACAGACCCTCTTAGATCAAAAACATAAAGCTCAGGATTGAACAGATATTGCTCTGATAAACCAACTCTCATCTGAAATACAAAGTATCCCTACTGGAATTTACAGCTTGTGCTACACTCCAGGCAACCATGGCTACAGTTCACCCCAAACCCAGTCTAATGCCTATGTGCATTATTTCAAAGCCTGACAACAAATGCTTAGAAAAAGGAAAGACATGCCAATTGCCAGGCATAAAAATGATGACCTCATTCTTTTTGTCTTACACTAGAGGTCTAGCTTACAATAAAAACTATAAGGCATATACAAAGGTATGAAAAAGCGTACTCCAGAGAGACAGAGCAATAAACAGAACCAGAGTCAGATATGACACGGAAGTTGGAACTAACCGGATATTTAAAATAAGTCTGGTTAATATATGATTAATGGAAAATATTGACAACATGCAAAGTGAGATGAGTAATTTCAGCGAAGAGATAAAAACCATAAGAATCAGATGGAAGTGCCAGAAAGGAAAAACACAGCACAGCTGGCTCATCAGTAGACTCAGCACCATTGAGGAAACAATCAGTACGTTTGAAGATGGTTAATAGAAATTTCCAAAACTGAAATACAAAGAGAAAAAAAGAGTGTGTGTGCATATGGGGGAACTAGAATATTCAAGGAACTGTGGGACAATATCAAAACTCTAACATAAGCATAATTGGAATTCCTGAATAAAAAGAGAGAACAAATGGTCCAGGAAAAATATATGAAGAAATAATGGCTGAGAATTTTCTAAAATTAATAACTAATATTAGATCACAAATCCAAGAAGCTCAGAGAATGCCAAACTGGATAAATACCAAAACAAACAACACACACACACACTTAGGCATATTATATTCAAATTATTAAAAACAAAAATAAAGATGAAATCTTAAAGTCAGCCA
Organism: Eidolon dupreanum; assembly: GCA_028627145.1. Classification (NCBI taxonomy): domain Eukaryota; kingdom Metazoa; phylum Chordata; class Mammalia; order Chiroptera; family Pteropodidae; genus Eidolon; species Eidolon dupreanum. The sequence continues at coordinate 63,073,998 of CM053504.1, forward strand.
GAGAGAAAAATAACATTACATATAGAGGAACAAAAATAGGAGTTAAAGCAGATTTATCATAAGAAAATAAGACAATAGAGTGACATCTTTAAAGTACTAGAGGGAAAAGCTTTCAACATGGAATCCTATACTCAGCAGGAATATCTTTTTTTAGAAAGAAAATAGGGGAAATAGTTTCTCAGACAACATACACTGCAGAAATTCATTGCCAACAGATCTACTCTACAAGAAATATTAAAAGAAGTTCTTCCAGCCAAGAAAAAGAAAAAATTAGACTGATACCTGGATCTACACAAATAAAGAGAACTAGAAATGGAATAAAGTAAAATTCTTTTTTTCCTTGTTTTTAATTACTCTAAGACATAATTTACTACCTAAAACAGAATAGTAGTAATGTATTACATGTTTAAAGTATATGTAAAAGTGAAAGATGTGACAATAACACAAAAGATGGGAGGGAAAAATTGAGAATGTATGGTTTTAAAGTCATTATATTAAACACAAAGTGCTAGATTACTTTTCAAGGTAGATTCTGAGATATATATTTTCTTTTATTCTGAGATATATATTTTCATATATTACATATGTGTGTGTGTGTGTGTGTGTGTGTGTGTGTGTGTATAGAGAGAGAGAGAGAGAGACAGAGACAGAGACAGAGAGAGAGACAGAGAGAGACAGACAGAGACAGAGACAGACAGAGACAGAGACAGAGAGAGAGAGGGGAGGCAAAATGAAATCATAACAATTGTTCAAATTACCCAAGAGAAGGCAGAAGGAAAAAAAGGAAAAGGAAACAAGAAATAGGTAGAAAAGAGATCAGCCAGCAAGGTTGTAGAATTTAACTCAATCATAGCATATCAATAATCACATTCAAAGTGCTTAAATAAAGATATAACTATATAAACACTAACCAAAAGAAAACTGGAATGGCTATTTTAACATCATAAAATAGATTCCAGAACAAGGAATATTATTAGGAATAAAGAGAGGTATCACATAAGGATAAGGAGATAAATTCTCCAAGGATATGTAACAAGCCTAAATGGGTGTGCACCTAACAACAGAAGTCCAAACTCCATGAGACCAAAGCTGATAGAGTTGAAGGGAGAAGTAGTCCAATTCACAGTTGTAGTGGAGACTTCAATGCTCCTTTCTCAGTAATTGATAGAACAAGTAGACAGAGTATGGTAAAGATAAAAAGGATGTCTGCAACACAATCCACAAAATGATTTCCCCTCAGCTTCCAGTGGTAAAATCCAGTTCCATTTCCTCACTCTTTCTGTGTGACTTGCTCCTATCTGGAGGCATTTAGGATCTCTCTCTTTCATGTTCTGAGAAGTCATGCTAATGTTTCTCAGTGTGGATCTTTTTCATTTGTTGAGTTGGTGTTTGTATGTTGGCCTGTATAATCTGGAGATTCTCTATTCTTTGATAATTTCTTTTTTTCTGTTTCCGTTATCTGCTTTTGTGGAATTTTTATTAGAAGATGTTAGATTCTTATATTAAACTTTCAATTTCCTCATATTATTTCTCCAATTTTTCTGATTTCCATATCTTTTCTTCTTTAATTTACCTTCTTGAAGATTTTTTCAACTTCATCTTCTATGAAGTCTATTAAAATTTTATATTACATTTATATCATATTTTAAATTTCCAAATGTTCTTTCTTGTTCTCTGATTCTTCGTCTTTTTTCATAGACTCCTGTTTTTATTTCAGAGTGTCTTCTTTTAACTTTCTGAGGTTGTTATTTCTGTTTAAGCTTCCTACTGCTTCCTTTATTGTCTGCTTTTTCAGGTTCCTTTTTTTCCCCTTCCTATTTGTTTTGCAATCTGACTTTCATGTCGAATGAAATGTTCCTTAAATGTCTGATGATCTTGACTGGAAGGGACTATTTATATTTAAGAGCTAACTAAAACTTAAGAGTATATGGAAAGATGGGCTTTATTATAGAGTGACGGGGGCCTTTCTGTGGGTTACTTTCAAAGATTTCTAGAAATTTCTGGAAGACTTTTCTTTGGGCCATTCAGCCTGTTCAGAAGAAACTCCATTAATAAACGTGAAGGAAGAGTTGTGGTTAAAAACCCAACCAAAAAAAAATGTACAAAAAGAATAGGGGAAAACAGGCAGTGAAGGGATCATTGGAATCAAAGAACATGGTGAAATAAATGGTGGAGGATTGGGACTTCCTTCAACCCAAATAAAGTAATAAAAGTTGGAAAATGTTAGTATAAAAATTGGTACGGGGAAGTATTAAATATGTGGGTTATGTGTGCTGTGAAGACAGGGCAGGGGAAAGAATGAAGGATCTAGAGTTCAGCCTTTGACATTCACTTCATTTTCTCTGTTGACAGGCTTGTACTTCACTTCCAGCCCCCACTGCACTCCACACCCCTGCTTCTGAGCCTCATAAGACCAACTACATAATTCGGTGCAAAATGAAAATGCAGAGCTCCTTGTTCAAAATTATTAAGCATTTCATGGGGAAAATGGGGAGGTATTGGTCAAAGGGTATAAACTTTCAGTTATAAGATGAATATGTTGTAGGGAATCTAATGTACAGCCTGTTGACTATATTTAAGGATACTGTATTGTATCCTAGAAAGTTGCTATTGGAGTAGAGCTTTAATGCCTCACCATAACAACAACAGCGAAATAGTAATTATGTGAAGTTAAGGATGTGTTAACTAACCTTATTGTGGCAAGCATTTTGCAATACATTTGTGTATCAAATTATCATATTATACACCTTATACTTATATAATGTTATGTGTCAATTATTTCTCAATAAACCTGGAGAGAAAAAGGAAGTAGCTGTGATTAGAATAATGAACCAAATCACATAAAGGTTAATGTAATAATAACAAATCTGATCTTTGAAACTTTATATCCAAATTCCTACTGGCAAGAAATACAGCCATCAAAAAGACAGGCTTTAAAAATTATTTAAAGTATCTAGGCAAGGGAGAAACCTTATGTCTGAACTTTGTAACAGAGTGAGTGAACATTTTATTCAATTTTGTTGAATGAGTGGATTTACTTAGCATGCAAAAAAAAAAAAAAAAAAAAGGAATTTCAACTTGGTGACAGCAGATGATTAGCCCACAAGTTGTAGGGATGTGAAGCAAGCCCTTCCAGTACAGTTTTTCAGAAGAATAACCTTCCTGTGTCCCAGTTTTGAGGGAGGTGGTATAGGATGGAGATATTCAAGGAAAGAATCAACCTGGGGGTCCTTTTGCTCTGGAGGCAGCCCCATAACACTTTTGCCTGTGGTTTCTGAGGCCACCAAAGAGGGGCCTGTTGAGGTTCCGGGTAAGGCCTCTCTCTTCTCATCAGAGGGCCACTCTGCAGCTTCTTCCTGAGCTTTCTAAAATCAGTTCTCCCTCCTTCCTCTTTCTGCTCATCTTTTTAAAAAATGTGTTCAAATTTCTCATCCCTGTTATCTTCAATATTCTTTGGTGAATCTCATGGGGGAACATATTCCTTGTTTCTTTATTATATTTAGTGGGATTTTAGGGGGAGTGGAGTTAAGTGCATGAGATCGGTCAGCCATTTATGACCTTGAAGAGGTGTCCATAAAGTGGTAAGGGTTTTTGAGAGACCTTGGGACAACAGCAAGCTGATAAGGGACTTTTGGTGAGATGTTGAATTTAAATCTCTCTGCTGGACCAGCTCTGGAACCAGACTGCCAGTGCTCCTATCCCAGTTCTACAACTGAGCAGCTGCATGACCTGGGCATGTTACTGCTTCTCTTTGAACCTTAGTTTTCTTACCTATACAACAAGGGTATAATAATAGTACCCACCTCATAGCGTTGTTATACAAAAAATGAGTTAGTACCCAACGAACCCCCCAAACGTTTACTGTTGAGATGGAGAGGGAAAGGTGAGTCTCTGACAGTAGAAGCACATAGCACATCTGTCCCCTTGAAGTGGGAACAAACAATGGGCTTTGGATAGAAGGGTAGGGGGTCTTCTTAAAACTTGAGAGCTGTTTTCATTTTGCTTTATGTAGATAATGATTGCTTTGTTTACCAGGTTGACCTTGGCCCAGAGTCTGGAGGAACAAGCCACTACTTCTACATCTGAACTGTTTGTTGACCTACCCTCATTTCTCCCCTCCCATCTGTTTGGGCCTCCAAGACCAGTCTGCATGTGTGGAGTCTCCAGATCTGGCACTGTCTTCCCAGAAGTCCAGTTACTAGCAAGGGCTGTCAGTGACTGGGATCCCACTGGTATGAAGGGCACAAATACTGTTCAAGGCTTTTTTGGATACTCATGACAGAAACCCAGATATTATAAGGTTAAAGAAGAAAGTTTTGGCTAAAGTGAATAATGCATGACAAGGCAGGTGGAGCAGACATCAGAGACAATAACGCCGCATTTTCTTCATTTATATCTTGGTTTTTGCCTGTATGCAGCTCTCATTATCTCATACTAGTGCATGTACCATGACTATTAGAACTTCAGGATTCAAGCCAGATAGCTACTCCACTGTCCTCTACATTAGTATGTTCATAGATTTGTGAAGTTATCAAAGATGTTGTTCATACACCTAGAGGCATATACACGTATGAGGGTTATTGTTCCATTCAAAAATATAAAAGCTAGCTCTGTAACACTTCTGAGAGAGTTCTTATCTCCTTGGACCTTGAGTGATAGTAAGCAAAAAATGAATGACATCAGGAAGGAAAACCAAAGACCTTTGATCTTAGTCTACCTGGCCTAGCTTTGAAATGAGCTATTTAACCCACAAGCACTGCAGATATTCTGGAGCAGAGGCAATTCAATGTACTGCACCTGAATAAACAAAGAGTTATGAGATTGCTTCCTCACTTCCCCTTCATCAGAAGCTGATTCCCTTCTTAAAAGAGATACTCATATTTCTGAATTCATATTTTCCCTGCCAAAAGAGAGATTTAATATTTTTTGATGCCACTTGAGAAAAGAGATAAAATTCCTAGATCCTTTGGAAGAAATAATATAAATTCCAGAAAGAAAAGAAACTAGGAATTGTAAGATTCTGAGGAAGTGATTCAAAAGTCTACCATGCAGAATAAATCTTAGTATTAAGCAATAATAGGTAAAGGAATATAGACACTTATGAGAAAAGTTTTAAAAATACCTGAGAAATGTTTAAAAGTACCTGAGAGTAGAGGGAGAAAAAACAAATATGGCATGAAAAGAAGAATAAAAGGGCAGGAGGTTCCCAATGATTCTCATGAGGAAAATAGTTGAGAAACAAAGTGCTTACAGCCTCAGTTTCCCCAATGTGCAGAGAAAGACCAATAAGGTTAATTCACCATTTTAATGACTAAGACCAGTATGCTAAAATTCAAAAGTAAAATATGATTGAAAACTTACTTTATTCAAAAGAAACATATATTAGGTAGCATATCAAGAAAATGTGCAGCAAACTTTATGAAGTGAATCTATTTATCTAGCACGTTCAGTGTGCCAGGAACACTTCTAGATTTTGGAATCCAACATGTGCTGTCAAGGAGCTTATAGCTACAATCTCAAATTGCTTTTCAAATTCAGTAGGTATAGTTGGTGGGGCCTGATTTTTTTTCTTAATAAGTATTGTTACAGCACACATACCCCAAAGCACAGCAATCTCAACTGTATTGCACAATTCACTTTCACAAACTGAACACACCCATATAATTAGCATCCAGATTAAAAACAAAACAAAACAAAACAAAACAAAACAAAACAAAAAACAAACTGCCAGCATCTCCAGAAATCTCGTGGCTACTTTTAATCTTTGCCGATCCCAAACCTCACCCCTGGCCAAGGCTAATCACTGTCTTGACTTCTAAGACTATTATCTCAGTTTTGCCAAAAGCAATTCACTTTCTTAAAATTACTTTGCTAAAGTATAACCTGTACATATTTAAGTATAAAATTAAGCACCACCAAGTTAAGATACTGAACATTTATTTTCATAACCCCTTTGTAATCCATCCCTCCCTTCTACCTTTTTCCCTTGGTGACCTTTGATCTGCTTCTGTCACTATATGTTAGTTTGCATTTTCCAGAATTTTATACAAATGAGATCATATACTTTTTTTGGTCTGGGTTTTACTCAGTGTAATAATTTTGAGATTTATCTATGTTACTTTTCAAGTCAGTGGTTTGTTCTTTTGTGTTGATGATGAGCATCTTATTGTATGGATATACCACAATTTGTTTATCCATTCATCAGTTGACAGACACTATGAGTTGTTTACAGGCCTATAGGTATGACAAATAAAGTTGCTATGAATATTTGTGTTCAAGTCCTTGTAGAAATATAAGCTTTCATTTTTCTTGAGTAAATACCTAGCAGTGGAATGGCTGGGTCATATTGTCAGTGTGTGTTTAACTGTTTAAGATACTGCCAAACTGTCTTCCAAAGTGGTTTATAATTTTATATCTCACCAGCAGTGTATGACAGTGCCAGTTGTGCTACATTCTCACCAATACTTGCTATTATCAGTCTTTTAAAAGTTTATCCTAATGGATGTATAGTGGGTTTAATTTGCATTTTCCTGATTTCTGGTGATGTTAATCATCTATTCAAGTGCTTCATGGCTTCATTTTTCTATATTTTTTTCTGAATTGTCTGAGCAACTTTTTTTAAAATGCCAAGATGAGCAAAAGGACTTAAATCAATGTTTATAAGCAAGGGAAGAGGGAGTGGATAGCAGATACAGTGTTGACAGATAATAAGGACAATGCAGACTCTTTAACATTTGCTTTAGCCCTTTATTTCAAAGAGAAAAGTCTTTGGGTTAAAAGGAAGAAAGGTCATCTCACATATAGGAAGAAATAGTAGATCCATAAGGCAAATTGAACAGTGAGGAAATTACCATTTCCGTGTTTTTTTTAGAACCTCAAAGTTTTAGCTAGATGTAGGGCGATCAACCTCCCTGTTTGCTTAGGACTGAGGGGCTTCCCAAAATGCAAGACTTTCTGTGCTAGAGCTGGAAAAGAACTGGGTAAACCAAAATGAATTGATCACCATAGGTAGATTCTTGGCTATCCAAAATGAAGATGATTATTTCCCAGCTAGATGTGGTCATGTGATTAAGTTATGACCAATGAGATAAAAGTAAAAGTGATGTCTGAACTTTCTGGGTTGTTCACATTACAAGAAAGAGCATGCTGTTCCCTTCTTTCCTTTCTGTCTTCCCACTGGCTCAAATGAAGAAATTAGAGAAGGAGCAGGCATGACCTTCCTAAACTGTGAGACAGAAGCTGCCTGTTAAGAATGCCAGAGCATCAGGAGAGAAGTATGTGGAATCCTTGATTATTATGAAACTGCCATAACAACCAGAGGTGCTTACCCAGTTTTTATTTGAGACAAATATACTTTTATTTTATGTTAGTCCCGGTATTTTAAACTTCCTTTTACAGCTGCCTATTTAATATAATATATAAGATCTCAATCAGGTAGGCTACAAGGAAGAGGAAAGAAGGCATGGTTCATAAACTTCAAACTGGTGTGTTTGATAATAATCTTGGGTCACTTTTGGAAGCAGATTAACAAAAGGATGTTAATGAGTCACTTAAAAAGGCAGCAGCAATTGCTAGGCTCTAAAATGGTTGCACCAAGAACAAGTTTTATTGAGCTTGTCTTGGTTTTACTCTTTCAAGATGGTTGCTATACTGGTAAGTCAACAAAACATGTACTTGCAACAAGGCTAATGACAAGAACATACGTGACATTCCTGCAGACTTTTTCTTGTTACAAGTACAATGGGTAGATTAATAACTGGTTGAACAATTATACCTAAAGGGTATTAAGTAATTCATCAACATAGCTTGGAAAGAAATTTTGAGAGGTAAGCCTTGATCTAGTTTAATATTTTATCAGTGATTTGGATGACTAGATAGTGAAATACTCATCAAGTTGGCAAATAACAAGAAAAACAATAAAATTAATGCAGACAAAATCAGGACTAAAATCTCTTGCTAGCTAGAATGACAGGATGAAACTAATAAAGTGAAGTGATAAATGTGTGTTTATGCACTTAGATTTTTTAAAAATACCCGTCCAGTAAGATAAGAAATGGAGGAGATATTAATTAGTTTTAGGTATGGAAAAAAATTGGGATGTTTTAGATGACAATTCAAAATAAGTCAACAGGCAAAGCTGAAACAGTTCTGGCTGACTGCATTAATGGAATGACAGTGTCCGCCATGGGAGGTATAGCTCTGCTAGCAATATTCACAGTGGCAGTTCTCATGCTAGTTCTCATGCTGCTATGTGAAAGATATAAAGGCATAGCTTGAAGGAGTGGAGAAAACATGAAACCAATCTCATATATTGGAGGGTTATCCTGTGACTCTCTAACTCTACACAATCATGGCCCTGTTCCTTACTCTGATGCTCACATTTCATTCCTCTCTTTTATCTATCTACCTGTTCCTGACCTTCAGCATGACACTCTGTTCCTGTTGCTTATGCTCGCATATTGGTTCTTCTTGCTGTTCTGCTTTGGAAACACTGTCTTTCTGACCCAAGACCTTGATGTCAAGGATATCAAGTGGACACAAGAATGAAGGAGCTAAGAGTAAGCAGGAGGAATTGTTGTTCCCCGAGTACTTTCTCTTAAAAAGATGTCTTCAGATTGTGAGATACATTAAGAAGGTTGTCAAAAGTAGCAACTCTTTAATTGTAGAAGTTGCTGTGCTTCTGAGAGCTAATGGGTAATGTGGGCAATATAATTTACTATACACCTTAAGTAATCCTCCCAAAGAAACAACAAAAACTGCTGAATAAAAATTTTAAATACTTGTATTTATAAATATATCACTGAGTTTGCAGTGAAAAAGCCTCACAAGCCAAAAATAAAATGAAAGTTGAAATCCATATAGGAAAGATAGCCCTGAAATTAGCTTTCTCCTTGAGGCCATCTGCCCAACCCTGGTGACCTTGAGATTTTCATTGGTTAGCCCTTCAGGACACAAAGAACAGAACCCAAAATCCAAGGCCTGTCCAAAATACAAAATCTAAAAAGCATAAAGTTGGGAACACCAAGGGGTATGGCATCAATGTAATGATAAACTACAAGTAAATTTACCCTTATGAAAAAGACAACAAGGAAAGTTGCTATCTTAACTTTGGCATTGGGTAAAGGCGGAAAATAATCTTTCCTGGTAATATGTAAACCTCAGCAGGCCTCATATGAGTCTTGGCCTGATTTCAAACTACCTACAAGGTTTTAAAAACCTCAGTCTAAAAAGTTAAAATAACTTCAGGGAAACAGAGAAGCAAGCCAAATCTTTTATGAAAGAACATAGCTTAAAGTTTGGACTTTAAGAATTTCCACAGATAAAGTTTGAAAGAACAGAAGCTCATTGTCAAGTATTACAGAATATACAAGGAAACAAGACAATATGAGTGAGAGTTAGCAAATAGCAGACTCAATCTATAAAAACTTTCATTGATTGGAATTATCAGCTATTAAGTTTAAAATAAGTTTGTTTAATTTATATACAGAAATAAAAAGGGGAGGCAAAATATAATCAGAGAGTTAATTAAAAATAATCAAGTATAATTTTAAAGGACCAAAAAGTTTTAGAAATGAAATATATAATATTTCAAGAATTAGACAAAAGGTCAATAAAAAATGATTTAAAGTACACTATAAACTAGTTAGACCTAAAAAGAACATATGCTAGGGCATAAAGCAAGCCTCAGTAAATTTAGAAATCAATGTTGAAACCGTGCAAAATATATTATCTGACCACAATGGAACAAGATCAGAACTTAATCACTGAATAAATTTAGGATATTCACAAATATATGAAATTAAACGCTATGCTCCCAAATAACCAAAGGGTTAAAGAAGAAATCACAAAAGGAATTAGAAAATACTTTGAAATTAATCAAGAGGAAACACAACACACCAAAACTTATGGGATGCAGTAGCAGGGCTTAGAGGGAAATTTATATTTTCAAATGCCTATACTTAAAAAAGAAAGAGAATCCCAAAACAAAAGGCTAATCTTCTACCTTAATAAACTAGAAAAGAAATAACAAATTAAACACAAAACAAACAGAAAGAACAAAATCATAAAGACTAGAGAGGGAATAAGGAAAACAGAGAATAGAAAAACAATAGAGAAAATCAACAGAACCAAAAATTTGATGATTTGAAAAGATCAACAAAATTGACAGAATTTTAGCTAGACTAACAGAGAACAAGAGATAAGATTCAAATTGCTAAAATTAGAAATGAAGGTGGGAATATCACTTCCAACCTTTCAGAAATAAAAACGATTGTAAGGGAAAACTATGAACAACTGTATGCCAACAAATTAGATAAACTAAATGAAATGGAAAAAATTACTAGAAAGACACAAGCTATCAAAATTGATTTAAAAAGAAAGAAAATCTAAATAGAGCTTTAAGAAGTAAAAACTTTCCACAAAGAATAACCCAGGCCCACATGGCTTCACTAGTGAATTCTACCAAACTTTTAAGGAAGATTTAATAGCAAGCTTTCACAAACTGTCCCCAAAATTAGAACAGATGGTACACTTTCCAACTCATTCTATGAGGCCAGTATTATCCTGATACCAAAATTAGACAAAGACATCACAAGAAAGCTATAAACCAATATCTCTTATGAATGCAGACTTAAATATCCTCATCAAAATACCAGAAAACTGAATTCAGCAGCATATAAAAACAATTGTACACCATGGCCAAATGGGATTTAATCATAGGAACGCACTCTTGATTTTACCCACCTATTGAGTTTTTAATATTAATTATTATTCTTATAGTGACTTTAGTGTGATATAACTCACAAACCAAAAAGTTCACCCTGTTTCTGCATGAACTTAGTGTTTTTAGTATAGTTACAGAGTTGTGCATCTACCAGCATTATCAGTGTCCAGAACACTGTGATCACCCCAGAAAGAAACTCCATATCCATCAGCTTTCCCCTCTCCTCTCAATCCCTGGAAACTACTAAGATACTTTCTGTCCCTATGGCTTTGCCTGTTAGGAAATTTCATATGAATGGAATCCTTCAATATGTGACCTTTGTGTCTGGCTTTTTTTCACTTAGCATAATTTTTTCAACGTTCATCCATGTTGTTTCAGTACTTCATTCCATTTCACTTCAAAATAATATTCCATCGTACACACCATGTTCCATACCATCTTTTGTTAAGCATATATCAGTTGATAGACATTTGGGCTGTTTTCCACTTTTTGGCTGTTATGAATAATGCAGCTATAAAAATTTATGTACAAGTTTTTGTGTGGACATATGCTTTTGATTCTGTTGGGTTACTGGGTTATGTGGTAACTCTATGTTAATCATTTAAGGAGCTACTGAACTGTTTTCCAAAGTGGCTGCATAATTTTACGTTCCCACCAGCAACGTATGAGAGTTTCAATTTTCCTACATCTTTGCCAATACTTATTATTTCCATCTTTTTTATTATGGCCATTCTAGAGAGTGTAGAGTGCTATATCTCATTGTGGTTTTGATTAACAATTTCCTAATGACTAATGATGCTGAGTATCTTTTCATGTGCTGATTGGTACATATCTTCTTTGGAGAAATCTCTAGTTAAATTTTTTGCCTATTTAAAAAAATTGGGTTATTCATCTTTTTATTGTTGAGTTACAAGAGATTTTTGTATTTTCTGAATACAAGTCCTTTATCAGATAAATGATTTACAAATATTTTTTTCTCATTCTGTGGGTTCTCTTTTCACTTTCTTGATGGTGTCTGTTAAGGAATAAGGTTTTTAGTTTTGATGATGTCCAATTTTTCTACCTTTTCTATTGTTGCTTGTGCTTTTCTTGTCATATCTAATAAACCATTGTCTAAACCAAGTCTTATGTTTTCTTTTAAGAGTTTTATACTTTTAATTCTTACATTTAGGTCTTAGATTCATTCTGATTTATCTTATGTATATGATATAAAATAAGAGTCCAACTTCATCCTTTTGTATGTGGATTCCAGTTTTCCCAGAAACATTTTCTGAAAAGATTATTCTTTCACCCATTGAATTGTCTTGATGCCTATTATAGACTGAATATTTGTGCTCCACCTTTCATATATTGAAACCCTAAACTCCAATGTGTTGGAGGTGGGGCCTTTGGAAGGTGTTTAGGTCATGAAGTGGAGCCTTCATAAATGGGATTAATGCCCTTATAAAAGAGACTCCAGAAACTTCTGTCACCTGCAAGCAAAAGACATTTCTCTGGTGTCTCTTATAAGGACATTAATTCTATTAGATTAGGGACCCACCCTCATGACCTCATTTAAATTTAATTATCTCTTAAGGATCCTGTTTACAAATTCAGTCACATTGAGAGTTAGGGCTTCAACATACCAGGGGATCTGATTCACTCCATAGTATAGAATATGATTCCATTTACATAACATTTTCAAAAATAAAAAATTATAGAGATGGAGAACAGATTAATGGTTGCCAGAAGTTAGAGACATAGGGGGCTTGGGTATAACCATAAGGAAGAACATGAGGGTGATCTTAGTCATGATGGAACAATTTTGTGTCTTGAAATATGTAGTGCTTGTTAGAATCTACACATATGATAAAATAGCATAGAACTATGCATAAACATTGTATCAATATCAATTTCCTCATTTTGATATTGTTCTATAGTTATGTAAGCTGTAACAATTGGGGAAAACTAGGGGAAGGTTTACAGGGCCTCTCTGTATTATTTATTGTATATTCCTGTGAATCTGTAATTTTTTCAAACTGAAAAGTTTTTTTAAACATCAGCCAGGAACAAAAGACAAATTACTTATTAATAAATAGAAATTTGACTTAAAGCTAATTTCTCAATAATGACAATGGAAGTCAGGAAACAGTAGAATAGTGTCTTCAATATGCTGAAACAACTATTAATCAAGGATTATTTTCCCATTGAAACTCTGTCAAGAATCAAGATGAAATAAAGATATGTTCTGACAAACAGAAACAGTTTATTACCGACAGACTCTTTTACTAAATACTATTACTAAATGTTGTATTTCGGGCAGTAGCAAAAGATCTCAAGAGAAGGGCTAAGATATAAGAAGAAAGGATTAGCAAAGAAATCAATAAAATTATCAGTAAATCTAAATATTTTTAATCTTTCTAGAAGAAGTAGAAATAGTGCATATCATCTACAAACTACTAGAGAGTAAAAATAAAGTGATGGGAAGCAGAATATATTTTTTAAAAGATAAGAAAGGACAAAAGACAAAAACAGAAAGATACAACAAATAGAAATCATAAAATAAGTAGAAGAAATAAATTCAAATATAACTCTCAATAAACTCAAGTTTCAAAGACAAACTGTTGCACAGATTTTTAAATCTAGTTATATGCCTTTTTCAGAGACATACCTAAAACATAAGACACAGAAAGTTGAAAATGAAGGGATAGGAAAAAAAATACCAAAAACAGAAAAATTGGTGGTGTAGCTGTTTTAATGTCAGACAAAATAGGTGTTAAGGTTAAACTAAAGGACACCGATTTCTTGTCAATGTAAGAGAAATTTCTCAGGGATGAGTAATCTCTGGAATCAGTGAATTCACCATCCCCTGAGAAACTCAAATCTGAGGTGATGACCAATCAGTTGGTATCAAGAAGGATATTAAAACACCACAGAAAGGATAGGACTTAATGACCATACAGTTTCTTCCTATCCTAAAATCCTAATATTTTATCTCATTTTCCCATTATCTTTCAGATTATTCATCCTCTCATGGCTAGAAGATTTTCTTATTAGTCATGTATCAGAAGGAAAGCTCTGACATTCCCATCTTATTATGACTCTCATCTCTAAAAAGTCTAGTGTACATGTATATGTATTTGTAAGAATGTATGTATGGTGTAGAGTGCATTTGTACACATACCTATTCATTGTTTGGACTTCAATTTCCTTTGCTGTAAAATTTGTCTTCCAATCATTTGTCTGAGAAAGTATGTTGAGAAAACTCCCAAGGAAAATTGTAATATCCTATCTCATCTAATTTAGTCAATAACAGTCAGTTGTCTGAGTTACTAACAGATATGCAAAGTAAGGCAAACATTGCAAGGCCTTCAGAATATGGCAACACTTTTTGAGGGTGGGGTGGGTGGCAACTGTTTGGTAATAGCATTCAGCTGTTCTTTTGCAATACAGATCCTCAGGTTTTTAACTGATGGATCAAGATCTATTTAGAAATCTCCAAAAATTTCCTGGAATTTCTCTGGCACTGGAACTGGATAGAGCCAGCTCTACCTGCTCCAGGATACTCCAAGGGTGGGGCCCAGAGAGTCTTATCCCTAATGGGCATCTCCAGAGGATTCTGAATCATGCTAAGGATTGAGAAACATGAATTTAAGGCATCTCAAGACTTCAGTATGAAAGAAGTGAGCTTTTTTCCCATGCTTTAAAATATCAATTTCTCTAGAATATTCCTTGATTGTTTTATTTTATTAGAGATATAGAGATTATAAAGATATTTAGAGGTGGTATTCTCACTTTATTCATTTTTTGGGGGAAGAGAGGAACCATCTTGGGTCTTTATTTCTAATCACCTCTTATTTATTCTTGTCTACTTTGCAAGGAGATCATATCATTTCTCACTGTGATAACAGGAACCTAGCCCTAGTGGTCCGGGTGATCCAGGAATGTACATACAAGAAAAAGACAAAAATGGTCATGGTTTTATTTTCTTTCCTGGTATAGATGCCTAGATTAGGGGATGTGAGTCCTTTGATCCTAAAGGAAAGTATAGGAATGGTTTCAGGAGGACAAACCAAGCCAGCAAGTAGCTCGTTGTAGATGTGATCAAGTTGCAGGACAGCTGAAAAGAGAAAATGAAAATAATTAATTTCATCTTCTATAGTCATTTACTAAATAAATGGCCTATTATAATATAATTTAAAATATTTATTTAAAATTTGTTTTTAAATGGCAGTAATGAAGAAGGGTTAATAGAAAAGGTAACTTTAAAGAGGAAACAGAGCAAAGGAATGGTTGACTTTGTTCCCTCCTCATAGTTATAGAACTTAATATGTTTACAAATAGGTACAAAAATAAATAACCTCTACTATACATAATCTCATTAGACACAAAACAAATGACTGAATCCAATCTGGTTTATTAAGAATTTATTATGTAAGAGCCATTTAAGAATTCATTCTTTAGCTAGACTGCAAATGTCCTATAGATTGAAGCTATTTGAGAAATAAGTGTGCTCCTTTTGTATGAACCCCATATGTCTTCAACACTATTGACCATGGACTAGGTTATTAAAAATGACTGTTAAATAATTGACTGCTTTTTAGAAAGCACTCGTAAACTCACACATCCTTATGAAATTTCAACATACTGAGTTCTTAAAGGATATTCTTAAAAGCTTCCTGAGAGCAAAAACAATTCATTTGTAGAGGGGTGAAAATTATATTAGCTTTCAGATTTCCCATCTTTAGGTTAGAATACAATGGAACAATGCCATCGAAATGCTAACAGAAAGTGGCTTGGAACATAGAAGTCTATACCTAGCCAATTTATCAGTCTGTAAGTCATACTGAAAGAGATCAACATTTGCCTTCTTTTCTGGAAAAAAAATTCCCTTGAGCATATGTTTTAAGAAAATAAAAATGGAAATCAAAAAAGATGAAGATATGGAATCCAAGAAATAATGGCCAAAATTCAGAATAGCAATAAAAAGAATCCCTAGGATATTGGCTGGGCAGCAGTTATAAAGGCAATTGATTCAAAGTAAAACACGTAGAAGACTTGCAGACAAATATATTTGATAAGAAAATGGATTCACTTCAAGGAGGTGTATGAACTTAGTGATAAAGCAAAGGCAGTTATTTCTTCTGTCAACAAGTAAAAGGTATGGCAAACAGAAACTCTGAAAACTAAAAAGCTCCACAGCAAAATCATGGCCTATATAAAACAAATTACATGTAACATGGTTCTGAATAACATATGGAGTATAATGAATGATAAAACATTCAATCTTGGTTTTTTAAATATTCATTTTGGAGCTATACCTATTTAGGAAAAGGGTTTCATTTCTGTCTCTGCAAGTCTGACTACATTTCTTGATTCTGCAGAAAATAATATGTAACACAATTATAATATTTATGTATCCTTTATCAGATTTAGTTTTTTGAGTCAACTTACATACAAAGCATAGAAGACTTAATTATAGTTCCAAAACAGAAGAGAGATGTTATAAACCTTCATAATGTATGAGTTGTAAGATGGAAAGAGAAGAGTGCGTATGAAAGTATAAGGGTGTATATACCCTCATTTTTTTTTTTATTATGAAGTCTTGAGAGTTACTATTTGAAATTGAATGATCAAGAAAGTACTTTCTCTGTATAATTTAAAGTTATAAAGTAAGCATCAGAACTATTTATAATACAACTAACAAAACTTTGAGAACAGGCAGGAGATATAATGTTAATAGACTCAATTCCTTATTTTTTAAAAAAATTTATTTAAATTAGTTTCAAGTGTACAGTACATTGGTTAGTCATCTATATAGTTCATAAAATGATCCCCCTAATTGCTCCCTCCCTCCCTTGGCCCTCCACCTAGCCAATGTATTAATGCTCACTGTATTCCCTCTGCCATGCTCCCCATCCCCGTGACAAGCTATCAACTACTAATTTGTACTTCTTTAAACCTTCACCCCATTCTCCCAGCCCCCCAACCCCTCTTCGCTCTGTCCATCACCAAATTGTCCATTATATTTGTGAGTCTGTTTTTGATTAGTTTGTTCTTTTTGTTCCTTAGATTCCACATATAAGTGAAATCATATGGTACTTATCTTTCTCTGTCTGACTTATTTCATTCAGCATAATAATCTCTAGATCCATCCATGTCATTGCAAATAGTAGAATTTCATTTTTTTAATGGCTGTGTAATATTCCATTGTATATATGAACCATACTTTTTTTTATCTAATCATTTGTTGATGGGCATTTAGGTTGCTTCCATATCTTGGCTATTGTAAATTGTGCTGCCGTGAATATTGGGGTGCATAGATCTTTAGGAATTATTGTTTTGGTTTTCTTTGGATAAATACCCAGAAGTGCAATTGCTAGGTCAAAAGGTATATCCATTTTTAATTTTTTGAGAAACTTCCAGACTGTTTTCCAAAGTGGTTGTACCAATTTGCAATCCTACCAACAATGTATGGGGGTTCCCTTTTCTCTGCATCCTTGACAACACTTGTTGTTATTTGATTTATTGATGATAGCTATTCTGACAGGTGTGAGGTGATACCTCATTGTGGTTTTAATTTGCAATTCTCTAATGATTAGCAACCTTGAGCATCTTTTCATATATCTATTTGTCATCTGTATTTCCTCTTTGGAGAAGTATCTGTTCAGGTCTTCTGCCCATTTTTTAATTGGATTGTTTTTTTGTTGTTGTTGTTGTTGAGTTGTATGAGTTCTTTATATATTTTAGATATTAACCCCTTATCAGATGTATCATTAGAGAAGATCTTCTCCTAAATGGTTGTCTTTTTGTTTCATTGATGATTTCCTTTGCTGTACAAAAACTTTTTAGTTTGATATAGTCCCATTTGTTTATTTTTTCTTTTGTTTCCCTTGCCCAAGAAGATATATCTGAAAAGAAATTCCTGTTAGTAATATCAGAGAGATTATTGCCTATGTTTTCTTCTAGAAGTTTTATGGTTTTGGGTCTTACGTTCAAGTCTTTAATCCATTTTGAGACTATTCTTGTATACGGTGTAAGAGGGTGGTCCAGTTTCTTTTCTTTCTTTTTTTTTTTTTTGCATGTATCTGTCCAATTTTCCCAACACCATTTATTGAAGAGACTGTCTTTACCCCATTGTATATTCTTACCTTCTTTGTCATATATTAAATGAGCGTATAGGCGTGGATTTTTCTGGGCTCTCTATTCTGTTCCATTGATCAATGTATCTGGTTTTATGCCAGTACCATTCCATTTTGATTACTGTAGCCATGTAATATAGTTTGATATCAGATAGTGTGATACCTCCAACTTTGTTCTTCTTTCTCAAGATTGCTGTCTCTTCAATTCCTTATTTTTGATAAGTGAGAATCTTTAGAAAGTTACATGTGGTAGATTGAATCATTGTTCACAACTATTTGCTCCCTTTCTGTAAGAGATTATACATTCACACTCTTTGTCATATGATTTTTGCCATGGCTTCTGGTAGGGCATATTAGTGTCATTCCTATCCCATCATCTCTCCATTTCTCTTTATATCAGGTTCATGCCATTTGATTTCCTTTTAAGTAATGACAACACAAATATACACTCAACCATGACTTGCTTCTATTGTTCTTGATAATTTTTGTACCATTGATTCTGAGTTTGGCTGTGTACAATTTTTGAACAGTGGAATGTGGGTAGAAGTAACAGTGGCTAGTTCTGAACAGAGGCTTTCAGAAGAATCATGTGTTTCTGTTGTTTCTCTTCAGCTATTGCCCTCTAGCTTGGGAAGAGCACATCCCAAACAATGGATACCTCTCTAGCCCAAGTCCCAAAATGAGAAGATACATGAGCCACACCTAGCCAAAATTATATAGTGGCAGCCAATGATTTGTGAGCTTGCAATAAGTGTTATTGTAAACCATAGTTTGGGAATTGTTTTATGCAGCAAAAGTTGATAAACACACTGCCTAAAGTTGACAATTCAAGAATTGGAACAATAAGTATATTATTTAGAATTAGGGGATCTATCTATCAGGAGAAGTAGGGGTGGCAACCTCCAAATAGAATTAATTAAAGATAGTTACCTTTGGTGATGCTGTTGGGTGAAAGAACTTAAGTTTTTTGTTTAATATCTTCTTGTCCTATTTGAATTTTTATCATGTGCATGTATTACTTTTACATTTAAAATGCACGAAGTACAGTGTATATGATCCAGGAGGTGATAAAAGCCTTAAATACATAAAACATTATAGCAACAATATGATGAGGCAGCTAATTTGTGTTGTAAAATAAAATACTACACATGTTAAAATTATAGGAATTCAGGAAAAAAGAAAAGATCAATTTGACAGAAGATGTACAAGGTAGAGAAAATTGCACTGGAACAGAAACCTTAGGGATTAAGAGAAGTGGAAGAAAGTAGGCAAAGAAGAAACAAATAGCATAACATGGAGAGTGGAGAATAGTGAAGTGGTGGCATGACTGGAGCAGACAATTCTTATAGGTAAGCAAGAGACCTGTGACTGGTGGGAAAGGGACCAGATTGTGAAGGTCCTGGAATGGTCGACTAAATTTCTGTGTTATAGACAGAGAGTGGCTTCATGAACTGGGTGTTTTAGGAAGACCAATATAACAGGTTGTATAGGATGGATTGCATTAAGTAAAAACAGATTTCTCCAGGCCAAAGTAGAAACTATCTCACAGGTCATTTAGGCATGTGTTGTGGCATATATTAAGGTATTGCTCTTAGTCAGGTAACCTCTTACCATATACTTTGGGCCTCAACTGATTTAAAAAAACGTGATATCTCACTCCTTTGCTAGAAATATGTAAATCATTATTCAGATAGGTGTTCTATAAGAATTGAAAGATATGGCTTGGGGTAAGCAGAGACCAAGAAATCTCTAAAAGCCACTTTTAGCTGGAAAAGACCTTGAGTCTTTTACACCACCCTGTGTTACTTAGAATTTTTTTCGTTGAATCTTTCTAAGTGCCATCCAACAATAGCATTAATTCATGTGCACTCATAGTTAAAATCTTGGTCATCTTATTACACAGTACCTCTTCTGAACCAAGCACCCATCATCTCTCCATTTCTCTTTATATCAGGTTCATGCCATTTGATTTCCTTTTAAGTAATGACAACACAAATATACCCTCAACCATGACTTGCTTCTATTGTTCTTGATAATTTTTGTACCTTACTTAGGTTTTCCTTCTATTCTGTCTCCTACTTTCCTTAAAATTTTAAAAAATTCATATTGATGACTTATCTTTTTTATTTTTAGTTTCTTAGGTTCATTCCTGCCCACTATCTTCTTCATTCACTGGCCATGTGTCCCAGTAATATATCTGGGGCCTTATCAGTGCAAGGCCTATGCCACCTGCACTGACTCGGGCTTGCTCTTCTCACTGACTGTCTCAACTTTTTAAGTCCTCCATATTTGCTGATTCAGATTACACTTAGTCTCTGATCTAGTAGTTCCCAGCATTTCTCCCATTTTTTCACGTATGATAAATGGTATAACCCATATAAATATTCAGAGTGCATGTGTGCAATTCCCAGGAAACCAGAAATAGATCTTCCCTTTCCTCTCTGACTCAAGAAAGCCTATTGGAATGCAAGAAACCAGCAGTGACATTGTTAAAGGAATAATCTGCGACCTGCTCTAGTTTATGATTTAAAATTTTATTCTTAGTTTCTGATTCCAGACCAAGATGGAATAGTGGATGGAGTACCCTTCAATTTTAAGAATGGCTAAAAGCTCTGGACATTGTACATAAAACAAACATAAGACTGAAAGTTAACGAGGAGAAGGCAATTGACTAAGGACCTTGGGATTAAGGAATGAGAGGGCAATGAGTTCCCTCAGTTTTCTTTTTTCCTCATATATTCTGAACTGAGTGCTGGAGAAGCTGGCAACCTGAAAACACCATGAGAACTTGGGAATTTTTAGAAAATCCCCAAGAAAGGCCTGCTTTCTCAAGCCAAAGGGTTAGGAAAGGGTCATCCTAGAAAACTTTTAGATAGTAACTGCCTTCTTCCAGCTAAACACTACAGAAAAAGAAAAAGGAAACATCACCCCTGTCCCAGTCAGAAAAGGTTGAATAGAGAACCTAGACTTCCACCTTCACTCTGGTGTTACAAGGTACCCCTGGGGACTGCTCTAACCCCTGTTGGAGTGGTGTCAGAGAAAGCAAAGTAGGGACAGAGTGATTAACACAAACAAAACAAAACAAAACAAAACAAACAAAACAATGACCTAACTATGTGCAAGGGTATTATGCTGAGTAAAAAAGAGCCAGTCTGAAAAGGTCATATACTGTATGGTTCTATTAAATAACATTCTTGGAATGACAAAATTATAGAGATGAATTGATAGTGGTTTCTGTGGGTTGAGGGGGTGGGGGTGTGCTTATGGTGGGGTAGTGTGAGGGAGGTCTTTGTGGTGATGGAATAGTTTTGTATTTTGAGTCTAGTGGTTGTTACAGGAATCTGCACATGTGATAAAATGACAGAACTATACACACACATTGTACCAATGTCAATGTTGATGTCCTGGTTTTGATATTATACTATAGTTATAAGTTTATAGCTTTTTGATGAGTTATAGTTATAAGATGTAACTGTGGGGGTACAAAAAATAAGTTCTCCTGGCAGGTCTAATAATCAAATTAATGTGAGAGACATAAGGAGAAAATGTCCAAATTTATTACATATATACATTTGAGTGTTCCAGAAGAATATGAGAACTGAGGACAGATTGGGCAATTGAGGCTTATATACCATTCTAGACTAAAGAGAAGAGGGCAGAGGACTAGGTTTCAAATGGAAAGTAGGAAATTCATAAGTGAATGAAAAGCACAAACATATGTTAAACAAATTCTTGCTGGGCCACCCAAAAACAATGAGACACAGAGGGGTGTCCAACAAACAGGCTTTGCTAGATTTCTTCCTGTCTATCACATTTAATTCATAGATGTGAATAGCTAAAGTGAATAGCTCCCTTTCTTTAAGCAGGATTTTCTATTTTAATTCTTTTAAGCAGGTAAGGGGGGGAAGGTCAAAGGTTCTTTCTGAGCCTTTTGTTTCTTAATAACTAGCTTAAAATCAATATCCCAAAAGGCATATTTTGGGGTGGGAAACTCTGGGTCCCTATCATAACCACTGGTGGGAATAAGTGAAGGGTACAAAGGACCTCTATGTACCATTTTTAGAACTTCCTCTGAATATAATTGTTTCAAAATAAAGAGTTATTGTTTAATTTTACTACTTCTGATAGTCATTAATATTATAATCCAAACATTGAAGCACTCTGCTTTCTGGGGACAATGCTGGAATAGATTGTCTTTCCCTGCTTCTTTAGAAGTTATATATGGCACATGGTTTGATTTGGGCATTGAAATGCATACATAAAAGAGACACTTGGGGAGGAAGTGTTAAGAGACCATGTGAAATCTGCCATGTGCCTTCCTACTGTCCTTGCCAAGGGGGAATTATGTACTACTCTGGATTCTTCAGGCTGAGCTGAAGCCCTCACTCACCATCTAAGAACATGGAGTGTGGGCCAAAAAGGAACTTGTGTAGTTTTAAGCCACCAGGATTTGGGACTTTTGGATATAGTGATCCAGTATAGTTTTACAACTATTAGTCACCATTACCTGCCTACCCCTTACAAATGCCTATAGTGTAATGCTCTCATCACCAGCTCCAAAGCAAGGTACCCTCCCGACTGTTTATAATTCACTCTCATCCTCCACCCCATGAACTGCCCTCACCATGAGGACATACCTCATACCTCACCTTACCCATGATCTCCACCTGATGGATGAGTGGACCAAGAATCCTGCTTCCATCCAGTCTGCCCCTCTTGTTCCTGGGTGTTAGAGCAGTGCAGTGGTCATGACAGTGATCTTATGCTATGAGCAGGATTGCTAGGAGAGGAGGAAGAGCACTCATGTTCCTGAGGCTTCAGTCACAAGGCAGGACTGTCAGGCTTTTGGTTGGCAAAAGCAAAAACAAGGAGTAAAAAAAGCTTAAAATAATGACGTTTATGCGTTCTGCATCAGTACCACCTGCCTTATTTTATTTGAAATCCTGTGTAGGCTTGTGTTTGCTTGTCCCGCATTCAATGTCACCCTCTTCAGTTCTTTCCCATCCAGTCAGGATGTCTCACACAATTCTCTACTCCTGCCATTGCGAGTCAATTATTCTTGGGCAGTTTATCCTGCTTTAGGCAATCTCCCACATCCCAGGTGCTATTCTCCTGCTTTCTAGCTGACTGGGGACAAACAACTAGTCCTTATTTACATGTTAAAAAGAATATTAGTAGTTTTCAGGTAACAATCATTTTAAAGAGGGTCCAATAGAAACAATGAAAGCAGTTAATCATTCATTCAAAAGAGCAGCTCCCCGTGTGTGCTTCTCAGAGGCTGTGGTGAGGAAGTGTCAGGGCAGGCAGACTACTTCCTGTGGGATAGTCCACTTTCAATGTGTCTCCACTAATTAATCTTCTAGAGACTAAATTCTTCTATGGTAAAAATCATAGAAATCATAAAAAAAATCGTAAAATAATGAATAAAAATTCTAAATCACACCATTATCCAGCCCAAGGTAGTACTTTCGCTTAAGCACACATCTGCACAACTGGAGGAAGCCGGTGAGTCCAGGGCACAGGGCCAACCAGAAACAAGAATAACATTGAGAAGGATTATGTCATTATCTTTACTTTGGATTCCCAATCTGAGCCTTTACACCTCCTTGTAAGGCATCTAGCTCTTTCCTGCTTACCGTTTCTACCCTATTTCTATTTCTTTTAGTAAGGTAGAGATACATTTTTAATAAACGGGAGTAAGTAGATTGGAGATGTGGAAGGGTAATGTGCTTGGTTATACAACAAATGTAAGGAGGATGTAAGATAACTAAAAGCTATACTCAGAGACTGCAATATGCTGATCAGCCTGCAGCCAGACCATGAGGAAACCTGCAGAACAAAGGAAGATTTCTGCTGGGATTGCTAACAACCCAGTTCCCCACACTGTCAAGGGAAAACAGGAAAATAGAGTCTTTAAGTTGTGCCCTAAACAAAATAAAATCATTCATTCCCTATGGCTAAAACCATAGGGAATCTATGGATTAAAGGCTGGGAACTGCCAGCAGGCCTTTCATGCTACATAGCTTTTCAGGTATGTCCTTTTATCCTTTCTCACTGTACATCCATATCAAAGGAAAATGGGTAAACAAAGTCTTCAAACTGTAACTCACAGTAGCTAAAGAATAATATATAATCTGAATTCCCATAACACTAGGGTCCCTCTCAGTGTCTTTCTTTTGGTCCCTCTCAGTACCTTTACTCTGTCTCTCTCACTGTCCTCATCTCTGTTGTTTCTGTCCCTCTGAGACTCTGTTAGGCTCTCTCACTCTGCCTCTGAAAGGAGACCACATTTTATGGAGTGTTACCCCTTCTCTAATAAACTTTCCTTTAGACTCTAACTTTGGCGTGTGTTCGAATGCTTTCTTATACTCTGCCAAGAACCCTTTTGTCTCTGTGCAGGGCTTGAGTCTCCCCCAGCCTGGGGAAATTTGCCTTGTCTTGCGTCATAACCAGTTGTAAAGAATGTATTTTATTACCTTGTACTATGTGAACAGCACGCAACTTTCCATTTGTTTAAAAAAAAATTTTTTTTTTTTTATTGCAAAGAATTGTTGCAACCAGATAAGGTACTATTTTCCTGGGCTACTTAATTGTACAGATTTTTAAAAAATGCTTTATTGAGGTAAAATTTATTTATCATAACATTTACTAGTTTCAAGTGCACAATTCAATGATTTACAGTAATTCTATGGAGTTGTGTAACCATGACCACAATCCAATTGTAAACATTTCCATCATTCCAAAAAGATCTCTTGTGCCCCTTTGCAGTCACTCTTCATTTCCACCCTCAGTCCTAGGCAACCACTAAATCAACTGTCTGTATAGATTTGCTTTTTCTAGACATTTCATATAAATAGAATCATACAATATGTGCTTTTTTTGCATCTGGCCTTTTTCACTTGGCTTAATGTTTTTGAGGTTCTCTATGTTGTGCCTTCTATGAATATTTCATTCCGTTTTATTGCTGAATAACATTCCTTTGTATGGATATACCACATTTTGTTTATCCATTCATCCATCAGTTGCTGAACATTTGGATTGTTTCCACTTTTCACATATTATAAATAATGATGCTATGAATATATATGTACAACTTGTTATATGGATGTTTTCAGTTTTCTTGGATATATACCTAGGAGTGGAATTGTTGATTGTATGGTACTTTTATGTATAACTTTTAAAGGATCTAACATATTTTTCCAAAGTGGTTGCCCCGTTTTACATTTCCCTCATCAATGTATGAGGGTTCCAATTTCTCTGTCTCCACACCAACTGTTGCTTTTGTCAGTTTTTATGACAGCCATTGTAGTGGATGTGAAAAGCTTTCTCATTATGCTTCTGATTTTCATTTTCCTATACTATAACTATAGCGGCAACGTTATAGTGACTATAACATGTTGAGCATCTTTTCATGCTGTTGTTGACCATTTGTAATTAATCTTTTCGCCCATTTTAACTTGAATTATTAGTCTTATTCTTGAGGTCTTTATAATTCTGAATGCAAGTCCTTTATCAAATGTATGATTTGCAAATCTTTCCCGAGATACAGTATTTCTTTTTTTGATAGGTATTTTTAAAGGACATACTAACTTCAAAGTGGTTTCCTTGTGGCACATTAACAGGCCAACTATTCACTTTGTTTCAAAATATTATAAGTACTTTTAAAAAGCAACTTTTTAGTATATTTACAGAATGTATTAAGCACAAAACAGCATAATGAAATTCCAGAGATAATCTTCAATTTTTTTTTTTTGCTTACAGTCAGGTTTTTGGTTTTGAACATACATAGCATTTATTAAAAAAAATAAGACAATTTAAATGACATTATATACACTAGTGTCTTATCATTTCACCTCTTGGCTGGCAAGCAAGACACGTAAATGATTTAAGTGGAAAATTCATTTATTAAAAGAATGGTTGGTGATTCCTAGTGTGAGAGAGGACCATGGTTGTGTTTTCTCTTCAGGTGGCTAGGTATTGGAATCAGTGCCAAGGGGGAGTGTTTTCCAAGGGGGCACAGTGGAGGGGCCCCTCTCTGAGCAGGAGACACTTCCCAAAAAGTCCCCACGGTGCAGGAGACCGGGCGTTTCAGTCTCCCGAGGACAGGCTGCCTCTTCCGGCGATGCTGGTCGGTGGCCTCCCTTCTCACCGCCCACCCTAGGTCCTGGACCTCCTGCATCTCTGTTGCCTGGCGCAAGGCTTAGCACGGCCAGACGGAAAGGCCGAGTCTTCCAGCTCCAAGTCCGCCTCGGCCGCTGCGGGCGGCCCCACCCGGGTCAGGAGCAGCCCTGTGCTCGGTCCCGGGGTCTATCCGAGGATCTCCTCGGCGCGGTGAGGGCACCCGTATTTCTTCCCACCCCGTGGTCTGGTCGACGTGAAAACGGCTCGAGCTTGATTTCTCTTGGTGCGGCAGTCTCTTTGTTCGTACAGGGGTTCAGGTGGAGACCACCCGGCCGGACTGCACGGCCGAGGTCGTCGCAGACCGAGCCTCCCGCCCGGGGGACCCTTGCCCCAGTTTCGCTCCCCGCGGTGTCCCCGGTCCGCGGTTCCCCGCGGTCAGGGAGGCAGGGGTAGAGGCGCGGAGACGCCGGAACCTCCCCGGCCCCGAGGGAAGCGCCGCGGCCCCGAAGTGGGCTCGCCGCAGGGGCGGGGGCAGCGCATCCGGGTGAGCGCGCGGCGCCCCCGCCTCCCCCGCGCAGCCGCACGGGCAGCCGCCGCCGACGAGCACGCCGCGCGCTGTGAGGACCGCGCCCCAGCGGCCTGCGCGGGCGGCCCTGCGGCCCCGGCCCGCCGCGCTTAGGTGGCCCCAGCGAGCGGCAGCAGCGGCGACGACGGCGGCATGCGGGACAGCCCGGAATAGTGTCGCTGAGCCCGCGAGGCCGGGCGCGGGGGCGGGGGCGGGCGCGACGGAGGCGGGGCCCGCGCCGGGCCCGCCCGCCCGCCAGGGGAGCCGCCGGCAGTGGCCGAGGAGGCGGCGCGGCGGACGGCGGCCCGAGAGGAGCGCCCGCGCTGCGGCCCGCGGGATCGCTCCGCGACCGCCCGGGCCGGCCCCGAGGAGCGTCCGCCGCCGCCGCCGCCCAGAACGAGGTGAGTGTCCCCCCGCGTCCCGGCGGTCCCGCAGCCGCGGCCGCTTGCGCGAGTTTGGAGGAGGAGGTGGAGGCCCGTCAGCGCCTCCCCGTCCCTTTGTGGCCGGCGCGACCGTGGCCGGGGCGCGGGAGCGCTGCGCACGGGGTCTGGGTCAGGGGCTCTGGGGCTACTGGACACGCGGCGTCTGTGGTTGGCAGCTGCGGCGAGCAGCGAGTTTCCGTCCTAGTTTGACATTGAGTTAGAAACCGTTTTTCTTTAGAAGACGGAAGTTTGCTTTATTCACCAAAAATACTGCTAAACATGGCTTCTGGGTTCAGCCCCGCCGTGTAGTACTTGGAGCCCCGGTGCCAGGCTGACCCTCACTGGGCTGGCGCGACGGGGGAGGGGAGGACACGCGGGCAGCCAGGGTAGGGGCTTCCCGGCCCACTGCGCGCGAAGAGGTCCCGGCTCCGAATTAGTAAATGTCTATGTATGGGAAGTTGCGGGCTTTAGGTTATGTGGCAGTCCTTCCTGGAAGAATGAATGAATGAAATGTCATTTGCTCATCCATAATCAATACAGTGTCCATTTGAAGATTTGCCAGGAATTATGATGACTTGCATTGTCATTGCTGCTCTTACCTGGTCAACTCTGCTAAGTGAGGGTTCCCCTTCTTCCAAACTTATGACCTTGGCCTGATTCTCAACGCCACTGAGCAAACCAAACTTACCGACCGCGCTTCGCATTTCCTGGCAAGTGTGGGCGGTAGGTAAAGTAGTCTGTGATTGTGAACTGTTTTTGGAAGGCAAGAGAACATTACCTTTAGTCGTACCTTATACTTAATACATTTATTTATAAGACTTTCTGTCAAGAACCTTGAGATGTGTGTGTTTGTGTGTGTGTGTGGGGGGGGTCTTGCCCTCATTTCGCTGATGAAGAAGTTGGGGTCCTAAGAAGTTGTAACTTTATAGGTCACAAACTAAGCAGCCGAGAGCTGGGATTCAAACCTAGGCCTTATTAATCCAGCCCTCTTTACATCACATCTTTGTCTAGACCTGGATTGTCCATTGTGGTGAGCACTAAGCACATGTGACTTTTTAAATTACTTTAAATTAAATTTAAAGAAATTCAGCTCTTCACTTGCACTAGTCACATTTCAATTGTTCAGTAGCTAAATGTGATCAGTGGCTACTATTGAACTGTTCTTGTCTAGACCGCACATCCATTTATTTGGTAACTAAATAATTATTGAGTACCATCTGTCTGTGAGGCACAGGTTTAAGTCCTGAGTATACTATGATGAGTATTGTATATATAGAGAAAATGTCCTTGCCTTTATGGAGCTTACATTTTACATGATAGTTTGAGGGATGTTTCCACAGTACTTCAGAGCCTTGCTAATTCAAAGTGTGGTTTGTGAACTAGCATCAGCATACCTGTCATCTGGGATTTCGGAAGAAATGTAGCAGCTCAGGTCCCAAACCACATGAACTGAATTAGTATCTGTTAAAGTGATTTAACAGATCACAAGTAATAGATCACAGACCTATCTCTGCTGATTTGTGTTTGCATTGAAAGCCTTATTCCAAACACCAGAGATAACGGTTTAATGAATGATCTGATGGCTTTTAAGAAGCAGGCTGTAAAACTCTTGGGAGCATTCACCATTTATGCAAATACTTGTTAAATGCCTGGCTTCTCCCACAGAGTATAAGCTTTATGAGAGGAGAGATTATATCTTCCTTTTAGAGCCCTGTTTCCTCAGAGACTTCAAAGTGCTTGTTAAGCAGTAGGCACTCAATAAATGCTTGTTGAGTACAGTCACTTTTGGCATGCTGTTTTAGTCAACAGTGGACCGCATATATGACAGTGGTCCCATAAGACTATAATGGAGTTGAAAAATTCCTATCTCTTAGTGATGTCATAGCCCTTGTAAGTCACAGTGCAACAAATTGCTTGTGTATTTGTGAGGATGCTGGTATAAGGAAGCCTGTGCTGCCAATTGTATAAAAGTATACAGTTACATGCAGTACATAATACTTGATAATAGACGATTGTGTTACTGGTTTATTTTAGAGTGCTCTACTATAAAAAAAAAAAAGTTCGCTCTAAAACAGCATGCCATATTCCACAGGCAGCAGCTCATACATCTCATGTTTACGGAGTCTTTTCATTGCATCATTTTCTCTTGTGCTTCATTTAATTTCCTGTTGTTTTGTACATGCTGTAGAGGCTTGTAGCCTAGGAGCAATAGGCTGTACCATATAGCCTAGGTGTGTAGTAGGCTATACCATCTAGGTTTGTCTAAGTACACTCTATGGTGTTCACACAACAATGAAATTTCCAAGGACACATTTCTCAGTATGTAACTCCATTCTTAATCAGTGCGTGACTGTATATGAAAGAGCATGCTAGGAAGTCAAAGCTGGTGGTTAATCTCAAGCAATTGCAGGTAAAGGTAATTCTCATGGCATTTGGTAAGAGCACGGGACCAAAGTCAAAATGAAGGTGGTTCTACATGTAGCTCTTCAGCTTCAAGCCCTGGCTACTCTGGCCTGAGTTTCACTCTTGGCTCACTTGGATGCCCCATCTCTTTCTCTTTTTAATGACATAAAATAATATTAATAAATTTGAATCTTAATCATGTTAGTGCTATATTTTTTTAAACTAAATTCCAGACTATTTGAATTTTACCATTTTTTCTATTTATGTTCTAGGATCTAATGTAAGGCACCACATTGCATTTAGTCACTGTGTTTCTTTAGTCTTTGGTCTGTGACAGTTTCTCAGTCTTTCCTTGTTTTTCATAACTTTGGTACCCCTGAGGAGTACTATCCTGGCCATCTTTGATGGACAGCTCTCCATAGACCAGATAGGATCCTCCAGTGATGGTAAAAGGCTCTCATATTCAGGATAGTAAGGCAACTGGAGTAACTATTTCTGCTCTTATTTGTTCATGTAATATATACATCAGTTATACTTATGTAATAACATACAACTTCAGTTCTTGTTTTTGTTACCAATTTTCTTGGGATACAGTTCCTAATTGGTTGAGAATCAGAAGAGTATTACAACACTGTAATTGTGAACCATTGTTTTAAAATAAACTTGAGTTTTTAATTTTTATTATGGGTAAAGAGTTGGGCTGAGGTGGAGGAGCATGGAAAGAGATTAGCAAAAAGAGGTAGATCAGAGAGGGACCAAGGTGAACAGAGTGACAGATAATGGAGGAAAAGGAATGAGGAAGCTGCATAGAAGAGAGGTAGGAGTGAATATTTATCATTTGTTTATTAATATTTATTGAGTGCTTATAGTGAGC
Source organism: Eidolon dupreanum (assembly GCA_028627145.1). Classification (NCBI taxonomy): domain Eukaryota; kingdom Metazoa; phylum Chordata; class Mammalia; order Chiroptera; family Pteropodidae; genus Eidolon; species Eidolon dupreanum. The sequence goes on from CM053504.1 coordinate 63,104,227, forward strand.
AAGACCCAATGATAAATGCTCAAGATAACGGGGGTAGGAACAGCACTAAATACATGAACATACAGAAAAATACATAATAATTACAATTTGTGATTAGTGGTATAAAGAAAAAGTAAAGGGTGCTGGAAGGTTGTCAGTGGGAGGAGCTGCAGCTTTTGGTCATCTGGGTTGGTGAGAAAGGCTTCTCTGCATGACATTTGAACTTCTCTCTCTGGCTTTGAGGACCCTCGGTAATTACCACCACCGTGCTTATCTCATCTTTCTGTTATTTCACAGCATACATATGCCTCTTTCTCCATAGGCGCTGTGCTTATTTTTAGCTCTGTGTCTTTATATATGATTTCTTCTTCCCAAGATGTCCCCTTCTCCACCTCCACTTGTGGAAGCGCACCTCTTATTCAAGGATTTGCTCAAATCCCATCTCCTTTATGAAGTATTTCACTGTTGATTTGTGCCTGTTTGTCAGTCTACTTGAGCATATGGTGTTTGAGGATAGGAATCATATATTTATATCTGTGTGGCCTTAACTTAGTACCAGCACAAAGCCAGATTAATAAAGGGCTGTTTAAGAGGGTAGATCCATTCTGAAATGTTAACATTTGAGTATTGAACCTTAGAGCAGAAAGTGAAGGTCCAGTATTTTCTTCAGTTAAACTTCTGTGACATAATTATAGATCCACATGCAGTTATAAGAAATAATTCAGAAAGATCCACGTACCCTTTACCCAGTTGCTGCCAACATATGGAAATGATGTGTTTTTTCTTCTTTAGCCCATTGATATGATGAATTATATTGATAGATTTTTGAATTGAGCCAGCCTTGTATCCCTGAAATAAACTCCACTTGGTCATGGTGTTTCTTTTTATATATTGTTGAATTCTATTTACTAATATTTTGTTAAGGATTTTTTGCATTTATATTCATTGGGGGCATTTAGCACTATAAATTTCCCCCTTAGCACTGTTTCACTTCTGTCTCACAAATTTTGATATGCTATATTTTTTATTTTCAGTCACTTCAATGTGTATTTTTCCCTTGAGACTTTTTTGACCCTCAGATTATTTAGAAATGTGTTGTTTAGTTTCCAAGTGTTTGGAAATTTTCATATTATTTTTCTGTTTTTGGTTTCTAGTTTGATTCCATTGTGATTGGAGGACAACTGTTTGATTTCAGTTATTTTAAATGTGTTGAGCCTTGTTTTATGGCTCAATATGTCTGTCTTGGTATGTGTTCTGTGGACACTTGAATAGAATGTGTTTTCTACTGTTGTTGAGTGGAGTGGTCTGTAAATGTCAGTTAGATCCTGTTGGTTGATCATGTTGAGTTCTGTGCCTTTGCTGGTTTTCTGTTAGATAGTCTGTCAGCTGTTGAGGAGGGTCATTGACGTTTCCAGCTACATTTATGCATTTGTCTAGTTATCCTTTTAAGTTATATCCATTTTTAGCCTTACATATTTTTCAGCTCTCTATTCGGTGCATACACAATTAGGATTGCTGTGTTTTCTTGGTAAATTGACTCTTCCTATCATTATATAATGTCCTTCTCTGTCTCTGGTAATTCTCTTTGTTTTGAATTCTACTTTATCTGATATTAACATAACTACTACTTTACTATCTTCCTTTGATTGCTCTTTTAATTGGATGATATATCTTTTTCATCCTTTTACTTTCAACCTGCCTGTATTGTTATATTTGAAGTAAGTTTCTTGTAGATAGCATATAGTTGAGTCATGTTTTTTAATCAATTCTGCCAATCTGTTTGATGCATTTAGACCATTTACATTTAATATAATTATTGATCTATTGATCTGTTGGGGCTTAAGTCTGCCATTTTACTTTTTTTTAAATTTATTCCCTTTGTTCTTTGTTTCTCTTGTCCCCCTCCCCTTCGATTTCCTATGGATTATTTGAAAATTTTTTTAGAATGCCATTTCAATTTCTTTATACCGTTTCTGAGTGTATTTCTTTATATAGTTTTTTGAAATTAAATTTACTGGTTGCTCCAGATATTACATTATATGTATATTATATATTTTAATATATGATATATGTTATTGTCTACTGGTGTCATTTTACCTGTTCAATAGAAACCGTGCTTCCCTTTATGTCCCTTTACCCTCCCCCATTTTGATACAATTGTAAATATTTTTTCTACATACATTTAGAAGCACTTTAGACAGTGTTATAGTTTTTCGCCTCCACAATCAGACAAATGAGGATACTCCAGGGGAGAAGGAAAGCCCTATTTACCTGTATTTTTGCTTTCTATGTTTTTTTTTTATTTCTCAAGATTCCTTCTTTTATCATTTCTTTTTTGTTTTAAGAACTTCCTGTAGTCATTCATTAAGGTAGGTCTGCTCATGACACATTAGCTTAGTTTTCCTTCTTTTGAGAATATCTTAATTTCCTCTTCATTCCTGAAAGATATTTTCTCTGTGTCGCTTTTCTTTCAGCACTTGAAAAGTATTGTACCACTGCCTTCTGGCCTCTATGATTTCTCATGAGAAATCTGTTATTCAAAAAGTTTTTCTCTGTAGTTAAGGTGTCATTTTTTTCCTTACTGTTCTCAGGATTTTTTCTCTGTCTTTAGTTTTTAGAATTTTAATTATGATACATCTTCATGTAGATTTCTTTGAGTTTATCCTGTTTGGAATTTATTAAGCTTCTTGAATCTGTAGGTAATGTCTCTTGCCAAATTTGGGAAGTTTTCACCATTATTTCTTTGATTATTTTTTCAGCCCACTTTTTTCTCTCTATTCAGGACTCCGATGACTTGAATGTTAGCTCTTTTGTATGGTCCCACAGGTTCCTAAGGCTGTTGATTTTTCTTTAGTTTATTTCCCTCTGTTCTTCAGGTTGGGTAATTTATATTGCTTTATCTTCCATTTTCTTTTCTCTGACCCTCCTATTCTGTTGAGTCCATCTACTTAGCTTTTTATCTTGGTAATTTTCAGCTCTGAAGTTTTCATTTTGTTTTTCTTTATATCTTCTATTTCCTTGCAGAGGCTATTTATGCTTGAAATTATTTGTTGAAGCGTTTCTGTCACAGCTTCTTTCTAATCATTGTCAGATAATTCTAACATCTCTGTCATTTTGGTGTTGGTGTCTACTGATATTTTTTTCATTCACTTTGAGTTCATTCTGGCTCTTAGTATGATGAATGATTTTTTTAAAATAAAAACTGGATATTTTCATATTATAGTATGAAATTTGGGATCTTATTTAAAGCCTCCATTTCAGCTGGCTTTTTTTGACACCACTCCAGCAGGGGAAGGGGGTGACATACAGCACTGCCTTGGTATTGCTAGGACACATTAGAAGAACAGACTCCCACTTGGCCTCCCTTAACCCAAGAGGTACAGTATTTTGTTACTGCCAGGTAGGGGTACAGGTTCAGGATCCCCAGGAGAGATGGTGTGGAAGGGTGCCTTGAATGAATGCTGGGCTCCCTACATGGCCGCCTAAGCATCTCTAGTGTGAAGAGGTGCCTTGTTACAGCCTGACATGCACGTAGAAGTCTAGGCTACCCACCTCACCCTTGCTGGCATGGGCAGGGCCACAGTTTTTTCTGTGGTGTTTGTCTGGAGTAGAGAGATTTTGTCCTAAGAGTTTTCCCTCTTGCTAGGATGTTCCTTTTCTGGTCTTTCGGCTGGAGAGAGCAGACTTTGGGACTTTTTTTCCTTTTCTGTGCCTATAAGCATTTCTAGGTTGCTATTTTCAGCTACAAGTCTGCAATGTATGAGGCAAACATAAAACCCAGGGAACTCACCATTGCGTTGTTCCTTGGGCCCTGAGAACCTTAGCCAGTCTGCCTGCTTCTTTCCATACTTGTCTTTTTATGTTTGTTTTATATGTAATGTCCAGAATTTTTAGTTGTACTTCATGGAGGTGATAGGGAAAAGTGCACCTAGTCCATCTTTCCAGAAGCAGATGTCCCTGGGAGGACTAGTTTTTAACATTTCCCCTTTGTCTTAGGCTGATTCTTTTCCAAAATATGTAAAAATTGAATTATAAGAAAAATGAAATAAAAAACCTATACTATACAGCTCTCAATTTTTTACTATTTTCGGTAGATGAAGAATTTCTGTCAGATTGTTATCCTAGTTTCCAAATCCTTGCTCTCAGTCTCTGTGCGCTCATGGAGTAGGTATGAGCGATTTGCTGTCTGGGGACTGTACTTTGACTAGCACTGCCTGGAGTATTACTACTTGATTCTTTTTGAAATTATAAATCAGTAATTAGCTATTCAGTTTAGTTTCTCCTCAGCTATTTTTTTCCTTGTTTTTTTTTTTTTTTTTTTTAGAGATGTCCTCAATGTGAAATCCTTTAAGTCCTTAAAGAGAAGGAATGTTTGAGATTAATTTTAGGACAACTGTAGCCACAGTGATGAGATTGCATTTCTAATTTTGTGTAATTTATTTCTCCTTTAACTGTTAGAATTTCTATAAATTGTTATGAATTTTAAAATTCTTAAAAGTTTTTATGAGTCCTTTGTACTCTGTAATTTATGACTTCTAATGTTACACAAAGAAGATGCAACTGCTTTTGATTTTGTAAAGATGTCTAAGAACATAGGCTTCTGGTATATTATCCTTTGGTTGACAGTCTCAGCTATTGGAACAAATGCTGAGGGACATTAGGGAAGGCCTTCTGCAGAGCTATGAGGTGATTTGAACATAGTTCCTTAGGTTTAGGTGTTATGGTTTTTGCTAGATTTTTGTCTTTGGTGGTTATGACATCCTTCCCATTAATTTTTTTTTAAGTATCAAGTCAGTTATAAAAAGGAATAGAATTTGCATTGCATTGGTAGAGGCACATGCTAAGTTGTTGGATTGTTCTTTGGAAATTACAGTTTACATTTTATAATTGTTTTCCTTAAGGTTAAAGAGTGAGTGAAAATTTCTGGGAATGTTGTAATTTATTCTATCCCTAAGAATTAGTATATTTGTCAGTAAACACTTTACTAATATTGACAATTCCTGTGCATAGCAGGGCCTTTAGAGATTAAGAAGGTAGCGCTGTCATTGTGTGAGGCCTGGCTGCTTCAGAGATTGAAGTCATATTTTGCTCATAATAAGACTGCAGAATTAATTTTAATTATTTTAAGTGTTTTCGTGCAAAGGGAATACTATCTGAATAAGGACTATTGTAAGGAGAGTAGCCATGAGAGTTTCAGTGTGTACACAGTTTAGGGGCATAAGAGAACGAGAACAGCTTTGTCATTTGGCATGGAAAATGGTGATAAGAAGGTCTCTGATCTGAAACTTGGGAGGAGAATGAGAAAGTAGAGGGAAGAAGAAGATGGTCAATTGTAGACTAAGAGTCTTTGAACAGGGCTGTAAATCCTGTGATGAGCAACCTTTGGGTCATTTCAGTGTATGTGATAGAAAGATACACACCTGGAGAGATAGGAGCTTTGTGGCAGAGCTTTTGATTGGCAATACCCTTGAGTTGGATGAGGGAGTACAATACTGGCATTTTATCAGGTGGTGTTTCCCCTGTCATGGGCTCTTGTCACAGAAGGGAAAGTTTGAGGAGCATTAGGGGAAGTTGGTTCAAATAGACTGGGATGTAGGCTATTGATAATCGGACACAACTTAGAACACAACGCAAACATAACAGTATATGTAGCAATGACCAGGGTCAGGTACTATTCTAAATGTTCTACTTATATTAGTTAATTTAATCTTTATAACAATACACTCTTATTATTATCCTCATTGTACAGATGAAGGAACTATAGTACAGAGAGGTTAAGTGATGAAGCTAGGATCTGCACCTGTCCTTGTGTCTGTGCATTTAACATGGCGGTCTGGTCTTAACCACCATACTGGATGGTTTGGGCAAGATTGCTGTGGGCTTTGAATAGCAAACAGAAGATTATGGATGTCATTTGGAAGGCAGTAGGGAGCTAGTGAAGGATTTTGATGAGAATATTGATTGTCATGATCAGAATTAAGTTTTAATGTACATGTAGGTGGATGGTGTTATTTTAAAAGGTTAGACATAGGAAATGAAGCTAATGTATTACTTAAATTGACTGTATGTACAGGAACATATAGGTGTTCCTTTCAGTGGGTAAAAGAAAGAGGGAAGTAAATCATTTGATCTCCCAAAAATATGCCACCATTAACAGCAGTGGGGGAAAAAACAGTTTATTTGAGGATAGTTAATGAATGTGCCTGGAGACCTGTCCAGCTGCAGGTATCAGAGAGAAACTGCAGGTGAAACTAACCAGTAGGCATCATAGTTGTGGAACTTGATCTTGAGAGGAAAGGTCAGCTCTGGAGGTACAGATAAGCACTATTAGCAGTGAGATGATGAAAATAGGGGTGGTAGAAAGGGCTGAGAAATAAACCTGAGAAGAAGCTTACAGTTAAGACTGTAGAGAAGGAAAGAATCTTTTACATCCTCATTGAGCAAATATTTATTGAGTGTCTGCTGTGATTACAAAGTGAACAAAAGAGACATGGTTCCTGTCCTTGTTGATTATACAATTTAATGGGATAGATAAAAATAGAGACAATTAAGTAAATAATGAGGGAAACGACTTTCAGCTGAGACTCAGGTCAAAAGGATTTTAATACAAAGAGTGAGGGCAAGAGAATTCCCGGTAAAAAGAATGGCAGATGCAGAGGCCATGTAGCATAAGAGAACTCATTCTGTTTAAGGAACTAAGAGATCAGTATGGCTGAAGGGCCACTGGTGTGAGGGAAAGTTGGGTGATATGAACAGAAAAGTTGGCATGGGACAGATGATGCAGGACCTTATTCTCAGTACTATTGAAAGGTTTGGCCACAAATGAGCTCTGTTTTGAATTTTAAGCTGATCACTCCTGCTGCAACATGGAGAATGGATTTGGGTGAGAGGAAAGGATGAGTAAAAAATGTCAAAACCAGTGAGGAGGCTCTGTAGGAAGCCTGGACTTAAATAGTGGCAGTGAATCTGAGGCTGAAGACTGGCTCCACTGTTTCAGTAAGCTGCTCTGGCCTTCCCTGGCCTTCCCCCTTGGTGCTTTTTTCCTCTTTCAGATCGTGTATCATGTTGACACTGTCAGCATAACTACATGTGTCCCTTGTAGACTGTGAATTCCTCTGGCAAGAGTAGGGACCCTCTCTTACTGGTCTCTTAAGCGCCAGTGCCAACCACCTGAGAAGTGATCAGTAAATGTTGAATAAATAAACGTACTTACCTTCAGAGGTGCAAGACTCTGGTCAGGTTTTAGAATGAGTCTTTTTCTTGTTTTTTTTTGTTTTCCTGGGAGAAACTCCAAGATGTGAGTTGGCTGGTGGAAGTGTTACAGGGGAGGAATATGCTGACTATTTGGGGCCTATATAGGATTCAGTGTTGTTTTCAGATGTGTAACCTTTGGGAGGTCTACACAGTTTCCTCAGCAGGAGAATTAGAAGAGGGCAAAGTCAGGAAATCCAAAAGCAGGGGTCTCCAACTGCCAGGCTACGGACCAGTACTGGTCCAGTCCATAGCCTGTTAGGAACCTGGCCGCACAGCAGGAGGTGAGTGGTGGGCGGCGATTGAGCAAAGCTTCATCTGTATTTGCAGCTGCTCCCTAGCGCTAGCATCACTGCGTCAGCTCTACTTCAGATCGTCAGGCATTAGATTCTCATAGGAGTACTGGTCCCTAGTACCAGAAAGGTTGGGGGCCATCATATAAAGAATGACGGGCACTGACATCCAATGTTGCTGAGCAGGCAAGAGTGTGAAAAAGATGTCTTCCTCTTTCTTGCTTTCTTGTTTTCTGTAGTTTTAGCAGAGTGGTAATAGCAGAAATCATATTACAAGGGAGTAGGAGTGAGTGCATAGTGATAAATGGTGACAGCAAATATAGATTGTTCCTTGAATTGTTGTGGAGAGGAGGAAGGCGGTAGGTGTAGCTTGGCGTTGAGAGTAGTTGAGGGAAATGTCTTTTCAGATGGGAAGGAGCAGAGACTATTATTTATAAGAAGTAAGGTATGACCTATGAGACCCAAGGAAGTAAGGTGGATGAGAGTCAGTGTGGATTTGACAGAAGACAAGGAAGGGGTATTGTGGTGTCCTGGAGACGATGCAAATGTCCCATTGAAAGACTGCGGCCAGTAATCACCTCTTAGGATTTTGCTATTTGGGTATGCTCACTTCCTGGTGGCAGAGGATTCTGTTTTACCAGAGCAGCCAGCAATCCTGATTATTCAAGTGAAATGTTCTGACTTCTAAAATGTTGGTGAGTCAGTTTCTAAGAATCGGGGTGTGTGTGTGTGTGTGTGTGCACGTGCGCACGTGCATGTGTATGAGAGAGGGGTGGAGGGAAGGGGGAGAGGGGAGAAAAAACCCTTATCTCTAGGTGCCGTTTGGCCTGAAAGTTACCTTGGGAGAAAAGTCTGGTGGAGTCAGTTGGTAAGTGAAAGAGAGAAGAGTATTGTGGAACAAAAAAGTTCCCAAGCTATAGGAAGGGATGCAATTAAGTGCACAAATGCAGAGCATTCTCCTTGAAAAGAAGGAAGGACTCTGAGGGAAGAACAAAGGTAATGTGAGGTGAAAGTGACGTGGAGGGAACTTGAGTCTGAGGAGGTGAGACTTTGTAGAGTCAGAGGACAGGATTGGGTCAGGTGGTCTGTGAGAGTATACACACATGAACTGAGGTGTGTGAGGAGGGAGTATAGGAGAAGAATAGTAAAGAACAGTAAGGGCTTCGTCAGGCTAGCTAGCATTGGTTTACAGTGGACTCAGCCAGATCCCATTCAGAACTTTCTTTGTGATGTTAATGTCCTGGAAATTGAAGCAGAAAGAGTGAATAGTGAGACTTGTCTAGGGTTAGGGATTGAAAGGATGAAAGGTCCAATAGGTGAGGGCTTTCTTTGTGTGTCTAAGAGGGCACGATTAACAAAGGTTGTGTGGTTTCTAGGTTGGTAGCTGAGCATGTGAAACCATAAGCCTGGTTAGGTAGGAGAACAGGAGATGATGTGGAGGCAGATGGAGAAGAGCAGGTTTGGCAAGGTGAGAGAGCTTTTAAGTACCATATGGTTAGGAGATCATGGTTGTGTTTGCATTTGGGTTTGACTTTGACTGAAGTGTTAGTTTAAGGTATTGATTGGCAAATTGATGTTGGACCTTAAGACAGAAGACAATGGTTCTAGGTTGCTGAGGACAATGACAGTGTCAGAAGGTATCTCGAGATTTGCAGCCAACAGAGGATTGAGAGGGTTTGAGAGTGGGGAGGAAGATAGTGAGTACAGTGCTGATGTGAATTCATTGGGGAAGGTTGGAGGGTACCTTGAAGATCAGTCTCAGAATATAAGGATAAATCTTTTGGCGGTGGCTTAAATGAAGTAGCAGATTTTGACTAATCCATAATTCAAATTTAACTATTACAATATTCTACTGTAATATTATGGAAAATTTCTAATGTAAAATACTCTTGTGTAACAAAAATAATAAAATAATATGTAAAAAGATTTGGATCAATCCATTTTGCTTAGGGCAGACAAGGTGGGGTCCCTCTGGGATTCACTTCACCTACACCCACAGAGATGCTCAGTTGCAGCCATGACCTATTCTGCTCTGATTTACCAGCAACTCCCAGACTTGTGAGAAGTGGTAGTGACTAACCTAGTCATGGTATCACCTGGGAACCTAGATACAGTATCACTTTCTGAGAGGTCAAGGGGTTGAAAAACATCTTCAGATTTTCCTCAAACTTTTAGCAGTGAAAGAGCATCGGTTTGTGTGGTAAGAAGACCATAAACCTACAGCAACAAGCTGCTGCATGTCCAGTTGCCACCCTCCAAACAAAACTAAACAAAAATGATTATGAATTTAGGGATGCTTTTATCTCCTCATCTGATGTCCACATGTTTCTGCATAAAAATACTATTTGGAGAGTGAGTAGAGTAAGGTAACTTTTTTTGCATTATTAAATAATGGGAATTTTTTTTTTGCATAGAAAAAGTAATGTGTGTGTGGTAAGGTGTACGATGAAAAGTATTTATTTTTTAATGTAAATTGAAGTCATAGATATTTATGGGCCAGATGAGAGTTGCCTCAAAAATTTGTGTGTGTATGTGAATTAGAATATTATAAGAAATATAATAGCTAAGCTTCAGGGGAAAGAAACCACCAGTTGATGAGTTGCTGGTAGGCATTTTTAAAAAGTTAGATTTGGGGTGCATTTTGAGAAATGGAAGAAGCTAGGGAATGTATTTTGGAGAGAATGCTGTGAAGACCAAGGAAAACGGGAGAGAGTTTAGGGAGAACTTGATACACTAGGTATTAGATATAAAGGTTAGGGTAGATGATGTCAGAGCAGAGAAAGTCAGAGCATGAAGTCAGGTGGCATGGGTTTATCTGAGCCCTGAACTGGAAAAACATTTTCTCCAGAGACTCAAAATGGGAGCTAAAAACTGTAGCTTGATTCAGATTGGGTGGGAAGGTGCAAATAGATAGACAAGTCAAAGCAGACGGGGGTCTCATGACCTAGACTAGGGTAGTAAAAATAGAATTCCTGGAAAAAATTGTTGAGAACTTTAAACCTGAACCACACCAGCTGGATAACTTTTTTACTGTTTTCTCACCTCTGAACAACCTCAGCCCTTAAATACTAACGAGCTGTAGTAGAGTTTCTTTATGAACTTGAAACTTCTGTATGCTGAAGTGTGCTGAACTAGGGAAAAGGAATTCAACCAGAGTGGGGAGAGAAAGATGGGGAAGGTCTACCTCTTTGTATACTTGTATAAATAGCAGCAATGAACTCGAGGTTGAGTGCTTTGAAAGAGGACTCATAAAAACACCCTAGAATTTCACCAAAGTTTCAGTAAGAAGTAAGTAGGCTGTCATCCTCCTATGAAAATTGCCCTTCGCACTGTGGTTCTCCAGATCTCTGGGGCAGTCCTTCACATCTGTACACTGGAATGAACCATATCCCATTGCTCATCACATCTTAGCCTTCTGGTTTTTCCCTATACTTCCTAAAACATCTTTCTAAGACTTACCTTTCTCATCTTCACAGAGCCCCAGTGCCATTCTTGAGTTGCAACACAGTACCTTCATGGTACACACCAGTCACTGATCTTAGTCGGCTTCTCTTTTGGGTTCTTTGGTTACAGGCAATAGAATCCAGCTCTATCTAACTTAAGCAGGTGGTAATTTATTGGAAAGTAATTGGAAACTTACAGAACTGTTGGACTGCTAGGGAACACAGCTTGGAAACTTAAGGCAGCTTTGGGGAGCTGGAAAGCAGAATTATAGGAATGATCTGATCAGGATGTCACCATTGGAATGAATGAACTCCACCTGTTTCTTTTATCTTTGCATATTACTTGCTCATGAGTTCATACTCCTGAAGAGCACATCTCATTGGCTGAGTATAAGTCATGGTGGGTATACCAGTGGTGAGAGGAGGGAGTTCGTTGCCGGAACCCTCAGAAATCCCTTGGCCTCCACAGTGGGACAGTAGGCATGTGGATTTACAGTTTCAGCAAGATTATACAAGGCAGGGAACAGGTAATTCTCCAAAAGGAAATTAAGAAGGGGGAATAGATAGATGCTGGACAGCTAAAAAGATACTTCTCCTTTCCAATATAAAATTTTATGATTTTTCACATCATAGTAATTTAGTTGGGAGACAAATAATAACTAGACTTGTTTAGTGCTTTGCTCAGTACAATTTATGTTGTGTCTAATCTCATTCCTTTACATGCTGCCTATTTGTCACAAAAATCTTGTGATATAGGTAACCACTTGGTGTCAGAGCCAGGCACAAACCCAGGTAGTTTGGTACTGCATTGCCCTATGCTGTTTAAAAAATTATCATGAATTAATTAATACTTTTAAAGTTGGATTTTATTAATTTTAGAGTGTGCATATTTGTAATGGTACTTCTCGCTCTCCCTCTCTCTTGATAAATTATTACTATATAGCAAAACCAAGACCTCAACATTAAATAATGGGTGCTTCTGAAGGTTATAATATTTTTGCTACCTTTAAATATTTAGGCATATTTAGTCAGTGTAATTAAAAATTACTGTTATTCCTAGTGATCATAAAAATAATGGCATGGGTAGTTAAAATAATCCTAAGGAATTTTATCCTGAATTATTTTCCAATTCTTCATCCAACAAGGGTTTTTTAAAAAAAATCTTTGTTTTAGTTTCTGTCCTTCTACAAAATTTACTGGGTTACATTTAAACTTCTTTATTTTCCTATAAGTTCTCAGCTCCAATGGGCCTTGAAAGGACCCACAGGAAGGGGAATGAAGAGAGGTTATTGGGCTTTTATAATCTACAATGTAGATAATAAGCCCTTTACAGCTGAAAATTGTGCATGTGTAAGTGTGGTGGTAAGATTCTTGCTCGCAGGACACATGGAGCGATAGGCAGCATGTATTTGTTATCGAAAACCTGCCATATATCATGCCCTGTCACTATAGTTTTTTAAATTAATTTCATGTTATTAGCTAATAATCAAATAGTTTTTATTTTGTTTTTCCAAAATCACTTTAATTATTATTGCTAATAGAAATAAATGGGAGCAGCTAGCTACCTAATCATAATACCTGGTTAAATCACTTTAAAACTTGAGTGTTGACCTGATAGCTACTTTGGGGGCATTTTGTATATCTTGTTTCATTAGCTTACCAGTTTTGTCTGGTGTTTTAACTCAGACAATATAATGTAGATTAGACCTGCTCTTCTAGCATTCTAAAATAGACTGGATAGCCAACTGAGAGGATTACTAGAAAAGTTTATGAGAGTAAACAAACGGTTGATAGCATGTGAAAATTAAGAACACTGATGGAGTTGTTTACAATGTAAACAGCTACTGTGTATTTGAGCCACCTCTCACATAACAGAAATGAGCTCGGTTGATGAGAAGTAATAAGAACTAACACTTCATAAATTAAATAACTTTGGGGGGAGGGGTCATCTTTTACTATTTTGCCTGTGTGTCCAGTTGTCAGCCAGAATGCTGAATCCGCTTTACTTTTAGTGTTTGGCTGACTTTTACTACAGCCCAGTGTCTAACAAGGAGCCTTTGCCTTCCCTTAATCACTGACCTGGGAGCTGAGGACCATGATGTGGATACTGCCACCTCTAGCACATTAGGGTAGAAACAGAACGGGATATTCTTGTTTGAGAATGTCAGCCTTTACAAAATGGCTCTTTATGAAGTGCTTTACAGATTTACAGATGAAATTCAGTTCAGTAATCTGAAGAACATTTGTGAAGTATATAAGGCCCAGTGTTAAACTAAGACATAAGTCCTGCCTTTAAGAGATTAAATGTAGAAATAATTTATAGTTAAATTAAGAAATGTGATTTAATGGTTTAGTCATTTGTCTCATAGTTTTTAAGCACTTGCTGAAATGAGCCAGGCACTATACTCAGCTCTGTGAATTCAGAAATGCCTTCCAGGACTCACAGTCAAATGGGTGAGCTTGGCATACAAAAGTACAGCTGTGCGATTGTCACTAGTAGAGGTGGTTGGTATAGAGGGAGACATCTGAGGAGATAAGGAGAGGTTCCTTGAGTGCCAGTAACGTGTCAGCAGGCACAGCCCTCCAGGTCCTGGGAATACAAAATGTCTGTCTTCACAGAGCTTTGAAAGGCCTGAGTCTTGTATGAGTTTGGCAGATGGACAAGCGGAGGCCATTTCAGACAGAGAAAATAACACATGGAGACATGGAAACAAGAGACAGCATGGCATATTGGAAACTAGGAGTGGTTGGATGTGACTGATGAGCAGGACACCTGAAGGGGATGCGGAGTGGAAGCTGAATGTGGTTGGGGTTATGTTGGACAGAGTCCCAAAGGCTCTGCCTGGGATGCTCTTCCACAGGATTTTCCTGTGGTTGGCTCCCACCTCAGAGAAGCCTTTCCTGCTCACCCAGTGTAAAGGAACTGCCCAGTCCCCTGCCAACACACCACCTCTCCTTTTATTTATTTATGGAATGCTCCTTAATAGCTGATACTTTATTTTTGTTTATTGTCTGTATCCCAACACTTAACTACAGTTTCATGAGAGTAGGAACCAGGTCTGTCATGTTTATTGCTGTATTCCCAGCACCAAGAACATATCTGACAATGTTTGTGGAATGAATATAAGTATGGATTTCATTCTGTAAACCAGTGGTTCTTAATTTTGTTATTTTCTAGACCCCTTTATACATAATAATTATTGAAAACAAAGAGTTTTTGTTTTGTGGGTTATGTCTATTGATAGTTGTCATATTGAAGATAAACACCTAGACATTTTAAAAAACATTAATTCACTTAAATTAAAAGTAAACCTATTACATGCTAATGTAAATCGCTATCTTTTATGAAAAATACTGCTTTCTAAAACAAAAAATTAGTAAGAAGTGTGGCATTGTTTTACATCTGTACAGATGTCATTAATGTCTGGCTTTTCATAGCTGGATTCTCAAATCTTTTGTATTCACGTCACATAGTCTTTGGAACTCAGTTATATACTCATGATGGAATGAAAGTAAAAAGGCATAATGGACTTAGTGTAAAATAGTTCTGACCTTGCAGACTGATTAAAAGGACCCTCTGGGATCTTCAGGATTCTTTTAAGAGCATCTTGGTGCCACCATGATAAGACCTGCTGCTATAGGTGGATGGTTTTCAGCTTTTTAGTATCAGGAGTATAGTTTCAAATCTACCAAGCTCTAGTGTAAAGAACAGATAAAGGCGGATCTGTTTAGGTAAAGTGCATATGTGTTACGGTTTAGGGAGGAGGGAAGGTCCCTAGAGCTTTGCTTTTACCCTTCTTTCTCATTCCTTGGCTAAGATGCTAAATTGGCTACAGATTTGTTACCTTTAGGGTGAGACTATTGTGTGTGAGGCAGGTGAGCATACAATGGGCATTCTCCACTCTGTACCATAGTTTAACTGTCAGTATTTTATTAATGGCTTTTTATTTATTTATTTTTATTTAATGGCTTTTTAATATATGAAAGCTTACTGCATTTTAAGCATTGAAATACTAGTGTTAATATTTTATAAAGGCTATTTTTTCCATAAGTACCCATTGATTTGCTTTCATTAAAAAGAAGAAAAGAAAAAGATTTAATTGCAACCAGAGACCTAATTTTGTTTCTGAGGTTTACTTTTCCAATTTTGTATAAATAAGTAAGAAGATTTACTGTTATTTGCAGCAATGTTATAGAAATAGTTTGGCCATAAAACAGGTGTTTTAAAGATAGTTTGCTATCTTTGCACATCTGAGAGTATGTAAAGTAAAATTCAGTCAAGGCCAAGGTATGTAATCAGAAGTAAGGAGGAGGAGGAAGTCTAATTCTGCTGGTCAAATAGAGTGGAGGAGAATGGCAGTCAGACTAGAGCTTGGATAGTGCTTTTAAATATCATTACCACTAGCTGATTTTAGTAGGTTTCTGTGTTAAAATAGTTATTTGTCTGCCTCAGGAAACATTCTCAAGTCAGTTAATTTTGTTACTATGTGGAACTGTTTCTAATTTTTTTTTTTTGTCTTGAAAAAAAAGATCACAAGTTTCCTGTAAAGCTTCTATTTTTGCAAGTAAATCCTGCCTCTAAATTTTGTAGGTCCTTTGAGATTTTTATCTGACAGATATTAAGCGGCTATGCTGGAACTTTAATTCATTATCATCATTATTTATTACCTGTATCATTAAAAAACAAGATCATCTGTTGTGTATAATTATGACATGGTGTTTATGTAGAATATAAACTCTAGCTTTATTGTTTGCCTTTTAAGTGTTGGAAGGAAAAATTGAGGGATACAGAGAAAAGCAGTAAAAATAATTATAGGCCTGAAAAGCATTGTCTTGGATTTGGAGTTACATATTTTAAGGTGTGATTCAATAACTCAACTTCATCCATGATTCTTATGAAAAGAGAAAAACCTGTTTTAAAGAGTTATAAATATGGCACATCTCCATAAAAGAATGAGTATAATTGGACAAATTTCTTTCTAGATGAGGTTTGACACTCAGAGCTGCCTGATACTGATAGCAGTTAATTTTTAATTATTTTTAGAAATATGAAAGAATTGTCATTTAGCCATTCTTTGACTAAATATTTAAGTGCCTACTTTGATCCCATCATGACTTTATTTTCATATTTTTTATATTTCATTTGTTTCTAAATGAAATTTTTCGAATAGGTAGCCTCATAACTTTTTTGAATAGGTAGCTTCATAACTTTTTGAGCATCTCCAATTATTAAAGTGTGTCCCTGTTTCTTTTAAGTGAATGGAATTATGTATTAACATTTCCGTAGGCTGCCCACCATCCTACTTTACATCAAGAAATGAGGAAAGTACTTTGTTTCTTATAATTTTACGTTTAATAAAAATTGGTGATATGTTGTGGGAAATACTTAATGTTTTAGTAATAGCTACCTTTTTCGAAGATTGCAGTCCCCCCATTCTTGATCCTTCTACCTGATTATTTCTTCTTTCTTTCTCTCACTTTACTACCTTCTATGATATAATTCAGTTTATTTATGTTTATTGTTTGCTGTCTACATCTCTTTTCCCACATAGGGTCTTTGAATGCTTTAGTCTTTGTTTGGTTTACTGATAAATGCCAAGTGCCTGGAACAGTGTTTGGCACATATTTGTTAATCAAATGATTTATTTATTTATTTATTTATTTATTTAGGCTTTTAGAAGTAGAGGTACATTTCTTTTGGAGTAAAATACTCAGCTAGCAGACTTCAAAATATTTAGAGGCTTCAATTTATGGCAGTGTGGCAGATCAAATTTTAAAAAAGTTATTTCTTATGTAACATTAACAGTACTGGACCAAATAGTCAAAATATCTTTTAAATGCATAGTTGAGCTGATAAATAAAGAAGCTTCTCAGAGGTCAAAAACAAGAAATCTTGGATCCAGAGAGGTAAGCTAATGGAATACTGGTTGCTGTGCTGGAGGTACTGGTATTCTTGGAAACTTAAAGCTTTGGAATTTGCAGGGTGACTGTGGGGTGCTAGACAGAGTCTAGGAATCCAGGTGAGTAGTAAAATCCAGAGACCCTATATAAAAAACTCCCTGAAAGGGGTCAGTATGTAAACTAGGGAAAAAATTAAAAGTCTGTCCCACAGTGCAGAGGTGGAGAGAAATGTGTGGGTTGGGTTTAGTAGGAGTGAGGTAAGGGAGGGTTGCCTGTCTCAGCTTGACAGCTTGTTTTTTCATTGGAAAGGTAAAATGGTCTTCCTTGAGAAATTATATCTAGGAGTCCATTCTTGCCAAGAGTATAGTGAAAAGTCCCAGGTTGTTAGGACAGAGAAACCAAATCCTCCTGGAGAAATACAGGAATACCGATCTTAGAGAATTGACACAGGTAAAGTTTCTAGGAACAAGAACTCAAAATTAAAAAAAAAAAACACTTTCAGTAAGCCACAGTGAATTAATCAGCATTAGGTCAGACGTTCAGAAGTTGTGGATATTCTAGTTGTCAGATACAGAGTATAAATAAATGTTTAATATGTTCAGAGTATAAAAATATGGCTATGGAACAAGAGGCTATCAAAAATAATTAGGGAAGCTGATATTGAATATCAACTGTAATTGAAAAAAATTAGGCTGAATTCAGTATAAAGGAAATACTACATATTGGACAAAGTTTATTCTAGGCAGGCAAGCATGGTTCTGCATTAGAAAATCCTTTGATGTAATAATCCACAGTTTAAAACTAAAAACCCCATATCACTCGAAAATGTGCAGAAAAAGCATTTATTAAAATTCGACATTCTTTTAGGATACAAACTCATACCAGACTAAGGATAGGAGAGAAATTCTGTAACTTGACAAAGGGCATCTACAAAAAACCTACAGCAAACATCATAATAAAGACACATTAAGAATATTCCTTTAAAAATCAGCAGCAACTTGAAATTAAACAAACAAACAAATAAATAAAAATCAGCACTATAAGGATGCCTCTGTTACCCCATCTCTCCAGCATTGTACTGGTCATTATGGCAAGAAAAGCTACGAGGCTATAAGAAATGAACAAAATGGTTAGCCTTAGAGTCAGTGTGAACATTTTCATAGAAAATTCAAGTCCACGGATACATTTTTAGGATTTATAATAGTTAACAAGTTGCTGAATATAAGATCAATATAGTAAAATCAGTTCTATTACTCTAACATAGTGGCTTACAATAAGAAAAAGTAATAAAATTATTTCACAACAAAAAAAAGGTACCCAGGAATAATTATCAAAAGATGTGCCAAGATCTTTATTTAGAAAGTTATAAAAATGTATTGAAAGACATTAAAGAAGACCTAAGTAAACATGGGGACATTCCATGTTTATAGGGAGAAAGACTATATCTTGTAAATATATCAACTTGTCATTAATAAATTCATCGCTATTTCAGTAAAAACCCTGCAGGATATGGTTTGGTTTGTTTTTGTGGAACTTGACAAGTTAATTCTGAAATTTATTTGGAAAGCAGAGGGCCAAATATAGCCAAGATATTTCTGAAGACTGCTTGTCCTTCCTGATTTTAAGTTAATGTAAAACTTTAATAATTGAGTTAGTGTATTATTAGGGCAAGTATAGGCAAATAATAATGGGAGAAAATTGAGGCAAAAACAACTCTATATACATGGAAATCTGATATGTGACAGAGCTACTGTTATAAATCAAATACGGAAATGGAATGCTCTGTAGAGGGTGTTGAGATTATTATTTAGCCACTTTGAAAAAAATGGTTTCTTACCTCACACCATATATATATATAAAATTCCAGATGGATTAAAAACTTAATTGTGAAAGGGAAAACACACGCTTTGAGAATAAAATTTTAGAATATTTTATGATATCAGACTTTTTAAAACTGATGCCAAAAGCACAGTTGTCAAAGGAAAAAGTTAATAAATTTGTATTTAAATTAAGATCTTTTTTTGTTTACAACTAACAGAGAGTATAGAGGCTAGTCAGGAGTATACAAACAGAGGATATTTCTAACACGAACAATCGACAAAGGATTTTTTAATTGGAATAATATACGCACATGTATATATGTCAATGTACATATATATATCAATGTGAAAGAGATAAATGGGCAATAGCCATTTCATGGAAGAAAA
This sequence comes from Eidolon dupreanum, assembly GCA_028627145.1. NCBI lineage: Eukaryota > Metazoa > Chordata > Mammalia > Chiroptera > Pteropodidae > Eidolon > Eidolon dupreanum. The sequence goes on from CM053504.1 coordinate 63,123,301, forward strand.
ATGAATAGCCACTAAATATTTGGCAACAGAGAAATGCTAATCAAAACTACATTGACAAAATTATAAAACTTGGACAATATCAGGTATCTTATTGCAATGTTCTATGGCAGAGATCAGCAAACTTTCTGTAAAAGACCAGTAAATAGTAAATATCTTAGGCTTTGCAGTCCATACAGTCTGTTGCAGTTATTGAGCTTTGCTTTTGAAGCGCAAAATCAGCCATAAAGCATATGTAAACACATGGAATAGGTGTGGCTATGTTTACATAAAATTTTATTTATAAAAAGTAATTTGACAACCCCTACTCTATAGCACCAAAGTTAATGAATTATTAATACATCAACATGGACAAATCTTAATTGCTGGATTAGAAAGGTAGAACAAGGGTATAAAGGGTAAATATTTATGGGTTTTACTATAGTTAGTGGGACTTGAGTAATTTTGAATTCTGGCTTTGACAAAGTCTTGTGTGAGTTCAGCCAAATTACCTAACTTTTTAAAATGTCAGTATTCTTATCTGTAAGATGATAAGCATAATGTTATGTAGCTTATTGGTTTGTTTAAAAGTGCTTAGCGTATGTAAGTGCTTCATAATTATTGCTGTGCTTTCATTCTACAACTTTAACTTATATCTCTATTTAAAACAAAAAAAAAGATATCCTTTTTTGCTTTGGGAACTCTAGATATTTTTAATCTGGGCTTGCACTGCAAATGGCTAATGTGGTTAAAGTAAGGCTTGAAATGTCCTCAACCTGAAGTTTTGAGTACTGTTTCTTAGCGCAGTTTGTGAGATCTTATGTTTTAGTGTCATGTTGAAATCACCAAACTCACTGTGGCTTATGAAATACTTGTCAGCAGCTTCGGGTGTCACTTAACCTTCCTCTGTTGGCTTTAGCATTGTGGAGAACTCCTTTCTCAAGATTGTCTTCTTTTGGGTTTATGTGCCAGTCTCTAGATCATTCTCTAACCTCTCAGACCTTTCATTTCTCTAAATGTTTACATTTTTGCCACCATTAAAAAACTTAGGGCTCTTCAGTTTTAATGGAAGATAAAATTCATTTGAAAAGAATTGTTAGGGTAAATTTTTCAAATATAAAATCATCCATAGAGGAACGCCATACCCATAGATTCTGATTCATTTATGCTGGGGTGTGGTCTGGATGAAAAAAACCCATACCACAAAACTTCCTCTTTCATTTGAGCAGCAGTGACATATGAATGTAATGTATATGGCACATTGCAGGCATTTGTAGTTTCCTCCTCAATCTGTCTGCGCCTGCTGTGCTTTATACCTTTCTGTCAGACCATCTAGGATCCTTTATCACAAGTGTTCATATTGACTGTCTCCTAAGGATAGTGACATTGTCTAAGTCATCTTTGTTTTCCTAAGGTCTAGTGAAATGGCTTGGTATATAGTAAATAGGTACCTATAAAATTGAAGTTTAGTGAATGAATGTATTCCTTGATTTTGTTGACAAAAAAACCAGTGTTAGCAATATTTGGCCTGCTAAAGTAGGTGTTTAATCCATTTGAATTCTAATATAGCTTTTAGCTCTCTGAAACTTAAAAGTTATTTCTTTGTTTTAGCTTTGTATTTCAAAAAATTCAAATATATGTAAAAGAAGAAATAGTAAAATGAACCCCCTTAAACATGTACCCATCTTCCAGCCTGAACAAAGGTTAAGATTGGCAGCACAAGCCAAAGTATTTTAAAACAATATGAGAACCATATCATTTTACCTCTAACACTCTTCATTATGAGTTTTTTAAAAATGGGAATGATTTGAATATAGCCACAATACTGTTATCATTCCTGGTAAGACTGACCATAATTCCTTAGTACCATCTAATATGCAGTCCATATTTCTCCAGTGATTCCCAAAATGTCTTTTTGGGTTAGTTTGTAGATTCATAAGTCAAACATATCAAAAAAAAAAAAAAGAAAGAAAGAAAAAATCAAACACATCTACATATTGCATTTGATTTCTTTGAAAAAACTCTTATTAAGAAATAAAACAATAGCTAGTTTTTATTAATCCCTTTTCTCCTTTCTATTTTTTTTTAAAATAACTCCCTCAAGATTAGGGTTTTTTTTATAATAAAGCTATAAACTTTGCTATATCAGATAAAGTTTTCATCTCCTTGAAGACTGCTTTGCTGTTGTTTTTTTTAGTAATTAAGCACTTAGGTATGTAGAGCAGTACTTCAGTTAACAGCACAGCAAAATGCTAAACTGAAACTTGCAGTTAAATTTTACCGTATCCTCAGTACTGTTAGACTTTTCATGAAAGCTGTAAAATTATTTTATATTCATTAAAAAGTATATGCTCTTTGATAATATTTAAATATAATATCGTAAATATTTTATAGTTATTTTATGGTTATAAGAAGGAAGCTGAATCTAGGCTGTATCATAGTGTGTGTGTTCGGAAAATTTTGCTCATAGATGAACTTAATTCTTAAATTCTCTAAAGCCAAAGTGTAGAAAAGTCATTTGCAAAAATTTATTTTTTAGTTATGTTTCTATTGGTAATAAAGACAAATGTGCAACTGTTTAGTATATGTAAGAAGGAAAGGAAGCTAACCCAAGTGTTTAGAGTTTTAGGAGAATACAATTTTGGGAACTAGGTGGAATTTAAAAATAATGCAGAAAAATGTTTTGAGTTATTTCAGAGACTTTTCAACAATTTACTTGTTAACTTTTTATTACATTTTTAACTTCATCATGCAGTGTTTTTTATTCTGAGAGCAGGAAACAAATCCTATAATCTTTCCCCAAAGAGCTGAAAAAATATTCCAAGAAAAGGCACTTAAGATGTTATCTCCTAGTATGGATCTTAACTAGTATCAATGTAAAGCAGTCTGATACAAGGAGAAGACCGAATTAACGGAGTGAAGCCTAGAATAGCCATCACAGAAACAAAAGGCAAGGAACCAGAAAGTGGAGTAAAATCAGCAGGTGAGATTACAGCACAATCACTAAAGTTATAAGCTAAGATGTTAAGTGGTATTAGGATGAAAACAAATAAGAGAGAAACCAAATTAGTAAAAAAAAGAAAAACACAAAACAAAAACGATGTACCAAATTGCTGACTAGTTAAGGGAAGAAAATGAAGAGTATGTGTGTTTTGCAGTGTGTTTTATCTGTGATAAATCTATGAAGTAGAATTTATGACTAACTAGAGCATTGTCTTTCTGTAACATATTAATAAATGAACAAGTTTTTTCCCCCCACATGTTAACTAAACATTACAGGTTATTGGGCCAAAATCTACCTTCATCCCAAATTTCTGTTTGTATTAGTCTGTCAAGTAAAATTTATAACTTGTTAGATTTCAAAATGTCACTTTAATATCAGGTAACATCAGGCAGTGTTTTAAGTGAAGTAGTTCTCAAAAGAACCTTCATTTTTGCAATTGTAAAAGAAAATTTCATCTTAGGCTGCTAGTATCCTTTGATATTTTTCTTCCTTTTCTCTTCCCAGATGATACTTTTCCTGGAGGAGGAAAAGTATGGCAGTGAACTTTGGGGAATGCAAGGAGTAGGAAAAATAGGAAAAGGAAATTTCCATTTAGTCTGCAAATTGTTTTGGGTCTTTCTCATCCCTAGCCCAGAGCCAAGAGACTGTGGTATCTTACACTCTTGTTTGTTACCCAGACTGGCAGTAGTAGTGCTGGTAGTATTGTAACTGTTCTTTCAGAGTGTGGTTGGCCAGTTTTTAGTGTGGGGATGGAAAAACAAATTTTTCTCCTGCCTTTCTAAATTCTGCTGGCAGGACTAATCAAATTAACAAGAGAAAATGTCCAAATTTACTACATATCATATGTGGGCGCCATAAGAATATGAGAGCTAAGGACAGGTTGAGCAGTTGCGTTTCTGTGCAATTCTGGATAAAAAAGAGGGTTCAGGAAGGCATCTAGGGTTTCAAAGGGAAAGCAGGCAATTCGCAGGATGGAAAGAACAAAAATCCTTGCCAGGCCTCCTCAACAATTGGACACAGAGGGGAGTCCAACAAACAGGCTTCACTAGAGTTCTCCATGTCTGCCACATTTAGGTGATGCTCCCTTCCTTTAAGTAGGTTTTGTTGTTGTTGTTGTTTATTTTGTTTTTTAAATCTGAATTCCTTCAGGCAGGTAAGGGGGAGAATACAAAGTTCTTTCTGAGTCTTTTGTTTTTTAATAACCAGCTTAAAATCAGTATCCCAAAAGGCATATTTGTGGGTGGCAAACTCTGGTCTGCCTCACTAGTGAATTCTTTATCCACTCTGGCCACCTTATAAAGTATACATGTTGCCTTTACATTTTGGCTTGATGTGTTGGCTAACAGTTGTCTATGGGTAACATTTGAGAATCTTTTTAAAATCTGAGATATAAAAGGTATTTTTTCATATAAGGAAATTGAAATATATATAAACAGTATAGAAGCAGAAGAAAAGGAACAATCATGAATCCATCTTTCCCCCATGTCATAACATTTTCCTGTATTTGCTTCTGTGTCAGTTAACATCTACAAGACCCCTGCACCCCTACTTCCTCCAAAAAAAGTTCATTAAAGAGAGCTTTTTCCTCTCGGGATATGGCCACTGTGTGGTCATCAAGGACCCTCTCCTTTTATCTTTCTGCTTTGCAGTCTTTAGCTTGTGGCTTTATTTCTCAGGTGATCTATGGTCGCAAAGAAGGTCCTTGCAACTCCACCCTTGTGTTCACATTCTGGGCAGCAGAATAAAGAAAAATTAAGGCAAAGGGGCCCATGTCTCATTGTAGCCAGTCCTCTTTCAATACTTTTCCATAGTCCGATCCAATGATTTCAGATTTTAACTTATTGGCCACCTTAATCTGCAAGACAGGCAAGGATATGTAAATTACCAGTCTGAGTGATGCAGCAATTTGAGTCATAAGAAGAAGAAAGTAGATAGTAGGTGAGCAACTTGTAGTATGCCATGATTTAGATCTTTCATATACAAAAGTTCCAATATAGTTGAAGCTCTTCCCTCCCACCTGAGAAATAACCATGATATGGATTTGGTATATTATTCTCAGGAATGTTTTTCTATTTTTTTAATATATGTTTGTGTCCATGCACATGTCTGAAATTTATATGTTTTAAAACTGTGTGTAATGGATTATACTGCACATATGCTTCATATTGTTTTTTTGCATTCAACATTGTTTACGCATATTGATGCATATAGTTCTAGTTTAATTTTAACTGCTATATAGTATTCTGTTACATAGTTCATTTATCCATTTTCCTCTTAATGTACATTTAAGAGGAGGCAATACTTCCCAACTCATTTTATGAGTCATGTTTCACCCTGATACCAAAACGTGGTAAAGATAACACAAAAAAAGAAAACTACGGACCAATGTCTCTCATGAACACAGATGCAAAAATTCTAAATAGGATACTAGCAAACTGAATAGAGCAACATATTAAAAAGATTATACACCACGATCGAGTGGACTTTATCCCAGGGACACAGGGATGGTTCAACATAAGCAAATCAATTAATGTGATACACCACATAAATTAAAAAATAAGAATCATATGATCATATCAGTAGATGCAAAAAAAGCCTTCAACAAGATACATCACCATTTGTGATCAAAACACTTAACAAAATCAGTATACAAGGAAAATACCGTAATATAATAAAGGCCATATATGACAAGCCCTCAGCCAACGTTATACTTAATAGTGAAAAACTAAAAACCTTCCCTCTAAGATCAGGAACAAAGCAAGGTTGTCTACTATCGCCGCTGTTATTCAATATAACATTGGAGGTCCTAGCGAGTGCAGTCAGACAAAAGAAAGATATAAAAGGCATCCAAGTAGGAAACGAAAAAGTCAAACTGTCACTATGCGGATGACATGATTCTCTATATAAAAAACCCTAAAGACTCCACAAAAACACTACTAGAAACAATAAGCAAATACAGCAAAGTCTCTGGATACCAAATCACGTTCAAAAATCCATAGCGTTCCTATACTCTAATAATGAAGCATCAGAAAAAGAGGTAGAAACAAAAATAATAAAGTACCTAGGAATAAATTTAATGAAACATGTGAAGGACCTGTATAATGAAAGCTACAAGACCCTGTTAAAAGAAATTGAAGAAGATACAAAGAAATGGAAAGATATTCCGTGTTCTTGGATTGGAAGAATCAACATAATTAAAATGACCACATTACTAAAGCATTATACAGATTTAGTGCAATCCCCATCAAAATCCCATCAGCATTTTTAAAAGAAATGGCACAAAAAATCATAAGATTTGTATGGCAGCACAAAAGACCCCGAATTGCCAAAGCCATCCTGAGAAAAAAGAACAAGGCTTGAGGCATCACTCTGCCCGACAGTAATCAAAACGGCATGGTATTGGCAGCAGAACAGACACACTGACCAGTGCAACAGAATCGAGAGTCCAGAAGTAAACCAATATTTATATGGTTAAATAATTTTTGACAAAGAAGCCAGAAATATACAGTGGATAAAGGAAAGCCTCTTCAATAAATGGTGCTGGGAAAACTGGAAAGCCACCTGCAAAAGAATGAAACTAGACTATTGTCTATCACCATATACCAAAATTAACTCAAAATGGATCAAGGACCTAAATATAAGACCTGAAACAATACAATGCATAGAAGAAAACATAGGAACTAAACTGAAGGACCTTGGACTTAAAAAGGATTTTATGAATTTGACCTCAAAGGCAAGGGCAGTAAAAGCAAAATAAATGAATGGGACTATATCATACTAAAAAGCTTCTGCTCAGCAAAAGAAATCATCAACAAGGTAAAGAGACAGCCATCTGAATGGGAAGATATATTTGCAAGCAACACCTTCGATAGGGCCTAATATCCAAAATATACAAAGAACTCATATGACCCAATAACAACAAAAAGACAAACGATCCAATCAAAAAATGGGCAGAGGACCTGAACAAACACTTCTCCCTGGAAGACATACAAATGGACAACAAATATTTGAAAAGATGCTCAATGTCACTAGCTATCAGGGAAATGCAAATCAAAACCACAATGAGATATCATCTCACACCTGTTAGCATAGCTATAATCAAGAGGACAAGTAATAACAAATGTTGAAGAGGATGTGGAGAAATAGGAACCCTCATATGCTGCTGGTGGGACTGCAAATTGGTACAGCCACTATGGAAAACAGTATGGAGGTTTCTCAAAAAACTAAGAATTGACCTACTTTTATGATCCAGCAGTTCCTCTACTGGGTATTTACCCCAAAGACTTGAAAACCCATATCCGAAAAGATATTTGCACACCGATGTTCATAGCATCATTATTCACAGTGGCCAGGACATGGAAGCAACCGAAGTGTCCTATGATAGATGAGTTGATAAAGGAGCTATGGTACATATATATACAATAGAATATCATTCAGCCACAAAAAAGAATGAAAGACTGCCATTTGCGACAACATGGATGGACCTTCAGATAATCATGCTAAGCAAAATAAGCCAGACATAAAATGTTGAAAATCATATATCACTTATATGTGGATATAAACCTAAAAGCATCAAATGAGCAGGACAAACAAACAGAGACTGTTGGACATGGACAATGGACTAGTGTGGTTACTAGAAGGGAGGAGGGAGAGGGGAAGGTAGACAGGGGAAAAAAAAAATTTAAGTCATTTCTTCAATTAAAAAAATTACAGAGAAAGAAAAAAAAGAAAAAGAAGAAATTGATACTTTTTTTGGCCTTTGGTAACAGTGCTGCAGTCTTTGTATAGATCTCTATATACATATGTGCAAGAGAGTTTCCCCAGGGTATCTCCCATATTTACTTTTTTTAAGACTATTTTTTAGAGGAGTTTTAGGTTTACAATAAAGTTGAAGTACTGAGATTTCCATATACTCTTTGCCCTGACACATGCATGGCCTCCCCCAGTTATCAGCATCACTCACCAGTGATACTTTCTTTTAAAATCAAGGATAAACCTATAATGACACATCATAATCAAAGTTCATAGTTTACCTAAGGGTACATCTTGGTGTTGTACATTCAGTTGTTGATCCAATGTATAATATCATATCCATTATTATAATATCATACAGAGTATTTTCATTGCTCTAAAAATCCTGTGCTCTGCCTATTTATTCCGGACTCCCACCCCTGGCTGCCACTGATCTTTTTAATGTCACCATAATTTTGCCTTTTCTAGAATGTCATGTACGGTGGGATCAAACAGTATATCACCTTCTCAAATTGGTTTCTTTTACTTAGTAATATGTATTTCTAGTTCCTCCATGCCTTTTATGGCTTGACATTTTGCTGAATAATATTCCATTGTCTGGATGTACCACAGTTTATTCATTTGTAACCTAACCTTCATATATTGAATGACATCCTGGTTAATTTCAAGTTTTGACAATGAATAAAGCTACTGTAAACATCCGTATGCAGGTTTTTATGTGGACAAAAGTTTTCAACTCCTTTGAGTAAATACCAAGGAGCATGATTGTTGGATGGTATGGTAAGTGTATGTTTAGATTTGTAAGGAACTGTCAAACTCTCTTCTAAAGTGGCTTTACCATTTTGCATTCTCATCAACAATGGATGAGAGTTCTTGTTGGATAAGAGAGAGTTTCTCACTAGCACTTGGTATCGTCAGTGTTCCAGATTTTGGCCATTCTAATAGGTGTGTCGTGGTATCTTGTTGTTTTAATTTGCATTTCCCTGATGACATATGATATGGAGCATCTTGTCATATTCTTATTTGCCATCTGTATATTTTCTAGTGAGGTTGCTTTCACTTTTAACTTTTCTGAATCCTTACGTTTTTAGTGTTTGTCTCATAAATAGCATACAGCTTTCAGTAAAAAAAATTTCCAATCAGACAATTTATCTTTTAATGGATATATTTAGTCTTTTTCTCTTAATTTAAATTACTTATGTTTTGAGATTTATTCCTATCATTTCATTTTCTGCTTTCTATATTTGTGTGTGTTTTTTTTTTCATTTTAAATTTCCTTGCAGTTTTCTTTTGAATTTATTGATTTTCTTATTCCTCCTTTTTTTTAACTTTTGATTTCTAAGTTTTACACATTGTTTTTACTTAATTAGATGATACCTTTTATTTTCAGTAATATTTGATCCTAAGAAGTTTAAAGTAAATTAAATATTTCTACCCTAAATACAACCTTAAAATGCTTTCATTTCAGTTACCTTTATTTCTTCTTGCATGGTATTGTTTTCTGGTATTTTCATTCATTTAACAAATAATTTTTGATCTCTTATACTATTTCAGATGCTATAGTAATAGCATTAAAATAAAGTCTCTGCCCTCAAGGAGCTTACAGTGTAATTAATAAACTGATATATGTGTATGTATGTATGTGTGTGTGTGTGTGTGTGTGTGTGTGTAAATTACTGTTTGGTGCTAGAATGGAAGGTACGGCATTAGAAAGGGATGACTGATGGGGTGGAGATGCTATTTTGTATGAGTTTCTGCTGTCTTTAGACATTTCATGTGATTTTTAGGGCTAAAGTATGAAAAACATTCTTATGCTGGAGGAGCTTGTAGTCTAACCAGAAAGTTCCAGAATACAGACATGGGAGTCATTGGCACCAAGTGGGTGAAGCTTTCAAACTGCTGAATTTCCAGGGAGGGTGTGTAGAGTATCAAGCAACCTGAGGGCAGATCCAGGGGAGAGGGGATGAGCCAGGAAAAAATGACTGCGAAGCATGGTCAGAGAAGTTGAAGGACAAGAAATGTCCCTGGGATCCAAGGAAACAAGAGATTATATTTTATGTACAGCCTGCCTATTCCTAAAATAATTTAAGAGTCTGAGATATCAAGTAGAATGAGTCTGAGAGGTTAGTCTTGGTAGTTAGGGCATTAGAGCAACTTGATCAACAAACGATTTCTTTGAAGTGAAACCAGACTACACTGGGTTGAGAGGCTGAGAAATTAGAAATAAGAAGTAAAGACTACTTGTTCAGAAAGTGGAAAAGGAAAGAAGAGTGATCATTTGAGAAGAGGGCAACATTAGCACTCAGGGCTAAGGTTGGTGTTTTGGCAAAAATATAGACCAAACTTTGGAGACTTTGAGGGCTCTATGGCCAGAAAATAGCATAGACCCCTGGCCTGTTGGAGGTTCTTACCTGATCCTTTATTTGCCCGAAACTGCTCCCCACGATCCTTGGGGTTTTCCATCATTGATGGTGGCAGTGAATTTCCTAGTGTCAGAGTTCATGGTTGAGAGGAAAGATGTAAATTTTCTGAAACCACAGTGTTCTGTTGTAGTGATTTGGCATTTATATTCAAGAGATAAAAGCGAAAACATGGGAAGGCTTCCCCTGATCATTTTTCTTCAAACTCCTTAGCATGATAGTTAAGATTTGCCATGTTCTGAACTCAACTCCCTCAACTGTATCTCCCAGATTTTCTGTTTGTTGTCCATAAGAAACTCCCTGCATTTTCCTACCTACCTATTTTAGCTCACAGTTTTGTTCACCTGAAAGATCTTTTTGCCTTTTTCTAACTCTAATCAATTCCCCAGTCATCCTCTTGTACCACTTTCTTTTCTTTGTTCATTTATAGCCTCGCATAACTTGGAACCTGTCACAAAGATATAAAGCATTTTGTAAATTGTGAGGTGCCACATAAATTTACCTGGTTACCTCTGCCCCTAAACTACAAGCTTGTTAAGGACAGGGACTGAGCCTTTTTATACATATGAGATTACTTAGCATAGTGTCTAGCACATGTTTGATATTAAAGTTTGATGGATTAGGGCTATGTGATTAAGATAAATTAAATAATGCTGTGTCTAAGATGGGCATGTTATACCAAGTTCTAGTTTGTAGCTATTAAATTTTTACTGAAATTCAGCTTCTGTGCACTCTCCTGTAAAAGTAGACTCCTTAATTTGGATTTCTAAGTAATTCATATCTCATTTTTTTCTTCATGGGATACGTGCCTATCTAAATCAATAATCGTAGGTTGCTGGGTGGTAAACTGGGATGTTTTTGACTATAATAGCACATTACCTAAACAGTGAGGGCTTTATCATCTCACATAACTAGAAGTCCAGATATAGGGGATTTCAGGGTTGGTCTGCTCAATGACTCCATGGGTCCCATGTGCTTTCCATATTTATCCTTTGTCATCCTCAGCATGTTGATTTCCCTCATGACCTCAAGATGACTGTAGCACTTCTATACAAACAAAATCCAAAGGTGGAAAAGTATAGTTTTTCCTTTAGCATCTCTATGAGGGAGCATAACTTTTTCTGAATGCTTCCCAACAGACTTCCCTTCAGGTCCCATTGGTTGAAATTTGGCCACATGAATTGGTAAGAGGACTAGAACAGCTCTGGTTGGCTTGAACCAATCAAGAATAGGTAGTCTAACAGAGAATGATCACTTGAATTCAATTGGGGGTCTAATGGTATAAAAAAACATGGGGACTGAGGGTGGGATAAGGAACAAACAATATCTGCCACAGATGCTATTTATGTGTTTTTGGCCTGCCCATCAGGAAAGTTAATATCCTCATAGATTTCTAAGAGGAGGCAAGACAGTATTTCCACTGAACTTGGTGTTGGATCTCAATAATACTCTATCGATTCACTCGTTCATGTAATAGACCTTAACTGAACACTTATTGTGTGCCAGGTATCATACTCAATGTTGGGGAAATAGACATGGCCCTCGCTCTTAGGTGGAGACTGGCCTTTAGTCCAGTGGAATAGGGTGGCTGAGATGACGGGGCAGGACAGAGTTACTCTGTAATAAACTGATTTTAGGAAATTTATTTTTCAACAGGAGATGTGGGACATATGGATTTGGAATATGAATTCATTTGAAAAACCACTTTGGGGTAAGTTGATAGTGGGAGTGAATGACTTCAGGGTTGTACTTTAAATTAGGGTTTGTTCTTATAGCTTTATAAATTTCAAACTTTTGTTGATTGGACTTTATGCCTCATACATACACAAGAAAATGGCTTGTACTAAAATCTCAGTTTAGTAATTTGAGAAATTTAACCATCAAGCATAAAGCATAGCCCAGTACTAGTAAATTAGTACATTCACTTCTCATAACCGAGGTTAATTTGAAGACCAGGTTTAGAAATAAAAAGTACTTAATGTATAGGGTTTAACCTGCTTGAGCTTACTCAATAATTCTGTCATATGGGCTAGATATTACTCATAGAGCCAGTGTTGAAGATATAGGGTTAAACTTTGTCTCTGAGCATCTTTTTCCATTTTTTCAAATGGCTGTTTGAATTCTCATTGCATAAGTACAACTATAATAGGTTCCTGATTTTTTTGTTTCATTTAAGATAGTGCCTCTAGAAATACTATTTAATATTTACTGAATATGTACTGTAGTATCTGAGTGTGTTGTGCATTTGATTTAGTGTAATGGGACTATGAGGTGGGTATATTTTTCTCAGAGGAATAAAGAAGTCTATGTTTATGTAAATAAAGTAACACTGTAGGATCACGTAACTGATAAGTGTTGGAATTGAAATTCGAACCCAAAGAACTTAATAGACTCTCATTTCAGTTTTAATATCCTGTGTGTTGGGAGTTCCCAGAACCACCCCCAGGTTCATTATTGACTAGGAGGACTCAGTATTCAGCATGTAGTCATAATAATGGCTAAGATTTAGTACAGTGAAAGGATACAAAGGGGAAAAGTACATGGGGTGAAGTCTGGAGGAAACCATGCACAAACTTCAAGAGTCTTCTCCCAGTGGAGTCATTCAGGATGTGTTTTATTCCTCTAACACTGAATTGTGACAACACATGTGAAGCGTTGTCAACCAGGGAAACATTGGGTCTGGTTTTGGAGGCATGCTGTGCCTTGCATGTACCAAAATTTCAGAATCCAAGAAGGAAAGCAGGGATTGTGCATAAACTATATTGTTTGTAGAGTTGAGGCACACCTATCATTTAAGATAAGTTTTATCAATGTAGGAAACTGTTTTTCATTCAAATTTCCAGACTCTAGCCAGGGGCCAGCCTTGCAACCAAGCCTTTATAAGGATAGAAGTCTCAGGCCTGCAGTGTTAACTTTTATCCTGTACACTGATTTATTCATTTAAAGAGATTGTAATTATGATCATTTAGCTTCTGAAAAATATGAGAGAGGTAGGTGATGGTCAACCGAATTCTTTAATGGTGTTTGTTCTGCGGGTCTCATGACTGCCACTGGTTTGATTTGCTGGAAGGAATCACACAACATACGTTGTATTCACAGTTAAGGTTTATTACAGCAAAGGATACAGTGCAGGAACAACAGGAAAAGAATATGTATAGGTGAATGCTAGAGAGAGATCAGGTACAGAATTCTAGTCTTTCTGCTACAAGGATCACATGGACACAATTTTCTCTCTAGCTGTGAATGATAGAAACATGTACAAAGTGTCTCTGGCCAGGGAAGCACGTTAGTATTACTGTACAGAGTTCTTATAGGAAGCTGGTCACATAGGCACATTCCTGCCATATGGCCAGCCCTGGTAACTAAAACTTAGGACCCAGAACAGATACCAGGTACACATCATAAATCTTGATTATTTTAAACAATGCTAAACATCCTTAACCAGTGACTGTGAACATTTCAGGAGCTTAGTTCTCAGTTTGTCCAGAAGTCATTGCCATGACTTCAGGCATCCCCCAGAGATTAGCAAGGACTGAGTAAAATAGACCTGCTTTGTTAACTCCTTCCTCATAGTATTGTACATGAAATATTGTTGCATTTCACAAATGCATTATTTAATGCCAATATGATAGAAGTTTAGAATAACATTCTAAACTTAGAAAAAATAGATAGTAGAAATAGTTGACAAATTTCACTTATCTGAGAAGTTTGTAGATTCTTTTGAAGATTTATATAACAGTGACTTTTACATTTCCAATTTTTGTCCACAAGTAGTTGTATTATATCCAGGTATATGTTATGTTAAAGAGCAATAGAAATATGAACTTAAAACAATTAAATCAAGATATTACAGAATTACCCTTCCCTTTATGAAGGCCTTCCTTGTGAGAGGCTTTGAAACACAATGGTTTCTCTTTTTTTACAGAATTTGTAGATTCAAAAAAATACCAGTTTTGCAGAAAGAGATAACTCGTAACTTATGAATATCCAGATTCTAGGATTTGAAACCAGTCTTTACTACTTTATTTGTTGCTGTTTGAGACCTGCTTTATATTATGCAGAAAAGAAAGACAACATAGATGGGTAAAATTCTATGCTTGAAAGTGAGAAGTTCTAAGTTAACAAAGTTAAATAGCTTTCCTTATTGCAGAACTTCACAGAAGCTTTAGTGCGATAATATACAGGATAAATCTCCCAGGGCAAATAGAATATATACCACTCTCCTAATTAATTTGACCATGAAATTTTTTTAGTGAGATCTCTCAGCTTTGGGCCCTGCAGTAATGGTATTCTTTAGAACAAAACAGAAGGCCAGCGGGAAGCCATATAAGGGTTTCAGGTAAAGAAGAGAGAAAAAAAAAAGTATAGAAAAAACTTATTTTAAAGAAAATCTTGTTGCAGACAGTTTAATATCTTATACTGCTTTCTGATAAAACCTGTTTAGAAACTTCCCTATCTGGATATCTCTTTATTGCCAGGTTTCCTCAATTGATGTTTCTCTTTTGTAATGTGAATGACCAGCCAGTCTCTTAAAACTGGTGATTAACAGTGTGATAAGATCTTCCCTGGTGTGGATCGATGCCTTCATGCTTGTACCATACACAGTTCCTGACATGGTATCAAGAACTTAGTTGGCCAGGACTTGGCAAATATCCAGAGAGCATGTAATGAGTTATGACTCTAAAATACTGAAACTTTTTTTTTAAGAAACAGCAATATAGTAGACATAAAAGTTGTTTTCAAAATTATGTCATTTTGAAAAGCACTTTCAAAACTTAACTTTTAGACTTGAGTTTAACTCCTCATCACCAGCTTCTCTTTTATGACCTTTATGATTTTTAAAATTTATTTTCTCAGAACAGTGGAATTGTTCCACCATAGACATGTAAACACCACTAGATTTCTTTTGTAGTGGGTGGAAATCATTTTAAGTAATTAAATGGTCATCATAGCTAAGGAAGGCCAATGGATCAAGAGTAGCCAAGATACTCCTTAAAAAGTAGTGAAAAGTGAGAAGGCTTGCTTTACCATACATCAATAATTATTATAAAGCTGTAATAATTAAGACATCAGTGTAGTGTAGAGATAGACAGATAGACCCATGGAACAGAACATGACCCAGGAAACCTGGTTTGTGACAAAGTTATCATTGCATACTGTTAGGGAGAGGATGAATTTCCATAAATACTATTGGGACAGTGGGTTATCCACATGGAAGAAAATGACATTGAAGCTTTACTTACACCTGAAGTGTAAAACTGTAAGATATTTAGACATTGAAACATTTTTTAAATGATCTCTAGATAGATAAGAACTTCTTAAGATAGAAAATGTTAACCATAAAAGACACCTCTTAATAAAATAAACTATAAACTGGGAAAATATACTTGAGTACGTATACTGACACAAGATTGGAATAGAGACTGTAGAGAGATCTTTACAAACTAATAGGAAAAAGTCAGAAGAACCCACCCAGTAGAAAAGGGGACAAAACTTCAATAGACACATTAGAGAAGAGGAAATGGAATAGCCACTTAGATAAGAGATGGTGGGGAGGTTCAAATTAAAAGTACATTAAAATACCAACTACATACCCACAAAATTGTGAAAAAAAATAAAAAGTCTGACATCATTAAGTGTTGCCAAAGATATAATACATCCATAGCTCTAATTTTGATTTCTGTTTGCTTCACCCACCTGGGAAAACAAATTGGTCATATTTAGTCATATTTAAAATATGCATACCCTATGATCTAATACCCTCTAAGGATATACTTTAGATCAGAGATTGGTGTGGTGTGACAACTCATAGTTAAGAAAGGTTTTTAACATTTTTTAAATGGTTAAAGTTTTTTAAATAATATTTTTAATTGTAATGTGAAAAATACATGAAATTCACATTTCAGTGTCCATTAATGAAATTTTATTGAAACACTGTCACATTTACTTGTTTATATATCTTTTATGCTGCTTTTGTGATACCAGAGTTAAGTGGTTGGAACAGAAATCTTATGTCTCACAGGTCCTAAAAATATTTACCATCTGGCCTTTTTCAGAAAAAATATGCTGACCTCTGCTCTAAATAAATAATCTTGCACGTGTGTACCAGGAAACATGCTTAGGAATGTTTATGGCAGTACTGCTTATAATTACAGAAGCCTAAAAAGACTCAAATATCTGTTAAGAGTAGAACAGATAAATTGTGGTATACTAAGCCAATGGAATACTCTTCAGTAGTGAAAATCAATCAACTACAACTACATACAACATATAGATGGATCTCAGGAACACAGTATTACAGTGTTAGAAAATAAGCAAGTCTCAGATTTTTCCATTTATAAGCAAGTCTCAGATTTTTCCATTTCCATTTATATTTGTTCAGAAACAAATATAAACAAGGTATTGTTAAGGATACCAGTAAACTAAAACTATTAGGAAAAGGTAGGATGATAAATTCAGAATAGAAGCTGCCATTGAGGAGCTTGGAGAGAAATGGGATTGGAGAAGGAACATTAAAAGTGATGTTCTTATTCTTAAACAGCGGGGGGAGGGGGAGTGGGGGGAAGGAGTGGGTCCTGTGTTGTGATCCTTTATTTCTATGATGAGTTTTATACATACTTATGATATTTGATATGTTTTTGTGATTCGGGTTACTAAAAAGTATCTTTTTAAATAGTATAGTGTACCTCAATGTATAATTGTTTATGACTAGTAGAAGAGAGCCTCATCAGTGAACTAGAATCTGCTTGATTTTACCTGTAAGTTCCACTTCCTCACCCCCTACCATCCCAGGTGTTCTGGTTGTGTCAGGAACCCAATTCCAGCTCTCTTAAGCAGAAAAGGGGACTAATAGAAGGAATCCTGATTTTCACAAAAGCCAAGGAAGAGTCACGGTCTTGGTCACCATCAGGACCCTCTGCTTCTTGTTCTGTATGCCTTTGCCTGTCCTCATTTTCTTGGACTGCAGGCAGACTTTCTCTGAGTGTTGGGCAGTTGTGGCTGACTACAGTCCTAGATGTATAGGCTTCCAGCTCTCTGATTCAAGAAGCCAAGTGGGGAGGTCCTGTGGTTGGCCTGGCTGGATCATTTGATTGTCTTGTGGCCAGAGGGCTGAGTTTGTTACCAGAAGAAACTCTTGAGGAAGCTATTTCTGTTTATAACCATTTTATGTCTAGTCTTTAAATGTAAAACAATATGTGGCATTTTGACATAGCTTTGTGAATATCGGGGCTTTTGTGAAGTGACCATTAACATTTATTGTTGCCTAAGACGTGATGCTTAGTGGTTGGGGTAGGAAGAGGGATTAGAAATGTCTGTTGAGCATATTAGTTTAATTTTTTAAAAAAAAAATCAGAATACAGCATGACCATGAAGATCTCTCATGCTACCCCTTTATAGTCACACCCATCCCTTTCTTTACCCCTGATGAGGACATTTAAGACACTAAATGAGGCAAAATAGACATTACAAACTTGTTTTAAAATGTAATGCATCTACTCAATTCTGAATGACTGGAAAAACACTTGTTGGTAGTAGTGTTTAACTGGAATTAGGGTTTATAAGTGGTTTTGTTATTTTTTTTTCTTTTTTACTTATCCATATTTGCTAAGTTCTTTGCATTGAGCATGTATTATTTTATAATTAAGAGAAATATAAACTTTCAAAGGTATTGCTAGAAATTAAGTCGATTTATTGTGTTAGAAACTGACAGTCCGCTCAAGATATCAAACATTGAATGCTCTACATTTCAGCCAGTAAATTTTATAGGAGCTTATACCATGAGTGTCCCAAATGATAAATGTGATCTACCAGCCTCTAAACTTGGAGTAATACCTGGGAAATAGAGTTAGTGAATATTCACATTTATATGGAATGTAGACGTCAATTTATGCAGGAGTTTTGAATTGGTTTTGTATAATTTTTTGTTAAATACTCAGGTAGAATGAGAATATGCTAATGCCTTCAAATTTGTTATGGGGGGCGGGGCTAGGCCTTCTCAGTGCTAAATTTAATCAGTAACATCACTCCACTCAAAGACAGTGGCAAAAATGTTGGCCTAAATACTTTATTAGAAGGTGGAGACTATAATATTGAAACATAAGGGTCTATAGCCATACTTACCTAGCCAGAAGGTAATAGGCCATAATTCATGCTACATTGTTTTTAACAACTTTGGCTTCAGTTTTTTTTTGTTATCAGATTTACTTTTGTTGTGGTATAAGGTAGGATATAAGTTTGTTTTACCATATAGATAGCCATTTGTCCCTGCAGCAGTTTTCTACTCTGGTTTGTAATAGTACCTTTCCAATTTTCCACACATGTATGGGTTTGTTTTTCTGCATGGTTTTAGATAGTTTTGCTTTATAATAAATCCAGTCCCCCAAACCTTCATTTGTGTTTTGATTAGAATTATATTACATTATAACGTTACATGTCAATTTTACCTCAGTAAAAAAAATTGTAGATTCATTCTGGGAAGAAGCTGAGTTTTTTCCCTGAACATGGTATATCTATTCTTTTATCTTCTTTAATAAAGCTCCACAATTTATCTTGCACATATTTTGTTCAGTTTATTCCCAAATACTTTAGAGTTTTTATAGCTATTTTGAATGTGATTTGTTTTCCTTTATATGTTCTAATTAGTTACTATTACCATACAGGAGCTTGATTAACATTACATGTTCATCTTGTATTCAGCGTGTAATGAATACATGAATTGGCTCTAATGGTTTATCTATTGATTCTTTTAGAATTTCTGTGTAGAAATCATGCTTTCTGCTAAGATAATTTTGTCTCTTTATTTCCTAATTCTCAATTTTTTTTCTTAATGCTTAGACTTCTAGTACAATGTCAGATTGAAGTTAGTATGTATAATTTATCTTATTAATGTTACAGAAATGCACCAGAAGTTCCACAATTAAATAGTTTATTATAGGTTAAAGAATTTTCTCTCTAGTCCCAGTTTGCTGTTGAAGTTCTCTTTTGATGAGTAACAATTTACTTTTAAACTTAATGGCTTTAACAATAGACATTACCTTATTTTTTCTTTGGGTCAAGAATTCAGGGGCAGCTTAGCAGGGCGAGACTTAACTCAGGAACTTTCAGGATGTTGCAACCAAGATGTTGGCTCACTTTAAGACTCGACTGGGTGTGCTTCCAAAGTGGTTCACTTCCATGCCTGGCAAGATAGTACTGGTTGTTGTCAGGAGGCTTTACTTTCTTAGTTTGTGGACCCTCTCAGTAGGGATGCTTGAGTGTACTGATATGGCACTGGATATGTGATCTGAGAGAGAGCTAGGAGGAAGTGTATTTAATGGCCACCCTTAAAATCACACATCCTTACTTCCACCATATTCACTAGGAGGAAAATTACGATCCACAAACACTATTTTGTGTATTGATTTTTTAAAAA
This sequence comes from Eidolon dupreanum, assembly GCA_028627145.1. NCBI lineage: Eukaryota > Metazoa > Chordata > Mammalia > Chiroptera > Pteropodidae > Eidolon > Eidolon dupreanum. The sequence continues at coordinate 63,142,865 of CM053504.1, forward strand.
GTCTGTCTGCCCCCACAAAGTTGCATGAGAGCAGGGGCTTCCATCTGTATATCTTTACCTTATACCTCTCTCCTTTGAGCCACAAACTTTTGTATGCAGCAGCTGTGGTTAACATCTCTCCTTGAAGGTATCCAAGGTAGCTCATATTCAATGTGCCCAATATCAAATTTATATTTCTTCCCTTCCAAAAATAATCTTCTTTTACTGGTTCCATTTCTATGACTGGGACCACTCTGCATCCAGTTGTACAAGCCAGGATTTCCTTCTCTTTCTCCCATCTAATTCTTAAATCTCATGGAGTTTGTCCCTTAGTATTTTAAATCTGCCCACTTTTATCCAGGTCCCTCTTCCCTCACATCAGTTTCTTCCTTTGCCTTCCATCCACTGACTTTTCAGTGTTGGGCTCCTTGCTATAGTTCTTTAGCTGCTCTCTGCCCAAAATGCTTGTTTTCCCCTCAAATCATGTCTTTCTCAGGGAATCCTTTTGACAAAGTTAGGTCTCTTTATTACAAGTGTGTATAATGAGGTGCACCTCCCTTCAAGCAGTTTCACATTAGTCACATTTATGTGACTAATGACTACTTTCCTAGAGCCAGCTCTAAACTTTATAAGGACAGGGAGTTAGTGTATTTTGTTTATTTTTGTATTCCCTGCATTTGACACATTCCCTACATTTACTGAGTCTGTGTTTATTGAATGAGTAAATAAGTGAATGAATACATTTGATTATAGTCCTGATTGGGAAATGAAACAAATAGTATATATAATTAGTAAATAAAATAATCTAGGCTCTCCTGTGTTGGAGGATAACTTTTTGAATCTTTTAGTTTTTCTGGCAAAGAGTCCATCTATAAATTAAATGAGTAGATCTATTGAAGAGTCTCATATCTCGTACCTCTGCCTTGTCAGTATGATGTAAAGTTAGTGATCTTAGGTCTGGGTGCCTGAGAGTGCTGTGTTGTTAGGGGAAGATAAGCTCCGCAGTATACTTCAAAGTCTATAAAGTTTTAGGTCCAAGAGAATGAAGCTCTTATTTTCTTCTAAAGGTTCTATTGAGCCAAGACTCTTTATCTGTGGCTTAAAATTTCTGGAGAGCCTTGGTTTGAAGTATAAAAGGTAGGAGAAAATAATTGTTTAGCCCTAGAAAATACTGATCAATCTTTGGAAGAACCTGGTATATGACTTGCAGGTAGGATAAGTAGTTTACCTGTTACAAGTAATCTCTGTACTTTGACAGTAATTCTAATTTTATAACTTTTAAAATAAGTTAATAGTTAAATGCATTTCAAATGGACGGTTTTAATATATTGTGGCTGGGACAAAACAAATTGAGCTTTTAGTGACTTCCAAGATAAATTGTGGTATGTGTCATTTGAAGAAACATGAAACAATTTTTCTCCTCCTAAATTTGTCCCCTGCCAATATTTATTTATTTTTAAGTGTATTGAGGCTGAATTTATAGATACAGTAAAATTCACCCTTAGGTATAGTTTTCTAAGTTTACACAAATGAACATAATCGTATGACTACCACCACAAGCAAGATATGGGATGTTTCATTATCACTGATTCCTTCATGTCCCTTTGAGGGCAATCTCCTACTCCCTTCCCAGCAACTCCTGGTAACCACTGATCTAATTTTGGTTCCCATAGTTTGCCTTTGCCAGAATGTTATATAAGTGGAGTTATGTAGTATGGTATGCAGCCTTTTGTGACTACTTTTCCTTAATACAGTACTTTTGAGATTCATCCATATTATTGCATGCACATCTTTTTTATTGCTGGATTACTAGGAGGTTTTCACTGTATAGATGTGCCACAATTTGGTTATCCATTCTTCAGGTGCTGGGCATTTGGATTGTTCCTAGTTATTGATGATTATGATTAAGCTGCTATAAAGATTTGTGTACAGGTCTTCATGTAGACATGTTTTCTTTTCTCTTCAATGAAATTGGATTACTGATTTAGTGGGAAGAAACTACCCAGCTGTTTTCCAGATAGGTTGTACTATTTTGCATTAACACATGGTAATGTATTAGAGTTACAGTTGCACCAGTTCCTTGCTAGCACTGGGTATTTTTCTTTTCTTTTAGACATTTGTATCAGTGCATAGTGATGTTTTATTGTGGTTTTAATTTGTAGTTCTCTAATAGCTAACAGTGTCAAACATCTTTTCATGTGCCAAACATCTTTTCATGTGCCCGTTTGCCATCTGCATTGCTGTTTTGGTGAAGTGATGGTTCAAACATTTTGCCCATTTTATTGGAATTTTGTTTTTGTATTTTGAAAGTTCTTTCTATATTCTGGATACAAGTAATTTATTAGATATGTAATTTGTAAGTTTTTTCTTTCAATCTGACTTGTTTTATTTTTATATTTGTAACAATTCCTTTTGAAGAGCAGAAGCTTTTAATTATAAAGGCTGATTTATCAGTCTTTTTACAGTCTGTGGTTTTTTTTCCTTTGTAAGGAATCTACCTAACCGAAGGTCTCAGAGATTTTCCTTCTCCTTTATCTACTCTTTTCCCCTATACCTCCTGCTTCCTCTATACCCCTCTCCTTTCAAATACTCCCCCCACCCCAACTGCATTTAATGTTCAATTTTAGAATTTAATTGTACCACTCGGAAAAATTAAATAGGAGTGGATGCAAAGTTATAAAGATTTACGTTTAAGTATTCTAGGCTGTAAACATCAAAACACACACACACACACACACACACACACACACACACATAGCAGATTTTAGAGAACATAAAGCTACATTTGAATCTCAGATATCGTACTAGCAGTCAGTCTGTTTGCTTTGCCAGTGATCAAAAGAGGAAGGCTTTCATGTGAAGTAGCTCAGAATATAAATGTACATATATCTAGTTTCTCTGGGGAGAACTATTGTTGCGTGACATTGCACTCTAATGCTTTTGAGTGTCCCCTCACCCCAGTTACTATAGTTATCAGTAGTTGCTCATCACGTGTGACACAATATCAGATATTAAGTTTGATTTTGAGGCAAGAATATGACAGCACCCTTTTTCTCATTGTGTGGTCAGGGAGTGTTGGTTCGATGAAAGGAAAGAATATAGGCAAGAGATCAAAGTTTCCATAGAGATGAGCAGAAATAATACTTTAGATTTATAAGTATCACTTACTATTTTGGGGGGCGCTTTTCAAGTTGCTGTCTAGCAACCTTGTGATGTAGGCAAGAACTATTATTTTTTTTTTCATAGATAAATGCTCTGGCCTGTCCTGAATTGTTCAGCATTTGTGCTGCCTGCCATAGAACATGATAGATAGAGTTCCCCTTGTAAGAAGCTGCTGCATTGCCCATCAGCCTGGTCCTTCATAGCATATGCTCATGTGGCTTTCACTGTGGGGTATATGCACAAAATGTGTGTTTCCTTCATTGACCTAAATGCATTTGGCCTGCCTTTTTCCTGATCAGGAGTAAAACAGGTCTTTGAAAGCCTTGGTATACAGCTGCTCATCAGATAACTTCGTATCTCACTGAAATCTCTGAGAATGCTCCAGAGTTCCCCAAGACGAATTTCTTATGTGCCAGAAATGTTTCTAGTCAAAGTATTCCAAATGACTTTCTAAATTTGGTGAAAGTTCAAGTCATTTTCTCATATTTTAGCATATTGAGGTGGAGGGTGCATGTGCAAATAGGAACTAAAGATCAGGGAAGTCTATAAATTTACTGTCAACACCAAGACTAGGTCTCAGATCCTTAGAGTACCCTTTTCTTTTCCATTACACTTTCCATGAGTCTGTTTCTGAATGGCTGGTGACCGTAGCATTTTAAGAATGAGATTCAGTAGGACAGAGGGGCAAGAATTAGCCCAATAAACTGCTATAGTACAGGCTACTAGGAGTACTCATATTAATTTTTAGGCCCTGGGAACTGAATGTGAGTAGTCAGAATGGACTGAGAATCACTGGTTTCTTAAACTCCTGTGGCAATAATGGCTTAGTTTCAGCTTAGCATTTAATATAGCAATTGAACAGAAGGCAGTTAAGCCCCATGTATTTAATGGATATGAGATAGTAGCTCACTGTTTTAATTTGCATTTTCCTAATTATAGTGAATTGAGCACTTTTCTACATGTTTACTGGCTATTTGGGTTTCCTTTCTGCAAAGTGCCTGTTATATCCTTTACTTATTTTCTTTTTGGGTTGTTGTATATTGATTTGTAGGAGTTATTTGTGTATTCTTGATACTATTAATTTTTATGTATTTTAGAAGTATTTTTCTAAGTGTGATTTATAACCTATTCATAGTAAAATTTCATATGCATATTCTTACAATTAATTTTCTAGGTTCTGAATTTTTAAGTTAATCTTTTTTTTCTCTCTCTAGGTTATGAATGTGATTTCTGATGAAACCAGATTGGAAAAATTTTCATGATCTTTGTATATTTATATATATATATTTTAAAAATTTGCATTTGACTTAAAGTGCCATGAGAAAATTTGCATATTGCAAGGTGGTCCTAGCCACCTCCTTGATTTGGGTACTCTTGGATATGTTCCTGCTGCTTTACTTTAGTGAATGCAACAAATGTGATGAAAAAAAGGAAAGAGGACTTCCTGCTGGGGATGGTGAGTGACATTTTATAATAATATACTCATTTTAATAATAAGTATGTTACAGGTTTTTTTGGATACTATACTATACTAATTTGGATACTATAAAATTTATCATTTTTAGATTAATAGTAATCCCTAGTTTCCACATATGGTGATCTTATTTCCAACAATTCTCTAGTGTGTTCTTCTAACAAAAGTATTAAAGTGTCACGTATAGAATTGCTAAATTAAATTTTTGTGTTCAATGTTAAATGTAGTTAGTTTTCTAGGAAGCTACCTTATGTTGTCAAATAATATAAGGAATCTCATAGTTAGAACTATCAAAATTGTACAGATTAGTTTAATGCCATAACACTGAGTGGAGCATTGAAATTGTATTATCAGGTATCAAAAGATATTTCTCCTACCTTCCCATCTCAGTACTAAGGGGAAAAGTCATTCTAGATAGATGTGATATGAAGAGTTCTCTTCCTTAGTGCTGTAGATAGTTCCAGTTAGCGTTTTTAGGGAGGGCTTTTGAAAAGATCATGCTCTAAAATAGGGGCTACAGTGAGAACTCTGCAATATCCTGGTGTGGAAAAGAAAGGAAACACAAATATGAAGTATCTAGGCAGGAAGTACTGACATTTTTGGCAGAGGACACCTGAAAAATTGAATTTTAAACTCCTTGTGTTCAGCAAACAAATGCTGCCTTTTATTTTTTTAAAAACATAATGAAAATTACTTTGCATTGTGAGTAATTCAGCTGTTCTGGGCTCTGAACTCTCTGTGATTAGTTGTAGAGTATCTGGTTCTGCAGTAATTCTATTTTTAGGAATTGTATGTTTATTGTTTTAACATAAGTGTTATTTACGTATGTAGCCACATTTAAATATTATGTACTTTTATAATGAGGGCACCTCATCCCCTAAAATTAATAATCTAGAATAATTTATTTGTATTTGTAGGTAACTGTGCCTACTTAACTATAATTTGTATAGATGGGATTGTATAACCAGTCCTATTTACTTCTTGTTGGGAAATTTGCCTAAAATTAGGTTTAGTTGCCAGCACTAGACTCTAGTAGTACCTATGCTAACCCCTAATTTTTAAAATTTCACTTCTTCGAAAAGTTTTAATAAAATATGTTTGCATTCAAAGTCAGCTTGTGTTTGCTGATTTTCTTGGTTTACTTTATGGCCCTGCTGTTTAGTAACTTGGTTGGGTGACAGAATGCTGCGTCCTTAACTCTTGTTAGAGTTGTAAATCACTGTCTACACTTAAATCAGAGAGCAGATATTACCATTCACCAATAGGAAACTAAAACGTTCTTTTTCCAAAGAGAACAGATAAACTTTCCTCTCACCCCATCTTAATTCATTGCCATTTATAGTGGGAGTTCATAGTGTTCTATCTTAAATGCAAAAGAATGGAAGTAAGATTAGGACCTATAGTATGGGAAGATCTACTTGGCAAATGTTTTTTAAACTCTATTATATGCTGGGCAGTGGAATAGGTGCTAGTGATATATAGTTCATAACAATAAAAAGACAAAATTCTTCCCTTTCAGAAATTCACATTCCAATAGAGAAAAAAGAATAGTAAAATACCAATATAATAAATAGCATACTAGAGATGTGCATAAGAGCAGAAAGGAAGGAACGCCTTGGGGTGTCTGTAAAAGTGCAGTAAGGAATTAATGCTCAAGTTGAGTAGTATCAGGGTGAGCAGATGGTTGTTAGGTTTGGTGGGTTGAGAACCCACCTTCCAAATAAAGGAAAGAATCACGTGCAAGGTAAGCAAGTGAGAGAACAGAGCTGATGCATACGAGACTGTGAGGAAAGAGCACGGATGAAGCTTAGGAAGTTAGCTGAGGCCACATCACAGAAGGCCTTTAATGGTATGCTAAGGATTTTGGACTTCATCCTGTAGGCAGTGGCATGCCACTGAAGGATTTTAAACATGAGAATAAGTAACCTGATGGGATCCGTACTTCCAGAAACAGTTTGGTGGTCATGTGGCTGATGTACTAGAAGGGAATGAGACAGGAGAGACCAGTTGTGAAGTTGTTGTGAAACTCTGGAGATGTCTTGGAGCCTACACTATAATGACACTGGAAATGGAGAGAAAATAAGATAAATGAGAAGTATATAAATAGTGGAATTTACATAACTTGTAGAGCCATTGAATATAGGTAATAAGAAAAAGAGAAGTCCAAGGTGACTCTTAGGTCTCTCTGTCTGAATTGATAGGCGGTAGGGGCCCCCAGAGGTGGAACTCTTTGATTAGAAGATGACTGGATGAGTTGGGTTTGGAATATTTAACTTTGAGGTGCTGGTAAAGATGCTCTGTGGTAGGGAGTGGTTGAAGTGGAGCACACAGATGGTAATAGTTTAAGCCTTGTCTGTACATGAGACTGCACTGGGAACATTATGTAGAGTCAGAAGAGATGACCCTGTTGGAGAGCATCATGGAGTGTAAGTAAAGGAAGAGAAAGAGGCCTCTCCGGAAATCAGAGGTAAAAGGGAGAAGCCAGAGTGAGCGGGTTCTTGGAAACCCAGGAATAGTGTTTGTTCAGAGATTTTACCTGAGATTAAAATGAGATGTTTCTGATATGTTTGGAATAGGGTTTTTTGTGACCTTTACAAGTCCCCTTTCAATATCTGCAGGTTTGAAGCACCAGTGAAGTCGTAGAGATATGTAGCTTATTATTTTAGGAAATTTCGATGCAAAGAGAAAGAAGTAGTATAGTAAGATAGTTAAAAGAAAGGAATGGAGCTAGCATTGGTTTTCTATGTATGTATATATATATATTTCTTATGTATGTTGAGGAAGAGATTTAAAATATAAGGAAAAGAAGAAATACTTGAAAGAGCAAATACTCACCAGATGAGACTGTGGTATCAAAACCATAAGAAAAGGATTATCCTGGAAGAGGATTCTAAGGTTAATACAGATTTGAAAATCACTACTGGCATAAGTATCAAAAAAAAAAAAGTAGGTTTTATACAAAGTACCTAAGTTCAAAGTAAAGGAGAACTGATCTGGAAGTAACAACAAAGAGCTATGAGATAGCATCATTACCTTATGGGAAATGGAGAAGAAAACATGGTGAGGTTATTGGGCTCTAGGGAAGAGTCAGATTTGTGTTAAGTCTGGGGTAGATAGGGCTTCTCTGTTGAAGAGACAAGACAAAGAAACTTAGAATAGCCCTGGGGGTGTCCCTTTATTTAGTGGGACAGACTGAGAAGGAAGTCAGCAGTGGAAGAATGAGAGAAGGGCTGTGCAGTAAGCTGGAAGGTGAGTCAGTAGCTGAAGGGACAGGGTTTGAGAGGCCAGCAGTTCCAGATGGGGCTTCAGAGCATGTTTTTAAACTGTGATTTATATAGCCTTAAGGGAATGAAGGCAGAGAGGGAAGAAAATGATCCAGGGAGTTGATGCTAACAAGAACAGTTTGAAAAATCTACTCTTATGTGAAGTTTCAGTGCAGTGGGAGCTGAGAGGTCCCAAGTCATATCAAAGCCTTGAGGTTGTTAAGATTACTGACAGGTGAGGAATTCCTATGGTGCTTCTAAAGAGATCTTTTAATAAAGGTGTTGGGAGAAAGTGGCTAGGTAATGGCACCAAAGATGTTGGCCTTTTTAGTGGAATTGGCAAGTACACTCAGTGACCTAAAAGAATGTGAGTCTCTTTTAATCCATAAGGTCTCCATGATCTTTGTTTTCTATGGCATTTGAAAAACCAAAATAAAATTAAATTGCAAAAAAATAATGAGCAGATATAACACTCCAGAGCAGTTGGTTCAGTATTGTAAGGATCTCATTTCTGAACATTTTTAAACTGTTTTACAGTGCCAGTTGGTGAAATTTAAGAAATTCTGTTCTATATGGTGTGAATAAAGGTGTTCTGTCTTTAAGTAGAATGGATTGATTATCCTTATGATAGTGCTAAAGCCCTCATATATAAGATTGATACTGATAACAGTTTTCTAGGATTCATTAAATTGACTTGTTACTTGCTTCAAGTACTATGGCAGGCCAGTCTTTGGTAATTATAGAAAGATTCATTTTGTTCTGTTTTCCTGAGCAGTTCCCTCTCATAGTTTTATTGTATTTTATACCCCAAGTAATCTGAGAATAGCAAACTTCTGTTTAGATTGGGATCCCCTTGAAAAACAAGGTGAGTGTGGCTCCTGTCCTGAGATTATTTTTACTACTCTTTTGCTTTCCAGAATTAGCTCATTCATTCAGTGTATGGATTTGGATGTTATATAGAACATTCAATACGTTCTTAAATGCAATTCCAAGTAAGAACTGATCATTTATGCCAGCACTGTACTTAATTTTCAGATCATTAAAATGTTGATGATTTAAGTTTTTATGTGCTTATGCTAGAATTATTTCAGCTGTCAAACATCAGGAGGAAGTCTTCGAGAGCAGTTTATAGAAGAAACTTCTGATGATTAAAAATTTAAAAATATTAGTAGTAAATACTTTTAGAAACTATTACAGTTTTTGTGTTTAGAGTTTTATATACTAAACACAAATAAATTGAACATAAAGTTGGAGTGAGGGTTGAAACTGGCAAGGATGCTAAGATAACAGTTATCAGTGAATTTGTTATATATAATATTTTGATGTTTAAAAAATAGATAATTTGCTGTATTTTGTCATAGCTTACCTTTATTTATAAAATACTTATTATTTTATATACCACTAAGAAAGCAAAAACATTCTAATTACTGTTGTAAGTCACATCTCAGATGTTAAAGTATTTTTAAAATTAAAAAAAAATATATTTGGAGTAGATGAAATATAGTGCATAAAAACAGTACAGATAATTGTGTAATAAAATCCTTTGGAAGAAATGATTGTAGCCTTTTATTAGTATTTTTTTTTCCCCTCCAAAAGGGTATCATATAACTTTATACCTCTTTTTTAATTTCCATGACAAAAATAGTAATTTGTAAGATTAAGTACATTCAGAGGTATGTCATATGGTTTGTATATGTTAATCTTATTTGACAGTATTCAGAGTAAACTTGTATGTAGTTTCCTTGGTAATTAAGTATTCTAAAATATGAAACTTCTCTACATTGTCATGTAAGTAAAGTTTAACTGAACTATATAATAAAATGTTTGTTCTCACATTATACCTTGGAATAACATTTTAGTCACTCCCTTATCAAAGTTGATTTGAGTTTTAGAAATGATCTGCTTATAAAATTTTATGCCAAGAAAGTATTTTTTTTCAGTTCAGGAAATTGATGATATCCAAACCCTATTTTAGTTACTTTCAAACAAAAATTTCTCTTAACTCACTTTTAATTTGCATGCAAGACTAGTAAGTAGAATAGATGGAAAGTTAATGCTTATCATCTTTTTTGTTAGCTGCTTTTCAATACTGCAAGTGCATTAGTAGTAAAAATATTCACTAGCCACATGCATTTTATCCTGGCCTCTTTGCCAAAGAAAAGTAGTTAACTAGTCCATTTAATTCTTGAGGATATTATAATTTCTAAATTAAAATATTGTTAGATTTTGTAAGTCATGCAGTAATCATGTAACTTTTGATTAATGGTAATTTTAAATGTGGCTTGGAAATGTCATGTGTACCAGTAGTTTAAAGTGTGTAATGTGGGCACTATACTAGATATTCAAATGATTAATAAGTACCAGGTGAGCAAATGTATAAAATATTGCAGCAGTAGAGTTGTATATGGTATATAGTTTTGTATTATTCTTTAAGATATCAAGGCCAGAATTTTTTACTTCGTAATGACGGGGCAAGATTTTAACTTTCTGGTCATATAGTCTCTTATGCTATAAGGAATCAAGATTATACTTACTAGTTATTATAGTAGTAATTTCTTGAGTCCTCCTTCATGTTTCTCCAACTCCCATGGAAAATTTCAAACATAAACAAAAGTAGAGAAAATAGAAAATTTGAACTCCCATATACCCATCATCTGCTTTCGCAGTTGTCAACTAAAGGCTAGTCTTGTGAAATGAATACATAGATATTTTACTTTTTTCTCTTCATCCACCTCCCCACCTCCCCGCTCCCCGCCCCCCGCTTTTTTTTTTGTGCTGTTGAAGAAGAAATTTGGGTATCTTTTCCATTTTGCCACAGTCAAGATTTGCATCTCTTTAATGTTTTTTATCATGTCCTCCTGTCCTGTGTATATCTTGTGGATTCATAGGTAGGTTCAGAGGCTTGATCAGATTCAGGATTTTTTTTTTCCTCACAGCAAAAATATGTTATAGATGGTGTTTATATAACTTAATACTCTTAAAAAAAAACAACTGAGCACCATGAAAATGTTTCCATTTTAGCTTTTCTTTAAAGCATTTAAAACATCATCTTGTACTAAAATAGGGCACAGATAACTGGAGGGTATTTATAATCAGAACCACTAGATGTCTCCCACCTACTCTTTATGTTATCTCTGCCATGCACAAAAGATAATTGTCACCTCTAGAACTCTATTGCTTTCTCTTGGCCCCTGAACATCTTAATCCCCAATCTGTTGATTGCTCTTTATTTTCAGAGACCAGTAAGTAGAATTGGTTCTAAGAGTTTTATAATTTCTGATTTTTAAAGTATATCTGTTACTTGTATTATAGTTTTTATTACACTTGTCATTGAGAATTTTTTTAATTCTGTCAACCCTTATATTTATTTCAAGAGCATACCTGCTGGACAAACATTAGGCAGGATTTATTTTTAAAAAATATTTCCAGAATTTCCTACAATTTTAAATGTTATTTCCTAATATTTTCTTGTCCCTCCTAAAATCATAGTTTATTCTGAGAATGGGGAAAGTTTTTATATGCTATAGTTTTTCTTGATGGTTCTCTAAAATAGATTTTTATACTCTAGACACAGTTGTTAAAGACACAACGAATAATTTCATATGCTGCAGCTCTCGTATTGGTAGGTTGCTTTGTACCACCATCTGAAACAATCATCCTTTAGGCTGGCTTTACCAGCTAGTGCTATTTGTGGGCAGATGAAGCCTGGCTCGAGAGAGATGGTTTGTCTGCTGCTTTAATGTCTCCATTTTTGTGCAGAAACTTTTTGGGGATGCCTAAAGAATAAACTGCAGGAGAATAAAACTTTCAGCTTAAAAAAAAAGCAATATCCCAAACAGATATTTTCATCCCGTTATTGTCCTCGCCTCATTCTATACCCACTTTAACACTCTTACCCAAATTTAATACATCCTAAAACCTGTTTTTCTTGGAAAGTTTTTAACATCTCAAAAGCATATAACAAGGAACAAGATCTGGGAATTGCTAATCTGAATTGCTAATGATGCTCCACCTTGCATGGTACTTATTATAATGTCCATTGTTATCAATTCTAGGATCTCATTTTGATTTATTAATAGCACTTTTACTTGCATATTAGTTCAGCATATAGTTATAAAACTCCTATAAGACACTATGCTAAACTCCACAGAAGGTACATAAATGAATCAAAAACCCCAACTAGAAAAGAGAATATAACCTATGGGGGAGCAATCATTATAGTAAGAGATGGCAGTTGGTTAGAGACATAAGAACTCTAGATGAAATGATGTGGTAGTCAAGAGTAGTAAATAGAGAAATTCAGAAAAGCTAGAGGCAAAAAAAGCTGTTTATTGGGTCTTGAAAGACAAATCGGTGTTTGGTATCGCAGAGCTAGGAGTGGGAAGAAGATGCCAAGGGAATGGACCTGTGTGAGCAAAGGCACCAAAGCAAGAATATGTGAGGCACATTTGGAGGAAAATAATGAGTTGTTATTTGAGGTTGAAGTACTGGGGAGTCGGGTAGGGAGAGCCTAGCAGGTGGTAAGTTTGGCAAGTTAGGTTTAATTCTACATTAAACAGATTGGACTTTTGGAGACCATGGGAATAACACAGTGAAGACTATGCTTTTGGGAGGTTAATATGGTAACAGTATTTGAGATGAGCATGTTGAAGCTATGCAGTGATTCAGGTAAGTGGCGCAGTGATTCAGATGAGCAGGTCTTGAGGGCACTGGTGTGGAAGTGGAGGAAGCCCCTAGGGAGAGGATGGGCTCAGAAATGACTTTGGTTGTTGAGGGCACAGTTTAAACTCAAATGTTATTAACAGAATCATGAAATAAATGCTATAAAATTGTTAAGTTTCCTCCTTGTTCTTAGTTCTAGAGCCAGTACAAAAGCCTCATGAAGGTCCTGGAGAAATGGGGAAACCAGTTGTCATTCCTAAAGAAGATCAAGAAAAGATGAAAGAAATGTTTAAAATCAATCAGTTCAATTTAATGGCAAGTGAGATGATTGCACTCAACAGATCTTTACCAGATGTTAGGTTGGAAGGGTAAGTACTTAGTGTCGTCCTGATAGTATTTAATTTGAATGAAAATTATATTCTCAATTCCCAGTAAATTGTACTTTCCTCCAAATGTCAACTGTTCTTGAAATGAATGTTACATCACTAATTTACTACTTAACTCATTTAAAAATAATTAAGTCCTGATAAAGTAATATCTCAAGTTACTGTTGATGATTAGGACTATGTATTTCAGGTTTTGGAAAACAATTGTTTTTCTTAATAGTTTAAGATGGTAGGGGGTTTTATTTTATTATTTTTTAAAAATTTTAATTGTTTATTGGAGTAACATTGGTTAATACAACTATATAATTTTCAGGTGTACATTATCATTTGACTTTATATATATATATAATATATATATATAATATATATATATATATATATTATATATATATACACACACACATATATATTATTGTGTGTTTAGTAAAGTCCAGTTTCTTTCAGCTACCATATATTTGATCCCCTTTACCCACTTCACCCTACCCCTAAACCCTATATTTGACCCCTTTTACCACCCTTCTACCTCTTCCCTCCTCCCGCATCCCACTAGTAACCACTAGTCTATAGTCTATGCCCGTGAGTCTCTGTTTGTCCTGCTCATTTGTTGCTTTTAGGTTTATGTCCCACATATAAGTAATATCATGTGATTTTCAACTTTTTCTGTCTGGCTTATTTCGCTTAGCATGATTATCTTGAGGTCCATCCATGTTGTCACAAATGGCAGTATTTCATTTCTTCTTATGGCCGAGTAATATTCCATTGTATGTATGTACCACAGTTCCTTTATCCAGTCATCTATCATGGGACACTTTAGGTGCTTCCATGTCCTGGCCACTGTGAATAATGCTACTATGAACATCAGTGTGCAAGTATCTTTTTGGATAAGGGTTTTCAAGTCTGCTGGGTCATATGGTAGATCAATTCTTAGTTTTTTGAGGAACCTCCATACTGTTTTCCATAGTGGCAGTACCAATTTGCAGTCCCACCAGCAGTGTATGAGGGTTCCTTTTTCTCCGCATCTTCTCCAACATTTGTTATTACTTGTCCTGTTGATTATAGCTATTCTAACAGGTATGAGATGGTATTTCATTGTGGTTTGGATTTGCATTTCCCTAATAGCTAGTGATGTTGAGTATCTTTTCATATATTTGTTGGCAATTTGTATGTCATCCAGGGAGAAGTGTCTCTTCGGGTCCTCTGCCCATTTTTTGATTGGATCACTTTTTTTGTTATGTAGTCATATGAATTCTTTGTATATTTTGGATATTAGGCCCTATCGGAGGTGTTGCTTGCAAATATATTTTCCCATTTGGATGGTTCTCTCTTTACCTTGTTGATGATTTCTTTTGCTAAGCGGAAGCTTTTTAGTATGATGTAGTCCCATTCATTTATTTTTGCTTTTACTTCTCTTGCTATTGAGGTCAAATTCATAAAATCCTTTTTAAGTCCAAGGTCCTTCAGTTTAGTTCCTATGTTTTCTTCTATGCATTGTATTGTTTCAAGTCTTATATTTAGGTCCTTGATCCATTTTGAGTTAATTTTGGTATATGGTGATAAACAACAGTCCAGTTTCATTCTTTTGCAGGTAGCTTTCCAGTTTTCCCAGCACCATTTATTGACGAGGCTTCCCTTTATCCACTGTATGTTTTTGGCTTGTCAAAAATTATTTGCCCATATAAATATGGATTTACTTCTAGACTCTCGATTCTGTTGCAGTGGTCAATGTGTCTGTTTTGCTGCCAATACCATGCCATTTTGATTACTGTCACTTTGTAATATAATTTAAAGTCAAGCAGAGTGATGCCTCCAGCCTTGTTCTTTTTTCTCAGGATGTCTTTGGCATTTCGGGGTCTTTTGTGCTTTCATACAAATCTGATGATTTTTTGTGCCATTTCTTTTAAAAATGCCGATGGGATTTTGATGAGGATTGCATTAAATCCATATAATGCTTTATGTAATAAGGTAATTTTAACTATGTTGATTCTTCCAATCCAAGAACATGGAATATCTTTCAATTTCTTTGTATCTTCAATTTCTTTTAACAGGGTCTAATAGTTTTCATTATAAAGGTCCTTCACTTGTTTCGTTAAATTTATTCCTAGGTATTTTTTTTTGTCGTTGTTGCAATTGCAAAAGGAATTATTGTTTCCACCTCTTTTTCTGATGCTTCATTATTAGAGTATAGGAACGCTATGGATTTTTGAACGTGATTTTGTATCCAGAGACTTTGCTGTATTTGCTTATTGTTTCTAGTAGTGTTTTTGTGGAGTCTTTAGGGTTTTTTATATAGAGAATCATGTCATCCACATATAGTGACAGTTTGACTTTTTCGTTTCCTATTTGGATGCCTTTTATATCTTTCTTTTGTCTGACTGTACTCACTAGGACCTCCAGTGTTATATTGAATAACAGTGGCGATAGTGGACAACCTTGCTTTGTTCCTGATCTTAGAGGGAAGGTTTTTAGTTTTTCACCATTAAGTATAATGTTGGCTGTTTGTCATATATGGCCTTTATTATATTAAGGTACTTTCCTTCTATACTGATTTTGTTAAGTGTTTTGATTATAAATTGATGCTATATCTTGTTGAAGGCTTTTTCTGCATGTATTGATATGATCATATGATTTTTATTTTTTAATTTATGTGGTGTATCACATTAATCGATTTGTGTATGTTGAACCATCACTGTGCCCCTGGGATGAAGCTCACTTGATCGTGGTGTATAATCTTTTTAATATATTGCTGTATTTGTACGCCAGTATCTTATTTAGGATTTTTGCATATGTGTTCATGAGAGATACTGGTTTGTAGTTTTCTTTTTTTGTGTTATCTTTACCAGGTTTTGGTATCAGAGCAATGTTGGCCTCATAAAATGTATTGGGAAGTATTGCCTCCTCTTCGATTTTTTGGAAGAGTTTGAGGAGAATAGGTATTAAATCTTCTTTGAATGCTTCGTAGAATTCACTGGTGAAGCCATCTGGTCCTGGACTTTTACTTTGTGGTAGATTTTTGATTGTTTCAATTTCCATACTGCCTATCGGTCTATTTAGATTTTTTAGTTCTTGATTCATTCTAGGAAGGTTGCATTTTTCTATGTACTGGTCCATTTCTTTTAGGTTATTAAATTTGGTGTTATATACTTATTCTTGTATGATCCTTTGTATTTCTGTGATGTCCGTCATAATTTCCCCTCTTTCATCTGGTAGGGGGTTTTAAACTCTATTATTACCAAAAGATTCATATGATCAGTTTTTAAAAAAGATTCTTTTAAGTGCTGTATAACTTAAAACAAATATATAGTTGTACATGTACATATTACTGAATTTTTACATATGTATATACCTGTCTAACCATCATCCATATTAAGATATGTCTCCATCACCCCTGAAAGTTCTCTTATGTTTCTTTCCAGTTAGTACTCCTACCTGAGAGGCAGCCTTTGTTTTGATCTCTCTAAATATAGTTGAGTTTTGCCCTTTTCTGAAATTTTTAAAAATGGATTAAATTAATATATATTCTTTTATGTCTTTGAAATCCATGTTGTGGATATATCAGAAGTTTATTCTTTTCCATTACGGGGTAGAGTTTTGTTAATGTGAATATACCATAGTTTATTTACACATTGATAGGCATTTGGGTGGCTTCCACTTTTTGACTATTATGAATTAAGCTGTCGTGACATTCTTGTGCGTATCTTTTGGAGGACTTAAGCACTCATTTCTATTTGGTATCTATTGGGGTAAAGGAATGGATATACATTTATATAGCTTTTGCACATGCTGTCAAACATTTTTCCAAGATGGCTGTACTAATTTACACTCCTGTGAACAATAAGAGACCCACTTTCTCCATATTAGGAAGGTAATACAAAATATCTAGATTATAGGATAGCCGGCCCAGTAAAAAACAAGGGAACTGCACAAAAAACAGGTAGGTTAAGTGAATTTATCTGCAGCTGAGACCCCTAGCCACCTTGCCTCTATGGCTCTTATTAATGCTAGCAACCAGGCCTTCCCCTCCAGGCAAGAGATTGGATTAGCCCTAGAGAAGGAAACCTACAGGCACTGACGTCAGAGATTCTCCAATTTATGGCACAGCCTGATCACCCCAGTGGAAACTCATAGCAAGCTTGATGCATCTACATTTATTGTGACTATTGTACTTCTTTTAGGTTGAACTATACAAAATTGATATTTTAACCATTTTGACCTATGAAAATTAGTTTCATAAAGTTCAGCCTAATCTTGTTTTCTGTTTACCTTTTTCACTTTCAACTCATTTTCTGCTTTGCTGATTGATATCATTTTAGATGATAAACTTTTTAGTATTTGTGTTTTTCTCTCTCATGGGTTTGGAACCTGTACATTTTATTTCTATTCATTTAGTAGTAAGACCTGTAATTGTCAAGAAGATGTGGATTTATCTTCATCTACATGCTTAGTGCACATAGTGTACTTTTGCACTGGGTATTCATATTATTCTTCGACTCTAAGACATTTCTAGCTCTAATCTCAGATAATTGCTACATCACCATTTCCTCCAGTCTGTTCATCTGGAACTACTCATGTGCATATACTGGAGCTGCTCAATCTATGCCTGTATTTTTTCTCCCTTTTTGAATTGTATCTAGGCGAATTTCTCATTACTGTTTTGATAGTGGCAAAGTCTAGGTCTGGCTCTGCCATTTATTGACTGTCTGACTTTGGATAAGTTACTTTACCTTTCTGTACCTCAGTATCCTTATCTGATTAGTATGGAAAATAACAAAAATTGCTGCGATTTGTAGTGCTTTGGATACTTCCTGGTACCTAGAATATAGAGAGGGCCTTTTTGTTCAGGAAGTGAGCTCTAGGTCCTAGTTTGATTCTCAGGAAAATCCAACTCTAAGCATACTTCTCCATCCCCACTCTTTTTTTTTATTATTCATTTTCTGGCTTCTGAAGTGTAATCACAACGAAATGTTAAATGAGAAATATCACATTAATACTTATCTGTCCCTGTACTAAGTTGGACAGATGGCCAGCAGGTGCATTTCAAAACAATTCCCAGAGGTGGAAGGATAAGTAGTATGGGACAGCCCCTAGAGTGCAGCTTTTTCACTCCCTTTTCTGAATCCAGAAAAGCCTTGCTTATTCTCAGTCATGGACTCAACTGGTGGTATAAACTGGCAGTGTTCAGATCATCCTGTGCCTGCTAAGAACCTTTACAGCCTTGTAGGGTCTCCACGGGCATATTTCCTGGAGGAAAAGGAGGAAAGAATAACATTGTTCCAGTGTCAAAAAGAGTTAAATAGGAGTAACAGTCAGAATAACTTGCAGTGTGTGATCTTAGGGAAGCAGGTTTAAGACAAATTCCAAATCACCTAATATGGCAATTCCATTCTATATAATGAGTCTTGGATGCTTAAAAAGTAGTAGTAATACCATTTAGTCAGTATTATGTACCAGCACTAGGCACTATATACATTATTACATTTAAGCAGTTGAACAAAGTAGTAGTACGCTCAGTTCACTGTGGGGAAACTTGGATTTTAGGAGATTAAATGATTTATGCCAGAGATAGTTAATAACTGACCCAAGTGAAATTTGTCAATGATAAAACATGTCATCTTGATCAGTGTGCTCTGCCATCACTTTTATGGTTAGTTCTTCATTGATCTTGTCTGAATAAGAGTACACAGGGGAGAAATTATGTAACATTGCTAAACACTGCCTGGCAGGTAGCCAGACATCTTAAGAAATACGGACTTGTCATTGGTAAATGGAGGTGATAGGCTAAATTTAGTGAATGACAAAGAATGCTTTAAAAATCATAGCTTAAAGATAAAAGAAGAGGATTAGATTATAGTGCATATCCACCTTGATTTGGAATTAAGCTTCTTCATGTTCTAAGCCTGTTTACTCATCTATAAAATTGAGATAATAATACCTCTTAGTGTTTTTTGTAAGGATAAAGTGGGATGATGCATATAAAACTCTTAATGCCATTTCAGACTGTAAGAGGGTTAGGATAAGTAGAGAGAGACTTTAACAATTGAAAAATAATAGAAATTATAATTATCAAAAGACTTCTCTTGTTCTGTATTCCTGAATTGTTAAGTATTTGTATGGATTGATTCTTTGGTAAGCCCAGTCTTGGTGAGATGAACACTATCTTAAGCAAATTTAATAATCTCTGTTTCCTGAAACACCTCTAACTCAGGCAGGCACTCAAGCTAATTCTCAGGCAATACAGTGAATTTCATGCATTAGAGTTTATTCAGTAATCCTTTAATTCACATATAACAATAGTCCTCATTATATAGGCCATCTTTTAGTATTATACATAGGGACATAAATGAAACCACTTATGTTTTCACTCATTGTTTAAAAACTAGGGATTTTCAACAACTCCAACTCCACTCCAGTATATAACTCACTCCTATTAATAGCATCATTCACTATGGTAGTGATGGTGCAGTTTGAAAAACCTGCCCAGTGTCATTTAAGTATATGCATATACCACATTTATTTCTCCTTTCACCAGTTAATGGACATTTGGGTTGTTTCCATTTTCAGGCCATAAATTTACATACAAGTGTTTGTGTGGATAAATGTTTTCATTTTTCTTAGTAGATTCCTAATTGCTGGGTCCTAGGGTAACTATGTAAGAATTTGCCAAACCTCTTTTCAAAGTGACTGCACCATTTACATTTCCACCAGCAATGCATGAGGGTTCTAGTTTCTGTACATCTTCACCAACACTTGTTTTTGACTGTCTTTTTTATTATAGCCATTCTATTGGTTGTGAAGTAGTATCTCGCTGTGATTTTAATTTGTAGTTCCTAATGTCTAAATGATCTTTTCATGTACTTATTATAATCTTATATCGTAAAAGAAATGTTTTTTAAAATCTTTTGTCCATTTTTAATTGGATTATTTGCCTCGTTAATGAGTTGCAATAGTTCTTTACATATTCTGGATACAAATCTTTTATCAGGCCTATGATTTCCAAATATTTTCTCCTAGTTTGTGGCTTGGCTTTTTATTTCCTTAATGCTACCTTTTGAAGCATAAAAATTTTTAAATTTTGATGAAGTCAGATTTATCAGCTGTTTCTTTTATGAATTCAGCTTTTAGTGTCATATCAAACTTAATGGTACAAGACTAAAAGCTTTTCCCCTAAGATGGGAAACAAGGAAAGGATTCTGCAGTCCACTTCTATTCAACATTATACTTGAAGGTGATCCAAAACCTGGAAGTACACACTGAAGGAGAGCCCTAAGAGAAGCGCTCTCTTTCTGGTCTAAGGAACAAGAAAGGGGTCTCTTGATGGTTAAGAGAGTGGAGAAAACCCTCTATTTTTTTCTTCTTTTCCCCCTTGTTCTCCCCCCCCCCCATCTCTATTACTTCAGTCTTAGGCAATATTGCTAAGGCTGCACAGCCAAGAGAGCAGCAGCCAGGCAAGCTATTAAAACTCTGAGGGAGAAGGCTTCTCTCTGACCAGAGGGTCTCTGGTCTCCAGAGCATGTAGAAGCCCCATCGTTTTTCTTTTTCTGTCTTCTCTGCTTGGCCAAGAACAAAGACATAGTCACAGGAAGCGTGTAGCAGAGAAAAGAAACTATAAAGCCTCAGCTTTCTAGCTATGTTGAAACACTAAACATAAATGATGTCAGTTCTCCCACAGTAGATATATAGATTTAATGCAGTTCCATTCAGAATCCTAGCAAGGGATTTAAAATTCAAATGGAAAGATAAAGGAAATAGGATAGCTAAAATAATTTTGAAAAAGAAGAATACAGTTGGAGGAAATACATTACCGAATTTAAAGACTTACTATACAAGACAGTGTGGTGCTAGCAAGGAGACATATATAAATTGGTGGAACGGAATAGAAAGTTCAGAAATAGATAACTCTTAGGGAAAATATTCAGGACTTGGCTACATTATGCAGAGAGTACTTAGACATGACACCAAAAGCATGATTTAATTTTTTAAATGATAAATTGAACATCAAATTTTAAAACTTTAACTCTCCTAAAAAAACTGTTGAGAAAGAAGTGAAAAGCTACAGACTGGGAGGAAATATTTGCAAACCATACTTTCAATAAAGCACTTATATCTAGACTATATAAAGAACTCTCAAAACAAACAACCCAATTAAAAAAAAATGCAATAAAATGTTAAAAAATTACACTTCATCTAAGATGCTAAATGGATAGCAAATGAACACATAAAAAGACATTAGCCATTGGGGAAATGCCAATTAAAATGCCAGTGAACCATGAGACACTACTTTATGCCTATTTAAATGGCTAAAATAAAAATTACTGACAGTATCATGTGCTAGCAAAGATGTAGGACAGCTGGAACTGTTGTACAATCCCAGTGGGCACACAGGAAGCCTCTGGGGTGTGGTAACAGTCTGTTTCTTCATCTGAGTGCTGACTCCTTGATGCATTCACTTTGTGGAAAATCATACATCTGTATACTTAGGATTTGTCAGCTCTTCTGTGTGTATATTATATTTCAATAAAAAGACTCTTCCCTCTTTCCCTAATGACAAACCTGTATGTAACTTTTTTAAAAAAAGAAGTAGTGTAACCTCACACTGGTTGATTTTCATTCTTGAGGATGAAAGACAGAGTTGGGACTGAGGGTGGAAGAAAGCTGCTTCATAACACTGCCTGTGGCCTTCCTGCTCATCCTCAGCTCTGCATCCCCCACCCTCAGAGGGACCTCCTACTCTCACCTCCACAAAGACAGGTGGTTCCTCCATGGGAAAAGCTTAGCTAGACTGCTGGAAGGTTCTTTGATTTTTCTCAAGTGCTTTGTGGCTTTCCCAAGTGTGTATGTGTTTATCTGTTCTGAGATCAGTTATGATGATTTTTCCATATTTTCTCTATTTTCTATTTTTCTTTAAGAAAATATTTGTGAATTTGTTGTGTTCTCTGAATGATTACATTTAACTGTTTGATTTAGGAAATTTTCTTTTTTATTAGAATCCCGATATTTGCTTTGCTTTTTGGTTCTTCCATCCTATTGTGAATGATTTCCATTTTAGTCTTCCTTATTTCTAGTGTTCTTATAGTCTTACTTCCTTATCATACAATTTCAGAATTTAATTCTTTAATGTATCAACCAAGAAATAAATCTGGCTTATCATTTCTCTTCTGCAGAAACTGCCATCTGATTTTTCTGTTTTCTTCCTGTCCACATCCTGGCTAACATTTACATGGCTAACAGTACTCTTTATACACTGTATACTTTGCCTAATCATCTTCTGTGTCTCACTTAATTTTGTTCTTTTAGCTGTTTTGGTAAGCTGGCAGCTCTGTAATCACCTTGGCTATTTCCTGCTTCCCAATTCTATAATAATAAAGGGGATTAATTTGGGAAAAGAGATACTATGTGATTTAATACGATTAAGTTAAATAATCTTAGAAACTTTTTCTTAACCTCCTTTACCTGTACCCAGGCCATTCCTGACTTCAAAGTCATGTTCAAGTAATCTGTGGGTCAGGCATTCAGGAGACATCTTCCCATAAAAACATGAGTGTCTTGGCTTGCTCACCTATGATGTATTTGAAGCATAGTAGTAATGGTTATAATATATATAATCTAGCCACCATTTATGATAGAACAGAGTTTTGATGGGAAGCTGTTTTTAGAAGTACTTAGAATGCTAAGAACACATTATCCCATAGCCTATGCAATTAGTTTCTTGGACCTCACCA
Organism: Eidolon dupreanum; assembly: GCA_028627145.1. Taxonomy (NCBI): domain Eukaryota; kingdom Metazoa; phylum Chordata; class Mammalia; order Chiroptera; family Pteropodidae; genus Eidolon; species Eidolon dupreanum. The sequence continues at coordinate 63,165,507 of CM053504.1, forward strand.
CTGTAGCCCAGATTTAGAGGCAAGGAGGTATAGACAGGGTGGCAAGCTGTGTGGTAGCCTTCTAGTGGATCTTTGAGTGAATGTAGGGGGAGAGGAGAGTTAACTATGACATGGAAATGAGGCATGGGTCTTTTGGGTCAGTGGATAGATAGTGAAGTTACTGGTAATAGGAGTTGGAGAGCACACGTGAAAAGAGTGTCTTGGGAATGGTAAAGAGAATGGGAGGGCTTAAAATGGGATTTAATGAAGAGAATAGTGGAAGCTCTTTGTTTACCCCATTTTCCTTGGAGAAAGGAGGGACCAGTCCTGATGGGACCCCTATAGTGAACTCTCCTTCCCATTTCTCCTTCATTCAATCCCTTGACCTTGTCACCTTTTTTCCCCTCCATTTTCCTTTTCTTCCAACTGCCAACCAGCAGCCTTAGGGTAGCACTTTCAGTAAGTAGGGTTGTTGTGGCAGCTTCTGAAGAAGGGATTTGTTAATATTTTTCTCATTCTTCTTCCCTGCTTTACTTCTATTGACAGGTATTAACAGATGAGAGTGGAGAGACCACAAGGTTTGTGGAGCTTGCTAGAGAGCAGGAAAAAAACATGGAGAGAAAAGGCTGGAGCAACATTTACGATTTGGGGATACCTAAGAATGAATTATAAATGCACTCCTTAGGAGTGCTTATGTTCAAGAACATCCCTTGATATCTGGTTACTTAATGCTGTTATTGTTCTCTTATAGTTTCTAGTAGTTCCATCTAGCTAACAAGATTGAAAGAAGAGACCATATGCCTAACAAAGTGGTAGAAACATATAGTTAATATGTTTATTTTGTGTCCATATTATTTTTGGGTCTGTTTGGTCTGATTGCATTTCTAGACATTGTCTTTACTGAACAAGATGCATATTGATATTTCAGTGTGGAGGAGACAGCATCAAGAGCTTGGTCAGTAAAGCACAGACTGTGGAGTCCTTAGGCAAGCACTGCCATTCCCTGGCTGTGTCTGTCCTCAGCTTCCATCTGTGAAATGTGGCTCCAAGTACCTCACAGAATTATTAGGAAGCCTAAGTGCCAGTACACATGAGATACCCAGTAAATACTGGTTCTCCTCCTTTGTGAAAGTTATATTTTTGTTTAGCTTATTGAATTGTGTAAATTCTAGTGGTTCTGATTTTTTTGTCCAATTGGATTCTTGAGGGAAATTCAGTTTGGAATTGATGATACAGCCTTAGCTCATTCTGTTAAAATGAATCGACAGAAAACATTCATCAAGAAGAGGTTCCTAATTTTAAAAAGATAACTGACATCTTTAAAATAATTTTAATCTAAACATACAACTTTCAATAGGTGCTATTTATTAAACATGCAGCATTAACCAAAACTTAAATGAATAAAAAGTAACCAAGAGTTCCACCACTAGAGCAAACTGTTTTTATTGTTCTATTATCCTTTTAGGCTGGATTCATTCATTACGCTATCTTACCAGTCACTTTTTATAAAGACATTTGCTTTGTCTCTAGGTGTAAAACAAAGGTGTATCCAGATAATCTTCCTACAACAAGTGTGGTGATTGTTTTCCACAACGAGGCTTGGAGCACACTTCTGCGAACTGTCCATAGTGTCATTAATCGCTCACCAAGACACTTGCTAGAAGAAATTGTTCTAGTAGATGATGCCAGTGAAAGAGGTAAAGTTTAAATTGTAATGCCAATAATACGCACACCTTTTGTCATTAATGTTAAAAAAAAAAAAACTAGTTGCTATCATTTTTATCGCAGGAATTTTATACAAACTTTTAATTTATTTTAAAAACATTTGTGGCATTTGAACTCATTCACATATGAAAAAAATTACACACCTTGAAATTTAAAATATTTTCATTAGCATTCAATTTGTGTCACATCTTAATCTTCTTTTAAAGAAATATTCCATAGTATAAACGTTTATGGAGAACAGTGGGGAAAAAATACCACATAATTTTATTAGGATTTTCTCTGTAGGAAGCTATATCCCTGAGTCAAAGGAGAGAGATTGGATCTTACATAGAGCCATGAATGGAGAAACTTAGTTCCTTGTACAGTTGGAAGTATCTTTGGCAGCAGAATGAAGCCTCAGCTGGGCAAGCCTTACTTCTCCAGATTCTTTTTAGGTTTTCCCATTTTACTGTATTTCTAAGTTCAGGAATGGTCTATAGCTAGGTGCATAAAAGGATTAAGAAAGAACTTAAGAAAAAGTTGTGTATGACTGACCTCATAATAAATCTCTATAGTGATTCTTGCCCAATAAGAATCTCAGCATTTTTCACAAGCTTAGAATCTCTCAACCTGTTTCATTAAGTACTCTTTTGGAGAGGTATATTAATTAAAAGTACGTTGGCCCAATATTATTTATTCTGAATCCTTGGAGATTTCATACCACTAACTAATATACAAAAAGCTCTACTTATTCCAATAATTAAACCTGTTAAACTCAGAGATACACAGCATTTCCTAGGTTTTTTTCCCCACAGCACATCTATTTAGAATCGTTGGTGTCATGTGTTCCCCCAATATTCCTGTGTTCATGTGAGAAAAATTTAGAGGGAATTACAGAAAATGGTTCTTTCTTCCTACCCGTCATTTCCTAATATCTTCAACTTTCTTGCCTAATGTCCCATTGCATTTGCTAAGACAGTTTAGTCAAGTATTACAACTTCTCATTCTTGTGCCCACATTAAATATGTACATTTAACCATGATTAAATTTAATCTCTTCATATATTAATTATTGGGAGTAATTTGCATATTAACAACCATTTAAATCTTATTTACTCTACCAGATTGTAGAGGTACAAATAAATTATAGTCCTACCTTCTCAAGTATCTTATAGCTTACCTCCTTAATCTAATTAAGGAAACAGTTTATAATCACAAAATATTTAAATAATAGTATAATACATAATGCCTTTAATGTCAAAATTAATGAGAGTTATAAATTAAGGATACCACACTTAAATAATTACTGTTGAACAAAGAAGTATAAACCTCATGTAGATAATTATTTGGTAGGAGTTAATTAATTCTTTAAGAAAATTAACTGAAATTAATTTAAGCAGAGATCTATACAAACATCCATACTGTAAGTGACTTGTGTTTGGTTTACTCATTTGTTGATATTTGCTAAATTAAATATTCCTCAAGGAGAGATATTTTTCTTCAGATAAAATGAACTATTTTTCAACTTCCTCCTTTGGTTTCTCTGTTATTCTGCTGAGTGTCTGAGATGGCTGTGTGAAATATTTTTTTGCAGGATATGGCCTAATCAGAAAGACACATGTACCCACAACTCTAAAGTGACAGAGAACGTCATGTATACTCAGTTATCTTTTTCCTTCCTCATGAGGGCCCTTCTTAATCACACCAAGCTATATGACTGTGAAGAGGAAACATGCGGCAGATGTCTGCTTTACTCTTCCACCTGAGGCTCTTAGCTAAGCAGGGTCCTTGAGTGTTACCCCAGAGCCCTCGCCAGGGGTCTGCTGCTTCTTTATAGTCCTGCCTAGAAAGTCCTGCCTCAGGAGCCTAGGTCACAATTTCTGATATTTGGGAACCACTAGGCATTTTGTTTTTGTGGTTATAATTGTAGTCTTGCTATCCAGATTGAGAATTACCTAATACAATTTTCTTTGGCTCTCTTGTTTAGGTGGGAACACATCTCAGGCACCATTATTTATTTATCACCTGAACTGATGAAACTAACTGGTCTCTCCACATAGACTTTCACATCATCCTATGCTTTTTGCAAAGTGAGCTTTTAAATATGTAAATCTGATCATGTCACTTCTCTGATTAAAACCTTTCTGTAAGGCCTGCATGACCTGGTTTCTGCCTGTATCTCCAATCACATCTTGAACTGTTCCCTACCCACCCCATCCCCACAGTTCAGCTCAAATGTTTACTGAGAATCAAGTTATATTCAGAGAGGCCTTCCTTGACTTCCTAAGACCAGATCAAGTCTCTCTGACAGATCTCAGAACACTCTGTCCTCTTCTCACCAAAGATTTTACTGTTTGTCTGTTCAATGAGTGTCTCTTTCCCCCACCCTCTAGCCCAACCCCTGTTAGACTTCATAGTCTATCAGGGCTATTTGCTCACAATTATCTCCTCAATGTTCACAGCGCCTATTACTTAGTAAACAGTCCAGAATATATTTAATGAATGAATGAATGAATGAATGATCTACCAGTTAAACCTTTGCTTTTACTTCTTGTCTGTACAAGCTTCCTAATTAGGTTGGGTAGCATGCATAGTCTGCTCATGGCCTCAGGATACTTGATTTCACAGTTAACCTGTTGAGTTATCAGTACCTCCTTTAAAAAAGTATAAAGTAGGTGCTATAATTATCCCTATTTTATTGATGAGGAAAATGAGGCTTAGCATAAACCAAGGGCTTGACCCCTTAAATGGCATGCACATCACGTTTGTCCTAAGTTTATGGTTAAAGAGTCTCCAGTGAAGACAGGAGTCTGAATGAATTCCTAATTCATGTCAGAAGTAACATAATCATCATCTCAGAAGGTTATCTTAAGACTTAGAACTGTTAGAATGTTCCTAATCTGAGATGACTTATTTTTCTTATACACAAAAGGAAATGGAGGTTCTTATTTAGTAGGGATTAGGAGTCAGGTTTATTAGACTTTAAATTCATTGCTCTTTCTACTACTCTTTAGAGTTCCGGCTAAGACTTCTTAGATGTTGCTGTGAGGAGTGAAGTTTTCCTTGACACACACATTCTCTGACAACCTCACACTCCCCAATGGAGAGATGCCTAGAGATCCATTTATTAATAGCTCTAAAGATATTCTAATAAACAAAGTTCTCTTAATTTTAGATCACATAGTAGCTTCCAGTCATAATCACCACCATCACCGCTTGATTCATTTTTGTAAAATGAGGCATCAATAGTTACTAATACCCCACCTAGCCCTGAGACCATAATTCTATTATCAACCGTTAGGAAGACCGTAATCAATTAGGAAGACACCTATTTCTGAGCCTTATTGCATGAAAGCCACAGATGTCAAACTAAGATGTCAAGAAAATTTGTAGAATAGTAATGTTTTTGAGCTATCAGACCAAAGAGTCATGCATTTTTCACTTAACTTTCAAAGATGTAAGATTCAGGAATTAGATTGCTCTGATTCTTAAGGACTTTAAGCTGTCTTAATATTTTGAGGAAAACTTACTAAGAGATACATTGTTTATGACACACCCGACCTTGGCTGGTCTAAGGTACTAGAATATATATCTCACCCTATCACGTGACATTCTCTCAAACTCTGGACATAAAATAATTTACATGTATGTCAGATCAGGTGACTCCATAGTCCTAAATTGTTCTTTGTAGTTCCCTTCTAGAATTTTATATGGATGACAAGATGGGTTTTCAAGTCATGCAGACCTGAGTTTGAATCTTAGATTCAACCCCTTAATGAGCTATGTCACCTTGATCAGTTCATTTAATATTCTCAGCCTTAGATATTCATGTCTAAAATATGTGTAATAACTTTCTTGTGTAATTTTGAGATTAAATGAGATTAAACTTGTAAAAGGCCTGCCATTGTGCTAAACAGATTCAAAGTGGTAGCTACTACTGCAGAATGTTGCTTTTCCCTCAAATTGGCACTACCTTTTTTACTCAGAATCAAATTATATCTTTCTGACCCTAAGATTTGGTTCCTAAAAATCACAGTGGTGATCAGGTACGAGTTCTATTCCAGGTACTTTTTAGATACTCATTTTAGCCTAAATATATTAGCAGCAATAGAAGTGATGGGTATTCTGTTATAGTGGGACACAAAGGCCTTTTTCTTTCCCAATTTTCATATCCCTAATTATTTCAGTATTGAGTCATTCTGGTCTTACCAGTTAAACAGACAAGAACCATTTCACTTCTATTTGTCTTTTCCTCTCCACTATATAGGAAGTCCTTTGGATCCCCACTTAGTACCTTAAAGAGTTCAGCCCCTTAATACATAAATCTGGTTTTCCATGTAACCGTCCCATTATTAGAGCCTTATGGGACAAAGCTAGTCATAGGAGTCACGGTATTGTCCATCTCAAGTTTTCCCTTCCCTAGAGAGATTATCCTCATACCTATTGTATGGGAACTAGTTGGAAAGACATTTGACTATACACCCATCAATAGCTTCTCTGGCATAAATACCGTGAAATAATCTAATTTTTAAAATTCTTTTTCTTTGTTTTGAGGAAGCTGAGCCTTTTCTCTTTAAAGTCAATTATATACTTAAGAGGCAAGACATCCTTGACTTATGGGCATAACCTGTATCTGCATGGCTTCAGGATAATTATTGATTTCATACAACCACTTCCTTTCCCTTTCCCTCTCCCCTTCCCCCTTTTCCTCTTCAATTGTCCTTTCCTATGAAAACCATTTTTACTTAGGCCTACTTGTCTGTTAAGGATCTCTCTTTGGTCTTCTGAGCTTGACCTCACTTCCTGCCTTCTGATTAAAGAACTACATAGTCAAAGATTATAATAATCAATAAGCCAATTCTACCTTTGAAGAAATCCTACAGTTTTCTGAACTCTAACAGCTATTGCATATTCTGTTCCTTTTCTCTGTTGCAGTCTGGATTGAATGTTCTTGAACAACATTCTTTCTGTCTCTGATCCTTAAACATGATTAAAAAAAGAATTGAGCCTGACAAAAAAGAGTTGCTTAGAGAAATGTAGTTAACTTGCCTATCTTTGATTTAGCCTGAACCCAAAGGCTCCTCCTGATAAGGTAGAGGCAGCCCTTGTACTTTTCTCTAAGGAAATGAAAAGACTTCCTGTAGTGAAATGGGTTTGTGAGGGAGCCCCAAGGAAAGTGTTCAGTAAATGTGTTGAATGACTGTTGCACATCAAAATTTCTTTACATCTGAATAATGCCAGGTCACAAATTTTTGTTATTTTTGTTCTGTTAATTTTTCAGACTTTTTGAAAAGACCTCTAGAGAGTTATGTGAAAAAATTGAAAGTTCCAGTTCATGTAATTCGAATGGAACAACGTTCTGGATTGATCAGAGCTAGGTTAAAAGGAGCTGCTGTGTCTAAAGGCCAAGTGATCACCTTCTTAGACGCTCACTGTGAGTGTACAGTGGGATGGCTGGAGCCTCTCTTAGCCAGGATCAAACATGACAGGTAATTTTCTGGAGTCTGTAAGTTTGTTTTTAGTGCATGTGTCCTAAACTCTCTGTTAAGTTGCAAAATTCTGTGTTTTTAAATAAATACAAATACAATTTTTTCTGAAGTTCCTTTAACATATCCACGAAAAACACTCTTAAATATGAAGAAGACCTTCTAAAGTCTGGAAAGGATGTTTGCAATGTCTTGTTAATGAAGATAGATTAGGAGGTGTGTTGTTAAGATGTATACTATATACCCCCCC